>SMDT01002445.1:0-439715 GCA_005392925.1 Aquilaria sinensis
ACCATTTAACCTGAATCCTATACCAAAACAACCTAATTATCATACAACAATAACCTTAATTTCATACCATATGAACCTGAATCTCATACCACTTAACCAGAATCGCATACCACATAACCTCAATCACATACCATTAAACCTTGATATCATACCATTTAACCTCAATCCTATACCATAACCTGAATCTCATACCATTTAACCTGAATCTCATACCAGTTAACCCGAATTGCATACCACTTAACCTGAATCCTATACCACAATAACCTAATTATCATACCACAATAACCTTAATCTCATACCATTTAACCTGAATCTGATACCATTTGACCTGAATCTCATATCACTTAACCTCGAATCGCATACCACAATAACCTGAATCCGATACACATAATAACCTAATTCTCATACCACAATAACCTTAATCTCATACCAGATGAACCTAAATCTCATACCATATGAACCTGAATCTCATACCACTTAACGTTAATCTCATACCATTCAACCTGAATATCATACCATTTAACCTGAATCTCATACCACTTAACCTGAATCGCATACCACTTAACCTGAATCCTATACCACAACAACTTAAATATCATACCACAATAACTTTAATCTCATACCATATAACCTCAATATTAACCGATCAACTTGAATCTCATACCATTTAACCTGAATCTCATACCACTTAACCTGAATCTCATATACCGTAAATTTTATCATACCTGGAGGCCTTAATCTCATACCAGATTGAACCTCAACTGTCTTAATGAATCTCATACCATTTAACCTCAATCTCATACCACTTAACCTGAATCTTATACCATTAGTAAACCTTAATATCATACCATTTAACCTCAATCCTATACCATAACCTGAATCTCATACCATTTAACCTCAATCTCATACCAGTTAACCTGAATCGCATACCACTTAGCCTGAATCCTATACCACAACAACCTTATTATCATACCACAATAACCTTAATATCATACCATATAAACCTAAATATCATACCAAATTAACCTAAATCTCATACCACTTAACCTTAATCTCATACCATTTAACCTGAATCTCATACCATTAAACCTTAATATCATACCATTTAACCTCAATCCTATACCATAACCTGAATCTCATACCATTTAACTTCAATCTCATACCATATTTACCTAATTCTTATACCATCTAAATTTTATATCACATGAACCTAAATCTAATACCATTTAACCTAAATCCATTACCACTTGACCTAATTATTATACCGTTTAGCCTTAATTACATACCGCATAACCTGTAACTTGTTGTTCAGGTTACACTATGATTTTCTTATTTTGTATACTATTGTAATATTTCTAAACTTGGGTCCTTAACTGATCAGAGGACAAAAGTTTGGGGATGAGCCATGAAAAGGGGGGTATTGGTACACCCCCCGTATTTTAGAACGACCTGGGTAGAACTCATCCAAAAAGACTACCTTGTTGAGGTAAGGGTACTCAGGGCTATCTGAGCACCTATAATACCCCATTTTGAGGCCATCTGAGATTTTGGCTCGTATCAGAATGAATTTTAGACTCCCAACGGTTCCACTGTTTGACTTGTACTATTCTACTATTTTACCATGTTTGTGTCGATTTCAATGTAATTGGGTCATGATTTTAATAACTTGGGTGGAAATTTAGCCAATTCTTAATTGAAAAATTTAAATTATTCATCAATTTTAAAAAATATATTATATGATTTAAGTTTGTAAGAGTACAATTATTAAACAATATATTAAAATTTCAAAATTCGATGTGAGATAATAAATTTGAGTTAATAAATTCTATCAAATTCTGGACCAAAATAAAACATCTTTAATAGGTTTAGAACTAAAATGAAACATTTTTAGTAAATTTTAAACAAATTATAAATGATTTAGATAAGTTTTTGATGGGGCAGGATGTAGGGTGAACTAGTGGTGTATGACTTATATGCACCACTCCTATAACATTTTGAGTAAAAAAAAAAACTTTAAGCAGTTAAACTCATGAATGATGAAATTTAACCCGACTCACCCAAGTCCAAGCCCAACTTGATCCGATTTGACAAAAAAAAATCAACAACCTGAACTCAACTATATTCATCATGACTTGAACTTGAACCCAATTAAAGTAAAACCCGAGAAAACCAGAACTCAAGCCAACCTAACCTGAATCCGAAATAACCCGATGACTAAACTCGACAAGATTTGATTTTAACCCAAATCAACATAAAATATATGGTTAGTTAAAGTTTTAAAAAATTATGATTTAACATAAGTGACTGGGTTTATTCTATTCTATTGATCTATTTTGCATTATGAAGTGAACAATTGAGAGTTAGGGGAAATGATTAGTGAAATGATGAGATTGAGAGATAGGACTATATAGGTTTTAGGAATTATAGTATTTTATTAAAAAAATTATATATTAATATATCTTCAAGAATTTTATATTATTTTTTATGTCTAATTAAATTAAATTTTAATCAGAATAGAACACAAAAATTGAATTAATTCAGTCATTTCAGTTTATGCATCAGTGAACCAAGTAAATCTAATGATCAACTTAAATCAGGTCTGAAACCCAAATAACCCCACCTATATTGGACCGAACCCAAATAAACCCGGCATAACGTAACCTAAAGTTGAACCTAGATAACCCAACATGAGCCCGAAAATATGCTAACCCAATTAAATTTAAACCTGAATAACCTGACTTAAATCTGATCCGATTCACTCAATTGTCATATCTAGTTAAGCTGGTAAATGCAAGTTGGTGGAATAATAGTAATACTACAAGTATGATATTCTTAAAAGTACCACTGGCATTCCGGGCAACGAATAAATATTGGGGGTTCAATTAGAACAATTCGAATAATTTAGGGACCATATAAGAACCTGCTCAACTGCGACTCATTCTTTTCACTTCGTCGGGCGAGGCATCTCTTGCAGCCGCCGCCATAGCTCTTTACCTCGCCCTCTCTTGTTGTATTTCGATATAATCTCCTTAATTTTTCCTCGTAATCGGCGAGAAGTTCCGGTTAGGGTTCCGATGGAGGAAGAAGAAGTGAAGCAGAAGAAGAAGCACAAGGGCAAGCACGATAAGCCCAAGCCCTGGGATGAGGACCCTAACATCGACCACTGGAAGGTCGAGAAGTTCGACCCTTCGTGGAACCCTGACGGTTTACTCGAAGTTAGCTCATTCTCCACTCTTTTCCCGCGCTACAGAGGTACTCGCTCTGGATTCTGATGTATTTAGCTAGCATTTCTTTCTGAATTCCGCGACCATCAAACTTTCTGTTTGTAATGCGTTATGTTTTGTTTTTCATTTTTCTCCAGAAAAGTACTTGCAAGAAACTTGGCCATTGGTTAAAGGTGCTTTGAAAGAGTACGGTATTGCTTGTGAGTTGAATTTGGTGAGTGTTGGTCGTTCTATTGTATGATTTATTCGAGTTGAATTTGATTGCATTATTGTTGTGTTGAGGGGACTTGCACTTTAAGTTAGTTCTTTGTGCTTTTTGGCTTTGTTGTGGTTTGAGTAGATGCACTGATTCATTTCTACAGAGGTTTCTTCTCATTTATGGCATTTGGCAAGTCTAATGTTGATTGATTTGCGTTGAATTCAAGTGATTTGAACATTTTTCGGCGTGTCTTCTTGTTGGTAAGGTCGAAGGTTCAATGACAGTCTCCACAACAAAAAAGACAAAGGACCCTTACGTTATTATGAAGGCCCGGGATCTAATCAAGCTTCTCTCAAGAAGTGTTCCTGCACATCAGGTAAGCTTCTTGTGAACTCACATCCTGAAACATATAAATGATCACTTATTTCTTTTTCTAGTGTACCAGTATTTATGGGCCGTTTTTATTTGGTGAAGAGTGACTTTGAACGACAAAAATGATAGTGGGGAGTAACCTAATACAAAGTTCTTTGGCTGTTTATTAGAGAGAACTGAGATTGCAAAGACTCTGTTTTTATTTTCATTACGTTGATACTTATGGTTGTTCTTTCTTAGGCAATCAAAATACTGAATGATGAAGTGCAGTGTGATATTATCAAAATTGGCAACTTAGTCCGCAATAAGGTGTGTATTGCTGAAGATTTTTTTACTTGTTTTGTGGACCTTTTTCATGTATGAGCAATTTTAGCGAGGGAGTGTGAGCAAGACCTCAGCGCTTGCTGGATTCCAGTGTCTTATCCTATGTTTGAAATGCATTTTAAATTGCTGTTAAGTCATTGTGGTCTGTGGCATCATCTTCAGTTCTGTTTTGCATACCTTCCCTGGTATCATATTGTACTTAAAACAGTTCTGCATCAGCTACCTGCTTGGTGTTGTCCTTCAACTGGATTATTATTATTATAGACATCTTGGCGCCCAAACTCATGCATACATTGTCTTCGACGTTCATTTTTTTGCCCCTTCAGCAGTGACAAGGGGTTTAATCTTTTTCTATTAACTTAATTTCTTAAAAAGCTGATCGATATTATGATACCCCTTCCATCACAAGGGGTAATTTTGAAAATGATTTCCTTGTTCATGGACTCATTTAATGGAAACTATTGCATAAATCTATGAATAAGTTTAGAATGCTTTAATAGCACTGTTGATGTTATCAGGAACGTTTTGTTAAAAGGAGGCAGCATCTTGTGGGTCCAAACTCTTCAACTTTGAAGGTGTGCATCATACTCAGATGTGATGTTTCATACAGATTTTTGTTTTCAAGAGATCACTTAAACAAAAGGCTGAAGCCTGGGCTTTCGTATGAAATGTGCTCTTTGCTATGTTTTGCTAATATTTTACTGATTGATGCAGGCACTGGAGATTTTAACTGGATCCTACATACTTGTTCAGGTAATTCTTGTCCCCTCATTTTGTTTGCTTATTCTTTTTGTTGTTTTTTCTTTTGGGTACAATGTTCTTCCCTTTGATTCTGCAGGGAAATACTGTTGCTGCTATGGGTTCTTTCAAAGGCATGAAACAAGTTAGAAGGATTGTGGAAGACTGCATACAAAATAAGATGCATCCGGTGTACCATATTAAGGTGCAAATTCTTTTCTATCAAATAATTCTAGGGCATCAATCAAATGCATTAAGATGCTCAGTTTCAATGTTATGTGGTAACTAACTTATCTCTCCTGCTTTCTCTCGTGTCTTTTGGGATTTAGATCCTCATGATGAAAAAGGAACTTGAGAAGGATCCAGCAATGAAAAATGAGAACTGGGACCGGTTTCTTCCAAAGTTTAAGAAGTATGACATATACATTGTCCCTGTATTTTTTTATTGCATTTAACTACAGTTAAGTGCTAATATGATGTTTTAGTTTGTTACATATATGTCTGAAGCCTGCAATATTAATTTCCAGGAAAAATGTTAAACAAAAGAAGGTCAAGAACAAGAAGAAGCAACCTTATACACCGTTCCCTCCTCCACAGCCACCTAGTAAGGTAATGGTTCTTCTGCTTTCACCATGAAAGACTACTTCTACCCAGTAAGATGTGTATGTGTTTGAATATTTTGGCCTCTGTACTTTAGGCATACAAAAGTTCTTCATTTCCTTCATTTCTTCTTCTTCTTCTTCTTGTTATTGGCTTCCTTTTTATGTGTTTTGAATTTCAGAAATTATTTCAGTTTGGTGCTTGTCTGTTATGTTCATCAAAGAAATTTTAGGTGTCTTTGGCTAAATATTGCTGATATTTTTAGGTTGATTTACAATTGGAATCTGGAGAATACTTCATAAGTGAGCAAAAGAAATTAGCAAAGCAATGGCAAGAGAAACAAGAGAAACAGGCAAAGAAAACAGCTGAAAACAAAAGGAAGAGAGAAGAAGCGTTTATTCCTCCCAAGGTTCTTGGAATCAGCTCTATATCTATCAAACTGTTGGTATCCTTGAAATTGAAATATTTTTTATGTCTAAGATACATAATTGCATTGCATTTTAGGAGCCTTCTGAGTACGATTCTAAGAAATCTGGGAACGACAAGGAAGACCTGGCTGCCCTTGCCATGTCACTGAAGGTAGTTTTGATAATCTGTTATTGTTTTCATGAGTTGCATGATGGGGCACCGCTTCTTGGAGGGTGATTCATTGTCTAATCTCTCTTCTCCTCTCTTTGTTTTTGCTAGGAGAAGGCCAGGGATTTGGGGAAGCAGAAAAGGGTAGAGACTGTAAATGCTGAAGAATACATAGCATCTGGGGCAGAACCTTCAAAGAAGAACAGAAAGTCAAAGCATAATTAGTTTGACAAGATGAATTGTCATTAGATGCTAATAGCTCTTGATCTGAGTGTCTTCTGAGTGAGTTGCAACAGCCCCCTTGCATTGTTCTTGTCATGGCTTCAGTGGGTTTATCTGTTGATCTGGCAGGTAACAATAGTCTTTTGTCTGTTGACTTTAGTGGAAATGGCATCCAAAGTTTGGACGAATTTTTCATTGCTGGTTTTGATGAAGCGCACACAACCTCTCAGATCTGAACCAAATTGAATCAAAACGTTATTGATAAACCAAGTTCCTAATCCAAAACAGAGTTTCAATTACAACATCAGTATGTAGCGTGAATTGATAGGTGTTGCTCATAAAAAAATTCTAGCAGGAGCAGCAACCAAATCATCTAGTTTTATTGAGGAGAAAGGCTTGGGCATGGCTGGCCATTGAGCATTGATCAGGGCCAGAGAAACTTGACGCATGGTGGGTCGCTGGGGAGGGTTTGCTTGCAAACAGGCCATTGCAGTTGCTGCTACCAAGGCAACACACTCCACAGCTAGCCCTTCTGGCGGAGGGATGCGTTGGTCTATCACATCTACAAGAAAAATACTCTGCCCCTCTTGGATTAAGTCCCCTGGATGTCTTCCCATCATTACTTCCATTGCCACCACTCCAAAGCTATACACATCGCATTTTTTGTTCACTCGCATCATGTAAGCCAATTCTACAGGAAGGTAGGATCAATTAGAGTTACTGAAAGGCTCAATTCAGTAGACTTGTTACCCAAGCAATGTCATTTACCTGGAGCTATGTAGCTAAAGGTTCCAGCAAAGGAGGTCCAATTGGAAGAGTCCGGCTTCAAGAGCTTCGTTGTACCAAAGTCAGAGACATGCGCCTCAAAATTCGAATCCAAGAGAACATCGTTACTGGAAATGTCGGTGGGGTGCAGTCATGGTACATGTACGATAAAGCATTGGCCATTCCTCTCACAATGTTTACTTTTTTGTTCCAATCCAATTCCTTTGCTTCCTGCACATCACTCAATATGCTTCTCAAGCTCCCCCTTTCAATGAACTCATAAACCAAAAAGGTTAACTCCGGTTGTCAACAGAAGCCATACAATTTCACAATATTACGATGTCTGATATCTGCTAATGCATGTATCTCATTTTTAAATGCTTTTGAATGAACAGATCTGTTGGCATCTTCAGATTTGTGTAGCTTCTTCACAGCAATTATGTGACCATTGGGCAGCAATACTCTATAGACATTCCCATAACCTCCTGAACCAATGCAATATCTAGAATCAAATTCTTCTGTAGCTTCCAAAATATTGTCATAAAGTAGTTCCCCATCATAACCCCATAGGGTGAATATATCTGCACATTCTCCAAAAAACAAAATGCTTCGGCCCAAGATCAACAACACAAGAAGAGTGCATAAAAATGGGACAGCAATGAGAAGAATGATTCTGTTGTGATGATTTATTTGGCCAGAGTTGTTGCTTCTAGATGGAACACAAGCTGGTAGACCTTTAGCTTTGCCACAAAGCCCATTGTTATTAATCAAGGCATCAGCTGAAGCCTCACGGAAAGCTTTGCTGTCTGGAATTGGTCCTTGTAATTGGTTGTATGAGAGATTAACAATCGTCAAACTTGGCATATCCACAAAAGCAGTTGGAATGGAACCCGACAATCTATTGTGAGAAAGATTTAACATCTCAAGTGACTTTGATCTAGCGAGCTGAGATGGTATCTGTCCTACCAGCTGATTTTGACTTAAATCCAAAAATTCAAGAGCAGAAATGCCTCCAAGTTCTGTAGGAATACTACTCTCAAGCCTGTTCATGTTTATATTCAAGCGTAGGAGACTTGAGTAACTGCCCAGTTGAGGCGGAATAGGTCCGCCTAGTCTGTTAGCAGCCAAGTTAAGAACTTGCAACCCAGATAGCATTCCAATCTCTGGGGGAATATTTCCTGATATCTTGTTATCCTGAAGTCGAAGGTAGATCAATTTTTTCAATTTGCCCCCAAAGATGTCTGGCATCTTACCACTGAGATGTTTTGAAGACAGATCAAGGTACTGTAGGTTAGTTGCCTGAGCTAGCTCATGAGGAATGCTCCCATTGATGTTATTGTTTGTGACTTTGAGGGCGGTAAGATTATGACATTTCCCCCAACTTGGAGAGATTTGGCCATACCAGTTGTTGTGGCTCAAATCAATGTAATCTAAGTTTGGATATACACCAAAAGCTTCTGATACGTTCCCTTCAAAATGATTTCTGTCAAGCCTTGCTCTATATAAGCTTTCACAGTTTTTCAAACTTGTTGGGATTGGACCAGAAAATTGATTGTTTGATACACTAAAACGTGTGAGTGCTCCACCGAGGCATATGTTATCAAGCAAATGGCCTTCAAATCTTTCAGACGAGTGATATTATTCATCTCTATAGGCGGGGAACTAGATAATGTATTTGTGTGAAGGTAAAGACTTTGTAAATTACTCAAGTTTCCTATTGAAGCAGGAAGAGAACCAGAAAGTTTGTTCTCAGAAAGGTAAAGTTCCGATAATTTTATCACGCTGCCAATGGAGGATGGGATTGAGCCAGATAACATATTTTTTTGAAGTAGAAGACTTTGTAAATTACTCAAGTTTCCAATTGAAACAGGAATGGTGCCACTTAGTTGATTTCTGGTAAGATTGAGCACTTGAAGATGTGACAGTGATGTCAATTGGGAAGGAATGTGGCCAGAGAAGTGATTGAAGGAGAGGTCAAGAGTGGTGAGCTGGGTTAGGTTGGAAAGGTCAGAGAGGATATGGCCAGAGAAGTAATTGTACGATAGGCGAAGAAAGGTAAGGTTGGTGAGGTTTCTTAGGCGAGAAGGAAGGAGGCCATAGAGAGAGTTGTTGGAAAGATCAAGCCTCAAGAGATGAGGGAAGAGCAACAGGTTGAGCTCGTGAAGCGTACCTTCCAGGAGATAATTCTTTAGGCTGAGATTAGTGATTCTTCCTTCACCATCACACCAGATTCCAACCCAAATGCAGGGATTGCTTCCTGATAGACTCAGGAGGACGGCACGTGTGCAAAGAAGCCATCCCAGATACCAGGATTACTTCTGAACATGGCTGCTAGTTAGTCGTGGAAGATTTGCGCCTGATTTTCAGCTACTTAAGAATCGGTCAAATAAAACTAAGTATTTTAGTTTGTGTGAGTTATCGGTCAATCCACTAGCCGTTGTTAGTTCGCTACTTAGAGTCCAAACCATCTTATAATTCCTCTTGTTTAGGAAGGTTGTTGAGTCTACTGGTGTATTTAAGATTTGCAAGTTTTAATGCAATAGGCAGATTTTCATTCAAAGTCATTCTCGGTTTTATATTCTCACCAAAAGTAGAATATTTCCTGCAAACAAGTTCTGATTGGGACCTATCAATTGGTATCAGAGCTATGGCCACGAACAAAGAAAGGATTGAGAGTCTTGAGGCTGGACTCGGAGAACTACAAAACGGGATTAGCCAAATGGAGTTGGGACTGGTCGACAAGCTACGACACATGGAGGAAGCCATCAGCAAACTCTCTGAGGTTGTGCTGGCCAACAAGGAAGGCTCCGGGAGCAAATCCCACAACCACTGTGGAAATACACGGAACCATCGTGAAGAGTACAGAAGTGGGACGACTGGTGGAAACCAACTATTCACATCCAAATTGGCCAAACTTGAGTTTCCCAGGTACGCGGGAGACGATCCCGCTGAATGGTTCAGTTGCGTTAACCAGTTTTTTGAATATCAGGAGACTCATGAATCCGAGAAGGTGCCCTTAGCATCCTTCCACTTAGAAGGCGAAGCAAATCAATGGTGGCAATGGATGTGGAAGACCTATGATGGAGAACGCCAGACGGTTACATGGGATGACTTCCAAATAGAGCTATGGTCTTGTTTTGGACCAACGGATTACGAGGACTTCGACGAAGCATTATCCAAAATTCGGCAAAGTGGCACACTACGTGACTACCAGAAGGAATTTGAGATGCTTGCCAACAAAGTACACGGATGGACCCAGAAAGCCTTAGTGGGAAATTTCATGGGTGGTCTGAAATCAGAAATCGCCAATGGCATCGACATGTTCAAGCCTAAGAACCTAAAAGGAGCCATTGATTTGGCTCGAATGAAGAACGAGCAGCTCATGCACCAGAGAAAAACATACCGCCCTCCCATGACCAAAGCTTCCCCAACCAAACAAAAGCATGCCACGACATTGAAACGACTCACATGGGAGGAAATGCAGAAACGACGGGCACAAAGGTTATGCTTTAATTATGACAAAAAATTCACAGTTGGACATAAATGTAGAGGATCCCAGCTTCTGATGTTAGAAGGGGTTGACGTCGGTGGCCATAACGACATCGAGGAAGCTAAGGAACAACAGGATGAACCAGAAATTACACTCCATGCATTGACTGGATGGACAACCGCTCAAACCATGCGAGTGATAGCCAAAATTGGGACTCAAGAATTGGTGATACTTATTGACAGCGGCTCCACACATAATTTTATCAATGAAAGAGTGGCTGAATCACTCCAATTACCAGTGGTGCCAACTGAACCTTTCAAAGTTAAGGTGGCAAATGGTGTTCCTTTAAGTTGCCATGGATGACATGATGGCATTGCTGTATGCCTTCAAGGTATTCCTTTTTCCTTGACTTTATACTCATTACCACTAACTGGATTGGATATGGTTTTAGGAATACAGTGGCTTCAACAGCTAGGTACTGTAATGTGTGATTGGAAAAAGATGACCATGGAATTTATGTGGGGCGATCGGTACCACCAGATGCATGGCATTCCCTGCAAACCTATCCAACCGGCCACTTATGAGGAAGCCACCAATGAGGTACAGCAAGGGGGCACGATGTATGTCCTCTGTGTACAAGAGACTCCGGGCAACGGAGACCAAAGCACCATCCCAGACATGCAGCTCCTGTTAAATGAATTTCAGGATGTTTATGCAGAACCCAAGCAGTTGCCTCCTAACCGAGATGTGGAACATCAAATACACTTGAAGGAAGGCGTAGAGCCTGTCAATGTCTGACCTTATCGGTATGCTCATTTCCAAAAGGCAGAAATAGAAAGACAAGTGCAAGACATGTTACACAAGGGGCTGATCCGTTCCAGCACAAGTCCCTTCTCATCTCCAGTACTGCTTGTTAAAAAAAAGGATGGGACATGGCATTTTTGTACTGATTATAGAGCCCTCAACGCTGTCACCATTAAAGATAGATTCCCTATTCCAACTGTGGAAGACATGTTGGATGAACTACATGGAGCCTCCTATTTTACCAAACTCGACCTTCGATCCGGCTATCATCAGGTACGAGTTTATTCAACCGATATTCATAAGATGGCTTTTCGAACACACAATGGCTATTATGAATACTTGGTTATGCCCTTTGCGTTGTGCAATGCCCCATCCACGTTCTAAGCCATTATGAATTCCATATTTCGGCCTTATTTACGAAAGTTTGTGCTCGTGTTCTTTGATGACATTTTAATCTATAGTTCTAGTTGGTTTATGCATCTTACACACGTACGGAAGGTCCTGGAAATACTAAGGCAACACCAATTTTTTATCAAACTCAGCAAGTGTGCCTTTGGCCGACAAGAGCTGGAGTACTTGGGGCATATTGTGACGCCACATGGAGTGAAGGTTGACCAGGAAAAAATCATGGCAATGGTAAGATGGCTGCGATCTACTAATATCTCTGACCTCCGTGGGTTTTTTGGTCTGACAGGCTATTACAGAAAATTCTTGAAGAACTATGGCATCATAGCCTGATCACTCACCAACCTCTTAAAGAAGGGGCAATACCATTGGACAGATCAAGCAGAGGAAGCTTTTGGAGCTTTGAAACAAGCCATGACGTCAACACCCACACTAGCTATGCCAAACTTCGATGAACCATTTACTATAGAAATTGATGCGTCTAGAGATGGCATTGGGGCCGTGCTAACTCAACAAGGGAGACCAATCGCTTTTATGAGCCGAGCTTTAGGAGCCTCCAAGAGAGTCTGGTCGACTTATGCCAAGGAGATGTTCGCCATTGTTCAAGCTATCCAGACATGGCGTCCTTATTTGTTGGGGAGGAAATTTTACATCCAAACCGACCACCAGAGCTTGAAGAACTTAATAGAGCAGCAAATAAGTACGCCTGAGCAGCAGAAATGGGTCTCAAAATTGCTCGGGTATGACTATGAGATCACTTACCGACCCGGTAAAGAAAATGCTGCTGCAGATGCCTTATCAAGGGTTGTGGGCAGGCCTAGCCTTAATACTCTATTTGTCCCCCGAACATCATTATGGGATGAAATCAAGAAGGCAGCTGATGAACATCCATATATGAAGAAAGTTGGTGAGCTAGCGACAACCAATCCGGGAGCTCCTTATCAATGGCAAAATGGGTTGGTATGTTATAAAAATCGAATTGTTGTCCCTCCTAACTCACATCTTGTTACTCAGCTATTATAGGAATTTCATGATTCTCTGTATGGAGGACACTCCGGTGTGTTAAGAACATACAAAAGGGCAGCATAACAATTCTATTGGCCGTCGATGCGTAAGATGATCCAACAGTATGTCGCTTCTTGCATTATTTGCCAGAAAAATAAGGTGGAGACATTAACGCCAGCTGGGCTACTTCAACCATTGTCGATTCCATGTCAAGTCTGGGAGGAAATCAGCATGGATTTCATTAAGGGCTTACCTCCATCCAATGGCAAGAGCACGATCCTTGTGGTGGTTGACCGCCTGAGTAAATCAGCCCATTTCCTTGCTTTATCCCATCCCTAAACGGCCAAAATGGTGGCGGAAAAGTTTGTAGAAGGAATTGTGAAACTTCATGGCATGCCCAAGAAAATTGTAAGTGACCGAGATCCTATCTTCATTAGTCACTTTTGGCAAGAATTTTTTAAAATGTCAGGGACTAAGCTACACATGAGCTTGGCATATCACCCCCAATCCGGCGGTCAATCAGAGGTGGTCAACAGGTGCCTTGAGTAGTATTTACGTTTTTTTGTGTCACAACAACCTCGCAAATGGTGCTCTTACCTTCCCTAGGCCGAATTTTGGTACAACACCACATATCATAGCTCTATTGGAATGACACCCTTCCAAGCACTCTACGGACGACTACCGCCTCTTGTACCTAGATATCAAGTTGGCGTAACTTCGGTCGAAGAGGTCGATCAAGCTTTGCTATTGCGAGATCAAATTTTGCAGCAACTCAAATCCAATTTACAAGCTGCTGCCAACTGCATGAAATAGATGGCTGATGCTAAACGATGGGACATTAAGTTTCAAGCGGGTGCCTTCGTCTTTCTTAAATTACACCATTACCGCCAACATACAGTATATAGAAAAGTGTCTCAAAAGCTTGCTTGCCGCTTCTATAGACCCTATCCAATTGAAGAAAAGATTGGTAAGGTGGCTTATAAACTTAGGCTGCCGGAGGGGGCTCGCATACATCCTGTCTTTCATGTGTCGATGTTAAAAAAGCAAGTAGGAAAAACCAGTCCTATTAGTATGGAATTGCCGCCAATTGCTGATGGAGACATAGTAGTGGAACCCGAAACTATACTGGACACCAGATGGGTTAAGAGAGGCTCAGGGTTTGCTGAGGAAAGTCTGGTACAATGGAAGAAATTGCCCAAAGAGGATGCAACGTGGGAAGATACACAAGAGCTTCGCAGTCGGTTCGTCAACTTGAACCTTGAGGACAAGGTTCAGCTAAAAGGAGGAGGCAATGATAGACTCAGGAGGACGGCACGTGTGCAAAGAAGCCATCTCATATACCAGGATTACATTTGAACATGGCTGCTAGTTAGTCGTGGAAGATTTGCGCCTGATTTTCAGCTACTTAAGAATCGGTCAAATAAAACTAAGTATTTTAGTTTGTGTGAGTTATCGGTCAATCCACTAGCCGTTGTTAGTTCGCTACTTAGAGTCCAAACCATCTTATAATTCCTCTTGTTTAGGAAGGTTGTTGAGTCTACTGGTGTATTTAAGATTCGCAAGTTTTAATGCAATAGGTAGATTTTCATTCAAAGTCATTCTCGGTTTTATATTCTCACAAAAAGTAGAATATTTCCTGCAAACAAGTTCTGATTGGGACCTATCACTTCCATTCCGAGAAGACAAGATGGACTGACTTCGGTCATCAAGGCTAGCCTTCCATTTCAGAAGGCTCTCCCTTGCATTTGCAGTTGCTTCATCAGAAGAAGCAAACGTGAACGTCAAGGGAATGAGAAAGCAGAGAAGCAACAAGAAGAATGATGATTTAGTAGTACTCGACATTTTTTTTTCTTCTTTGTTTGCTGAAAATGTGTATGCAAGAACGACTTACTTCAACAAGAAATTTCATTTTAGTGTCTACTTAAGTAGAGCAGGATGTGGAAGATTAAATCTTGTGGAACCAAGTGTCACAATCAAGGAAATTATTCTATATCACCAAGGTCAACAAGGTAGACTTTGTTTTATCGTTTACATAACTTTATGACAATAATTCAAATAGAAAAAGGAAGAGAACCAGAAAGTTTGTTCTGAAAAAGGTAAAGTTCCGATAATTTTATCAAGTTGCCAATGGAGGATGGGATTGAGCCAGATAATATATTTTATCAAGAAGCCCCAAGCTCATCTTTGGTGTTTTAGCTTCAATCTAGCTCATGGATGCTTGTTTTGAGCCCAAAATCTAAGGTAAGCTTCTTGGCTTTGTTTGAGCTGATTCTAGGTTGCTTGAATAGCTAAAAATGGTTTTGATTTAAGGTTTTTGGTGTCATATCACGTTGAATTTAGGATTGGAACTCAAGAGGGTTGGTTGAGCTCAAGTGAGCTTGTGCTTCGATTCTTGCTTCGTAGATGGACTTGAGGTAAGGGTTCAAGTTAATTTAGCTCAAATACTGCATAGAAATGTAGTGTTATGTGTGGGAATGTATTAGAAATAAGACCCATGTAAATTGGACCTGGGATGGAAAAGTTTCAACAAGTTTTGTGCAAGTTCGCACGCTGTTACACAATGCTGTAAATGCATTGGCAACACGTCGCCATTGGCGACACCATTTGGCGATGGTGATACGAACTAGAGGCGCGTCACCTTTAGACATCAAGATTCCAGAACATTGATGCCTTTGGCGATGCGTCACCAACGGCATCACCAAGGCATTAGTTCCTCAAGGTTGGGGCATCCTAAGAAGGCCTCAAACTCTCAGTTATCATCCCTAGGCTAATTTAAGATGTTCTGTAGCCTTGGTTGGGTCTTAGACTCATTCCTAAGTTAAAAATTATGCATTATTTAGGAGGTAGCCAAGTATTGTGGTTAAGGAAGAGCTAAGTAGAGTGGCTAAGGGAATTGAATAAGAAACTTAAGAAGACCTCAACCGAACCATTTAACTTCGTAAGTAAGCCATTAAGGAACTCTAAGCTAAGCTCTAAGAGCTTGGCAAGTTAAACCACATAAGATGGCTACCCTGTACAATAAATTAAGGGTAAGGAGGATAAGTTTGAGAGGAGGTGATGACCTACTCTAGGACCCATAAATGGGATTTAAGGGAGGTAAAGTATTCGGGATATAAGGGCCAGTGTCTCAAGTACCTCCGCTGTTTGAGCTCACGGCAAGTATAAGGCACCTAATGTGCTAGAAGTCCTAAAGATTGTGTGAATTGCATGTCATACATTCATGCATTGCATATATTCCATGTTGCTGCCTTAAGTTGCTCGTTGGTGGATTACTTGATTGTTTGTTTGTCATGTTTGCATGCTTGCTTGCTTGCTATCTTCTTTACAGGTACCCCAAAGGATCCTTACTGAGTACATTCATGTACTCACTCCCTTAAGTTTGTTATGCAGGTTCTAACACCGGGCCTAGCAACTAGTGGATAGTTGTGGGTTAAGCTTCCTATTTTTTTCAGGTACTCTTTCACTAGAATCTTTGTGGTTTTAAGATTACTTGTGGACTAAACTATGTACTAACTAAGTTTTACGCCTTTACAGTGTAGAGGCTACGTGGTGCACAAGGACTAAGGAAGGGCTTGCATTTGGAGCTTTGATAGCTCAAAGGTGGGACTCAAGTGAAGGATCTTAGTTAAGTTTTTATCTTGTATATATAGCACCTTGTGTACTAAGGTGTCGCCTCTATTAGGATAGGTTGTGGTGTAAAACCATCGAGTTGCTTTTGCCTTTTTCTCAGTTTGTTTCTGAGTTTTCAGGCACACTCCCTTGGGCGATCCATCCCCCAGGCGTTCTTCCTCCCAGAAGTCTCTCCACCAGTGCATGCTAGGTATGTTAAGTATGCACAAACTGTTACTTGAAGTCGAAGTAACTAGTATTTTATTGTCTTGGCACGTTTTAAGGATGTTTTAATTGAAATGCTCAAGCAACGTTTTTGAAATAGTTTACTTATTTGTTTGCATTGCTAAGACGAAAGCAGGCATATCTTTTTGCAAGGTAGGTTAAGTAGCTAGTTGCACGTAAATTATTTTAATTTATTGACGAGTAATAGTTAGCAAACAGTAACTAAATGGAATTCATAGTCCCTAAGAGTCTAAAAGTCAAGTAATTCGGGGCATTGGAACCTCGTTCTACGACACATGGTCCCTAAGAGCCTACATATTAAGTAATCCGAGGCATTGAGACCCCGCTCTGTGATATGTGTAGCTTCCTCACAGCAATTATGCGACCGTTGGGCAGCAGTACTCTACAGACATTCCCATAACCTCCTGAACCAATGCAATGTCTAGAATCAAATCCTTCTGCAACTTCCAAAATATTGTTGTAAAGTAGTTCCCCATCATAACCCCCGGGAGCGAACATATCTGCACTTCCTCCTCTAGTTCACGCCTTCTCCTACAACAACTTTTCCAAAGAAACAAAACGCTTCCGCCCAAGATCAACAACACAAGAAGAATGCATAAAAGTGGGACAACAATGAGAAGAATGATTCTGTTGTGATGATTTATTTGGCCAGAGTTGTTGCTTCTGGATGAAACACAAGCTGGTAGACCTTTTGCTTTGCCATAGAGCCCATTGTTATTACTGAAGGCATCAGCTGAAGCCACACGAAAAGCTTTGCCGTCTGGAATAGGTCCTTGTAATTGCTTGTATGTGAGATTAACCCTCAAACTTGGCATATCTACAAAAGCAGTTGGAATGGAAGCTGACAATCTATTGTGAGAAAGATTTAACATCTCAGGTGACTTTGATCTAGCAAGCTGAGATGGTATCTCTCCTACCAACTGATTTTGATTTAAATCCAAAAATTCAAGAGCAAAAATGCCTCCGAGTTCTGTAGGAATAGTACTCTCAAGCTTGTTCATGCTTACATTCAAGATCAGGAAACTTGAGCAAGAGCCAAGTGGTGGGGGATTAGGTCCACCTAGTTTGTTAGCAGCCAATTTAAGAACTTGCAACCCAGATAGCATTCCAATCTCTGGGGGAACATTTCCTGATATCTCTTGGGGAATATTTCCTGATATCTACAATAGTAGTTGGAATGGAGCCCGATAATCTATTGTGAGAAAGATTTAACATCTCAAGTGACTTTGATCTAGCAAGCTGAGATGGTATCTCTACTACCAACTAATTTTGACTTAAATTCAGAAATTGAAGAGCAAAAATACCTCCAAGTTCTGTAGGAATACTACTCCCAAGCCTGTTCATGCTTATATTCAAGGTGTGGAGACATGAGCAAACTGCCTAGTTGAAGCGGAATAGGTCCGCCTAGTCTGTTAGCAGCCAAGTTAAAAACTTCGAACTCAGATAGCGTTCCAATCTCTCGGGGAATATTTCCTGATATCTTGTTATCCTGAAGCAGAAGGTTGATCAATTTTTTCAATTTGCCCCCAAAGATGATTTGAAGATTGATCAAGGTACTGTAGGTTAGTTGCCTAAGCTAGCTCATGAGGAATGCTCCCGGTGATGTTATTGTTTTCGACTTTGAGGGCGGTAAGATTATGACATTTCCCCCAACTTGGAGAGAGTTGGCCACACAAGTTGTTGTGGCTCAAATCAATGTAATTTAAGTTTGGATATACACCAAAAGCTTCTGACATGTTCCCTAAAAAATGATTTCCGTCAAGGCTTTGCTCTATATAAGCTTTCACAGTTTTTTAAAATTGTTGGGATTGGACCAGAAAATTGATTGTTTGATACACTCAAACGCGTGAGTGCTCCATCGAGGCATATGTTGTCAAGCAAATGGCCTTCAAATCTGTTATCAAAAAGTTTCAACTCTTTCAGACGAGTGATATTATTCATCTCTATAGGCAGGGAACTAGATAATGTATTTGTGTGAACGTAAAGACTTTGTAAATTACTCAAGTTTCATATTGAAATAGGAAGAGAACCAGAAAGTTTGTTGTCATGAAGGGAAAGTTCCGATAATTTTACCAATAGAAAATTGCTTACTTTGACAAGAAATTCCATTTCAGTGTCTCTGCTTAAGTCTTTGTTTTGTCGTTTACATAACTTTATGACAATAATTCAAATAGAAATGTATAAGTAGTTTGTAAATCAATCGAAAAGAAGAGAAAATATTTGAAAGAAACATATCAATAAAAGAAAGCATCTGAGAATTCGGTGGTCAGGATGAGCAAGCACCACATGTGGAATGAGAGTCTGACTTCTTTAACTTTAATGAAATTGAATATTCTTGACGTTTCATGTAGTCATTTTAAGAGTAATTAAACAAATAATTATTGAAGAGTAAGAGTTATTTTGGAGAAAGTGCAAAAGTGTAAATTGCAAAATGAAAGTATAATGTGAAGTAAAACTATTATGAATTGACTTTTTTAACATTTTTAAATAGTTTATTAATTACGTTATATTTTTTTTAGGTTATGTTATTAATTAATTGACATAAATATGTTTGTTCGAAAAAAAAAATAATGGATTGATGACTATCTTGTTGACCAGAGTACTTGATATCATCTTATGTAAGCTGAAGGATTTTGGTGTCATATATATATATACTAATAGGGTAAAATTTATCATAGGTCCCTTAGTTTATTTTTTTATCCCAAATGAATATCCTACCTTAAGATTGTCCTATCAAAATCCTTTATCTCATGTTGCGTGTCTCAATTAGATATTTTTCATCTATTTCACTGTTAAGTTGGATAAAAAATACTGGCATGACATTATTTAATACTAAAAGAAATATAAAATAACAAATATGGTCCCTAATTTTTTTCAATTAATAAGTTTAACCTTTAAACTTAGTATCTACTGTTTACACGATCTTCTTCAAACCCTTAATCCCCAATCCCCAATCTCGAGCGGCGGTAGCACCCATCTCCTCATCCACCACCAACCCGTCATCCACCTCTTGCTCCTCTTCCTTGCCGCCATCATTGATCGTCGTGACTTGCCACTGATTTGTTTGGATTTGCCTCGATTTGCCTTCGATTTGCCTCAATTTGCCTGGATTTGCGTCCAATCGTCGCAACTTCCTGCACTGACCCAAGGATGCACAAAATCGCCGCGAAATCTCCATCGTCATCGCCACCAAATCTCCGTCGGATCACAAGGATTCGCGAAAAAGCAGTTGCCGTCCCATCACGAGCATGTGCAAAAATGTAGTCGCCGTTCGATCACTGTATCGCATCCTCGTCCTTGCGAAGAACCTACCAGAGGAGGGGTCTGTTCAGCGGAGAAGGGTTGGAATTGACGAAGAAGAACTAGAATCGACTAAGGAAGGACAGGATTAGGCGGAGAAAGGGTCGATTCGGCAGAGGAGGGGGTTGGATTCAAGCGGATGCCACCGTATGCCACTGTATGCCACCGTTTCTGAGATCTACTAGGGTGGGAAAAGTTAAAAATTTTGAGGGTTAAAATGATTGATAGGAAATGTTTAATTTAAGTACTGAAATTGTAATTTTATATTTAGTTTAATACTAATTAATGTCACATCAATAAAATCTGTTTATTTTAACGGTAAAATGAACAGAAAATATCTAATTGGGACACGTAACATAAGGTCAGGAATTTTGATATGACAACTTTAAGGTAGGCTAATTGGGACATGTAACATAAGGCCAGGAATTTTGATATGACAACTTTAGGGTAGGCTACTTATTTTAGACAAAAAAATAAGCTAAGAGATCTATGATAGATTTTACCCTATACTAATACTTTTGTTGGGATGTTCGATTGTATAATATGGCATATATTATTCGGTGTTAATAGCTAATACAACTGATACAAATGTGTGTAGAATGAATTGAATATTATTGGGCATTTGCCAAAACATAAAAAATATAATAAAAAATTAAAGATAACATTGGAAGTAGTTAACCAGTCCAAAAAAATAGCCCAAAGAAAGATATTTTTGCAAAACGAGGTTTAACATTACAGCGGTTCATTGAAAGTGTGTGAGTTTTGGAGCGATTAAGTGGTCCAAAACTTAAAAACAATTGGCTCATATATAGTATTTGAGAGCAGGTATGGTAGAAACAGTTTTGCGGGGCAGAATGAACCCGATCCAAAATACTCAGATGCGGTTAAAACCGGTCCTAAATGTTACTTAAAACTGGCCTGAGATGCATTGTTTCTTGTATTGTTGCAATATGGCATGAGTCTCTACATTAAAAATTCAACTTTCATATGGAAATATAGATGGATAAGTATAGTGACTGAATTAAAATTGTAGAATGAGTAATAAAATTATTATCACTAAAAAGTTTATTCAAAGAGAGACACAAATTGACTCCAATTCTACGTCTGGAATCAAACGTCCAAGAAAATGTCCAAGATAATTGTTCCATCGTTATACGTTAATGGTTGATATTATAGCAAATGGATAAATATTGATTCAAGGCAAATGGCTAAAACTATAGGATGAAAAAAACAAAAAATCGTTACCTGTAAAAATTTAACAGAAGAGCAGACACATTTTCTCCAACTCTAACTCTGGAGATTAAGGAAAAAATTGATTGACATTGTTACAATTGGTTAAAGAACTAATGATATCTACCGTAAAAGTCGCTTTTAAATTTTTTTTTGTTATTATTATAGAATAAGCAAAATCCATTAAGCATCACTGTCGTCAACATTTATGGAGTCGTCTACCCGAATTATTTCTGACCTAGGATTCCGGTTAAATATGGCATGAGTCTCTTCATTAAATATAATTTTTCACTTGGAAACATACATGGACAAGTATAATGACTGAAAAAAAGTTGTTAAAATTATAAAATAACTAATAAAATTATAATCACTAAAAAGTTTATTCAAAGAGAGACAAATTGACTACAATTCTACGTAAGAAAGTGTCCAAGATAATTGAAATATGATTCTTCCTTATGTTAATGGTTGATGTGGAAGTCTGACTCTTTCTAGAAAAAATTATAGCAAATGGATAAGTATTGATTCAAGGTAAATGGCTAAATTATAGGATGAAAATAAAAAAAAATTCTTATCTATAAAAATTTAACAGAAGAGAGGAGACACATTTTCTCCAACTCTAACTCTGGAAATTAAGGAAAAAATTGATTGAAATTGGACCAATTGGTTAAAGAACTAATGATATCTACAGTAAAAGTTGCTTACAAAAAATAGTTTAGTATTACTATACAATAAGCAAAATCCATTAAGCATCACCGTCGTCAACAAGTACGTAGTCGTCGACCCAGAATTATTGTGAATGCATCACATCACTTCCAGTCCAACTTGAATTGTACCGTTTGGTTTTGTGGTTTACATAATTTCATGCTGATCAATCCTAGTCAAGGTCTTCTTGGTTGTGGAATATTAACAGTATTTCGTTTTACACGAAACGGGCACGAGTTTGTTTTTTTTGGTATTCACAAGTAAATAATAAGAAAAAGAAAGAGTAATTTGTGTCATATCTCAAAACTCACTCTAAAAATCTCGGGACGGTAACCCACTACATACCCAAGAAAATAAATCTCCCTAAGCACGCAAGACTATATATTCCAAATAATTCCAAACTTACAAAACTCAACTTCCGAGAATAAGTGGCAGAGCAGCTAAAATCTTTAAAATTAGAACGTAATACATAAAGTATCAAAGCTCCGAGGTACGAAACAAAATTCAAAGAGTTTTCTAAATATAAATAAATTTCTAATAATAGTACTAACAAAATTCAAAGAGTTTTCTCAATATAAATAAATCTATGTGAGGGATGAAAATGGGATAAGCATGAAAGTCCAGCTAATAGCAAATTTTGAAAACAGAAATACAATATACAAAATATATAGAGATCAAGCAAAAATAATTCTTATAAAATAGTAACAAAAACTTCAGCAGAAATTATTTTAAGAGTCAAAACATAATCAATGTAATAGTAATTTTGAGAACCAAGCAAATAATATTTGTAAATAAAAATTATTAACCAAAATAGAGCAGTTCAGAGTAGAATGCTAGAACAGAAATTCAAAGTAGAATAGATGGGGTGATCACTGTGATTACACTTAAACCATTGTAGTATGTTCAAAATCATCTAAAAATGACCCACGATCGAGCGCCTAGAAAGACTAGTCCTAAAAATAGTATACCGCAGAATAGAACGGAACAGAATACCCTATGTGAAGTGTCCAGAACTATACTTTCCCAGTAGTATAGGCATAGAACCAATACTCACCAAAACGGAATCACAATAGAAACTCGGAACATTTCAACTAGCATAAAATTTTAACGCAAAATATCACAGTCAAAACATACATGATCCCAACTTACTTAATCAAACATAATATGTTGCAAAAAAAAAAAAGCATGATTCAAATAAACAAATAAGCAAATAAATAAATAAATAAAACACCTGAAAAACAATTTCAAAATAAAACATGTATTTGAAAACTCTTATTCTGATTGAAAATCAATTTAATGAAAAATAATTTTAAATCAAAAACACTGAAAGATTATTAGTTGGAAAACTTAACACTTTGAAGAAATAAAATTTACATAATATCAAAAAAATTTAAGTTTTAGAAATGGTAATAGCCACTTGCCTCAAAATGCAACTTTCCAACTCCTAAAATAATTGTTTAGTCACCTAAAATAATTATGTAAAAGTTTATGTCAAACTATAACAAATTTAAGAAATAATCCAAAATCATTTGCTAACAATGATTTAAATGAATATTTCTGGAATTTAAAAATTCGTTGAACTAGTGTTAAAAGCCTCAGGAGCTAATATTGAAATTAATCCGATTAACTTTCCAAGCCACAAGCTTTGCTTGCAGTGACCAAAGTGTAACCGATTAAAATATGGGACGTAGATGAACCCCTTAAATCGTTATTATCCCAATTTGTACTCAGAAACTTAATTCTTTGTCTTCTCCGTTCGGTACTGTCCGATTTCCACCATGCCTAGCCAAAACCTCCCCAAACTTATTTCTAATTCATCTGAAACAATCCTAATAATCAATTGCCCTTTTTAATCATCAAAATTAAATCATATTCAATCAAATCATTAATATAAATCTCTTTTCAAATTCTAAAAACAACTAACTTTCGTACTAAAAAAAACTAATAAATACTTACCAAAGATTCTTCTTTTTCTTTTGCTGAAAAAATTCATAAGTTGCTTTCACTTGATCTTCAATTGATGCTAAGAGTCCCAAAATCTCCAAAATTCCTTACTGCCGTCTCTCATAGGCATTTTGTCGAACACTTTGTGGGCATCAGAGCTTTGAGCTCGGCTTTGATCAGTAATCAACTGCAGCAACTAAGTTTACTAAAGGCCTCCAAATGCTGCTCTGAATTTGTTTAGAGACGACAAATGGCCTCCAACAAATTTGGAATGGTGAGACGGCAAGCTTGGTTTGAGGAGTACCATCCATGCGAAGAAAAAGCTGGTGTAAAGGTAGTCAAATGGGACTCTACTTCCTCCTGGCTAAAACGGCAACGTGCCATGCTCCACTAAAGGCAAGGCAAAACAAATGCATCGAAGACTCCTCCACCCATGAAAAATTGGTGCCAAGACGAAAATAGCAATTTTATACCCTTTTAGTCCAAAAATACCACTATGCCTTTAATCCCTTCAAAATACAAAATAACATTATTAATAGCCTTCTCAACTTAATAAATTAGAACAAAAGCTAGGAAAATTATTGCAAAAATATATGTAAATTATGGACTCATCAACCCTAGAAGAAAGAACAAGAACAGCAAACTAAAGAGGATAGCATAGGAAAAACTAGCAATAATCTTAACATTGAGAACAGAGGAAAGAAAAGTCCGAAGAGTGTGTGCCACAGGAACAATGGAACTTACTCACTAGAAACAGAGAAAGTAAAAGACCAAGAAACCAAATGAAACTATACAACACAGCCGAAGCCACAAACTACAATTAGCCACTAGAGATTCGGACAAACCATACAAAAAATAAACAATGATTAAACAAAAAGGAGACAAAACCTAGAGAACGGGAACACATCGGTAGGGCAAACACTAGTTAGGAAAACATCAGGAAAATAAATAGGGAAACCCTAAAAATTGGGATTCAACAAAAACTTGAATGATTTATATCAGAAGAAATTGAAGGGAAAAAGAGATTTCATACAATTGTTTTTTTCTTGGCAAAAGTAAAAATAAAAACATTAATGTCTATCACTTGGCTCAAATTGGCCCCTACTGTATTTTTCATCTCAAACTTACTACTCATGTTTCTAAATGGGTTTGGCGCTACTCTTTGGTAAATTATGAGAATATTTCCATGTGAAATGAGTATGTTTTGTAAAAAAAAATATTATTGTGAGTGAGATGATTATGTATTGTTAGAAATTGGTTAAAAACTAGGGATTTAAGGTGAATTGGATGTATTAGAATTTTCATAGAGGCTGCACAGTAGTGCTAAATTAGCATGTAAAAATTCAAAAAAAAAAAACATTCTGATCGTCATTCGCTACTATCACACATTAAAAGCAACAACTTAACACTAAATTGATGACTGAGTTTAACAAAAATGGCCAAATTGGTAAATTTGAAAACATTAGTGGTAAATTTATTGTCGTGGTGCATCGATGATAAAGTATTGGGCATTCCTCTCACAATGTTTACTCTTCTCTTCCAATCCAAAAAGCTTCCCCTTTTTATGAACTCATACATAAAAAAGGTTAACTTCTGTTGCTGACAGAAGCCATACAGTACTTACACATTGTTGCGTTGTCTGATATTTGTTAATACATGTATCTCGATTTTAAATGCTTTTGAATGAACAAATTGGTTGGCATCTTCAGATTTATGTAGCTTATTAACAGTAGTTACTCAGCCGTTGGGAAACAATACTCTATAAATATTCCCATAACCTCCTGGGCCAATGCAATATCTAAAATCTATTGAGAAGTAAAATACAAACTCCTGACTTTGTTCATCAAGGCTAGCCTTCCATTTCAGAAGGCTCATTGTTGCATGTTCGTCTTAGGTGCACCTTACTTTACGTTTGCCTGATGGGTGTGATCACTTTTCTATCATCATTAAAATCAGTAATTCCTATTTTGTCCTTCTCTTGTTTATCTGAATCAAAACATTTTTAGATTTGAGATAGGAAGAATAATTCAATTGGATTTTATAATTAAAATTAATGATTCTGATCTATTCTATGATTACAATTTATAAAAAGAAAAAAAATGATTTCACATGAATCCTAATTTTGAAAACCTTGATATAGACATATACGGACCCTCTTTATAAAAATCCTAAATTGGCCCAGTTGGCCCCTAACACCTTTCTACATATCAACATTTTCCTCTTGGCATTCCATTTGAGAGGGGCTATATACTTTCTCAAATCCCATTTCTCTATCTATTTTGTAACCCTTATAGAGTCTTGCTTCTACTTTGTCAACCTCCTGCCCAACTATCTTGGCCGCAATCTTGCCTTTGCAGTTACCTTGACCCCAAAAAGCTACAAGAAGTGGAATGACAAGTTCTTTTTTGTGTTCACCAATGTGAACTGGGATTTCTCTTCTACTGGAACAATAATCCTGCCCCCAAGGTGACTACATGAAGCCTTGTTACCTGAAGCTTATTTTCTTCCATTTAAAATATCTTCACCATTTGAATCAGATACTTGATACAAATGCCACTGACCACATTACTTGTGATAAAACCTTAATACATGAAGCCTTGTCCTAATCATGATATTTACTTGCCTGATGAAACCAAGAAAATCATTAACGAACTCGTGGCCTTACTATTAACCAACAAGCTATGGATTCAAAAAGAAAGAAGAGAAGCAACCACAGACATTGTGATCTAGTAATAGGGATGGCAAAATCTGACCCGACTCAATGGCCTGGCCCAACCCACTCAAACTTAAGCCCGACCTGACCCGATTTGACAAAAAAAGTCAACAACTTGAACCTGACCTGAACCCGAACCTGATTAAAGGGAAATATGAGAAAACCCGAACTCAAATGACCCAAAGCAGAAATACTCGAACCCGAAATGACCTGAGCTTAAATTGACCCGAACCCGAAATGACTCAAACTCGAGACTGACCTAATCTGAGCCCAAGATAACCCGATGACTAAATTTGACAAGACCTGATTTTAACTCTCACCCAAAACCTTAAGGCCTAATTACCTATTTGACCCCTATACTATAATGACTCGGCCATCCGCTCCCTTGGACTTTTGGGGGTTCATAATCGAGCCATAAACTTTAATGACTAGGACACTTTGGTCCATTGACTTTGTGAATTGGATGTTTTTCATTAGTTATGTAACAGAAGTGCATCTAATTTCACAACTTAAAATTTTAGGCCTCTAATTGTACAAACTAATAACTTTGGGACTCAAACTGTAATTAAACCTGTAGAAACTAGAAACCGACGAGATTTCAATGCGATTCTGACACGATTCCTTTGGTCTCAGTTCTAGTCTCAATTTTGGTGTGATTCCGCACGATTTCAACACAATCTGGTGTGATTCTGATGCAATTCCGACGGTCTCGATTCCAACATGATTTTGCGTGATTCCAGCGGTCTCGATTCCAACGTGATTTCGATACTATCGATGGTCTTGATTCCAACACGATCAATGATGAAGTGAGCCAACGAATCAAGGCCGGATAATTGAGGATGGTGAGGCCGGCTAATTGAGGAATGGATGAAAAGGAGGATCGATGGATGAGATGAGGACGGGACAAATTGAGGAATGGATAGAGGTAAGGAGCAATGAACATACGGGTGACGATGAATGGACTAGGCCAGTAGGACGAGATGATTGAGATGGGTAAAATTGGAAAATAAGATGGAGGAAGTACTAAAAAGGGAGGAGTCAAAACATTTAGATCCAAAAGATAAAAATTTGAAAAATTAACTGGCAATTATGTTGTTTTTTCCCCTTTTAAATAAATGGAAGTTAAGTAAATGGAGCATCGATCATTAAAGTTCTGGGCTCGAGTATGACCCCCAAAAAGTCCAGGGGAGCAAATGGCCGAGTCACCTTAGTATACGGGTCAAATATGTAATTAGGCCAAACCTTAACTTTCATATTTCATTATCTTTCATATTTAGTAAGTCCTAAATATAGGGGCTATCATGTTTAGTAACTTCTAATTTTTTGAACTTTTATATTCAATAAGTCTCATATTTAGAAAAGGTGATTTTAGTAATTAATAACTTATATTTTTTTTTTACTTTCTTATTTAGGAAGTCTTATATTTGAGAAGGAGACATTCATATTTAGTAGCTCCATTTTTTCAGATGTTCATCTTTAGTAATTCTTATATTTTGAGAGGTGATTTTCATATTCAGTAATTTTTATTTTTTTAGGACTTCTATATTTTTAAGTCATATATTTAGGGAAGAGACTTCCATATCTAGTAAGTTCCATATTTGGATTATTCTAAAACAAGTAACTTTTATATTTAGTAAGGTAAATGACCTTGATCGGCAATTATTAAAATTACAACGTTCATCCCTAAACTCTAAAGTATAGTGCAATAAGTACCTAAATTTTAAAAAATTTTATTTCAATCACCCCTCATAATTACAACATAGGCCCCTAAACTTTTGAAATCTTTGTACTTTGACCCAAAATTTTTCAAATTTTGCAGTTTTGTTACTAATGGTGCACTTGATTTGCATTGTGTAGTAATTTCAAAGAAAATATATCAAAACATAAGCATAGCAAATTTGTTGTAATGTATGTTTGGGTGATAGCTGAGTGAGGATCTGAATGACCTGTATAGTAATAGTCGAAGGGTATAGGTCTAGAAGAACAATTTACCAACAATGTTGAATTATCTAAATATGTATTAAACTACAATGAAGAAGATTTTTATGAATATTTTGATTAAATATAATAAAAAATTAATTTAAATTAAATCACACAAAAAATTGAATTCTTTAATTTAAATTTTAATAAAAATTGAAAAAAAATGAATCAATTCAATCATTTTGAGCTATACACCAGTAACTTGAGGGAACACAATGGTCGACCAAAATCTAACTTGAAGTTACTCGAAACTGAAATTGAGCTAACTTGTAGTGAACTTGGAACCCAAATAAACCCAGCCTAACCGAACCCGAACCTAATTGACTTGTCCTGGACCCAAAGTCATATTTACTCTATTAGACCCAAACTTGAATGACTTAACCTAAACCTGATCCAAACTTGACCCGACCTACACAATTGCCATCCTTATCTAGTAGTACTTGACATTTTTTTTCTTATACTTAGCCGTAAATGAGTATGTGAGAATGGCTTACTTTAACAAAAAATGTCATTTCATGTCTGCAATTAAGTAGAAAAGATGTGGAAAATTAAATCTTATGGAACCAAGTGTCACGATCCTGGAAGACTATTCTACAATCAGCACAGTCACACTACAAGGGAGCTGGTGATTAGCGACTGAAACTAGTGACTGAATTTCAGTGGCTAAACGTGTCAGTCGCTAGTCAATCGCTAGATGTGGGCCATAGGTGAACTAGTAACTAACTAGAAATTGAAATATTTAGTCGCTAGTTAGTCACTAAATTTAAATTTGAGCTGCTAATCAGTCGCATGTTTTTTGATATTTTCACATTCAGTCATTAGTTCCCCTTCAGTCGAAAATTCAGTCACTAGTTATAGTTAAAAATTTCCCCCGGCCTCTCATTCCCCATTTCTTCTTCTTCTTCTTCCTTACTCTCGTTTTTGCTTTTTTTGACATCTCAGGTGAATCTCTCCAACAGTAAAGTGATCCATTGCAAATTCACTATGTGTAGAAATAACGATTAAGGTAATATGTAATTTAATTGAGTATTATGTTTTAATTACTAGTTTTTGTGTTTATATACTTAGTATTGTTATGTATATAATGAACCAAAGAATGCCTGTCAATGATTCCTGACATGTTTAGAAATAATATGTATGAAGAGTAGCTGCAGTTGTACGTAGTTATTGTATATACATAATATTTCTTTGGTTGGGAATCATTGATTGTCCAAGTTGGACAATTTAGAAATGATAAAACCATTTCAGTACTATATAAGTTATCTTAACGGTAGAAAATTTTTGGGCATATCTAGCTTCGTTCCTCGGAAGCCAAGCTTGAAATTTTTGTCTCAAGAAAAATTTGGTGTTCTGGGGAACTAAGCTGGGATGTTGCTGAAATTTTTTTAAACTATATTAAGATAAATTAAAATGTAGAAGTAATGTTTATATTTTTCATTTCTAAATAGGCTAGGGCCATTCCCTGTAGGAATTTATTAGGCATAAAAAGGCATTCATACAGTATCTAGAATTTAATTATGATTATAGGATTATAATTGTATATATGTTTTGTATTTATATTAAATATTTGGTGTATATTGTTAATGAAAATATACATAGTGTGTTTTGTAAGAAATTAGAACAATGGCGCAATAGGGACGTCAATGAATGTACAAATGAATAATGAGGGATGGATATATGAATCCATATTTTATAAATGGTGTAGAAAATTTTATACAAATAGCGTGTAGTAGTTCAAATGAACTAATTAAATATCCATGTAAGCAATGTCAAAACAGACATTATTGAGATCAAAATGAAGTTGGAATGCATTTATGACAATATGGATTTGTGGAAAACTATTATGTTTAGTACTATCATGGTTCATGACATGATACTCGAAATCATAATTTCCATGTGGGAGATAGTGCAAACGCTCCATCGTCATCAAGGACAATGTTTGATAGCGATACTGTTTGTGACAATCGATTTGGGTACAGTCATATGGTCATTTATTCAATGCATCCGACGTTCGATTATAATAATAGACTAGAAAATAATGAATACGATAATGAGAATTAAGAGGAAACTATTGTTGAGGGTACTGATAACAATGATGCTATTACGCATCATTCTGTAGAAATTGATAATTAGTTGCCTAATCCGAATGCACAGAAATTTTATAAAACTACTAGAGGATGAATCAACTTCATTGTTTGAGGAATGTAACAAACACATGAAATTATCAGCAGTTTCACAGTTGTTGAGCGAAATTCAAAATTGGTTGGATGATGGAGAAATAAAATCCCAAAGGGCTGAACTTACACCAATTCGACAAAGAACGCAATCGAGATGACAATGATACACAATGGTGTGATGATGATTCTTCTAGTGCAATGACTTCTCCTCTCCAAAGAGCAAAACCAGCAATATTGGATCGATTAAATGGCTATGTAGATGGAGTAAGAAGAATTTCAGAGAGAAATATAGTAAAATTATTAGAAACTAATTCGTTTGGCAAGAGTAGGATTAATGGCCATGGGCGTTGGCCTTGGGTGGTTCGGCTTGGCGGCTGGAGAGGAAAAAGAAATAGTTGAAGGCAAAACGAATATGCCTAGGTTTTGTTTTTCAAGAGAAGGTTTCGGATCCTGACTTAGCTATAGTTACGGGGAGAAGGGAAGAAATAAAAAAAAGTAAGGTTAATGGGATAATTAGTCAAATAAGAAAAAGGTAAGTAGATTAAATCTAGTCAATCATGCTGCAGGAAGTTATATTTTTATACTAAGATAAAATTAGGGTTAAGTAAGAAATTATCTCATATAACAAAAGCACAAACCCGGTTTAAACCCTACCCATGTGTAGGCTAAATTTTTGAAAACATAAGAAAACGAATTCAGAATTGAGTGAGGTAAATTTCTTTTAACTCATTTTTGTGAGAAGAATCCTATGGTGCTCCCGGATTTTCCATCCGATGCTTAGTTGGAAATGACAAAAATGCCCCTAGTCTAAAGAAAATGACGGAAATGCCCCTAGTCCCAGATTTGATTTCATGGCGGCTACTACTACAACGTACCTCGGCTGCATGTCCACTTAAGGGACTCTCTCGACTGGTGTTGATCCTGGCCTTATACCTGGAGGGTTGGGCAGAAGGGGATCTTATACTACTTCTAGATCGCAGTCATAGCTTGTTCCTCCCCCTCATTATGGTATGACGAGTTCATAGCTATCACAACCTCTTTCACTGTCATACCCATGGGCGACCGGATCTCATCAGCGGATGACTTAGACGTCACCAGCGCCAACATTTTATCGCCATCCTTTTTCCTCGAATTAGCAGGGCATGATGATAGCAGGTTCTCAGCACCAGGTTCCCGTATCCATTCATCCCCAGCCATTCCTTGGTTTGAGTGGGTCCATGCCAGTTTCGCACTCAACACAGCAGCTGTCAGATTATTTAGCAGAAGTATCTGCTTGGCTTAACGTTGTTGGCCCGTCCCAAATCGAGGCTCGTGTACCCCAGACGCAGGACATCTCAAGCGATCGTCAGCCTATAACTGCACATGATCAGCCTCAGGAGGATGCTACTGGTGACCATCCCCCTAACACTATCTACGAATATCAGTTTCTCTAGTTTATTATTTTAATTGTTGGACAAATTTTTCTTTTTTTTTTTTATTTATTTTCTTTGAATAATAACAATATTCCAATTTTTAATTTATTTTAATTGTTTATTTTAGACTTTATAAATTCTTTGTTCAATTTCTTCATTATATATATATATATATATATATAAATTTAAGCAATTCATTATGTTTATATACATATATATATATTTAATATTTCAAATTATTTATATACATACACATTTGGATTGGTAGATTTTGGTTTTAAAAAAGCTAGCTAGCGAATGAAAAGTAAATCACAGTTAGTGACTAAAAGTTCAATCGCAGTTAGCGATTGAATTTCCAGTCGCTAGTATAGCGAGTGACATTTTCAGTCGCTAATTTAAAAAAGTAGTGACTGATTGTTTCAATCGCTAGTTTCAGTTGCTACCCACTAGCGACTAATGTTTTTTCGACTAAATAGTTTAGTCGCTAGTTAATCACAATTAGTGACTGATAGCGACTATTTATTCAGTTGTGAATCGGTTTCTCCCTTGTAGTGTCAACAAGGCAGCCTTTGTTTTGTTGTTTACATAATTTCATGCCGATGAAACCAATAATACTTTTCAACCAAATTCTTAGTTTCTATGGCAACCTCATCACACGAATAACCCGTCCAATGGACCAAAATGGGTTTTTTTCATTTAATTAATTAAAATTGAGTTAATCTTACAATAATAATCCAAATAGAAATAAATAAGTAATTTATAAATTTATGGATAAGGGCAAATGATATCCGGAGTACATAGGTGGGATGCCTGGGATCTTAGAGACTATTGAACCTGTAAACAAATTAGGGTTAGGGGCATGGAGTTGTGTGTTCCGAAAAGGCCCTCTCATACTGAAGTCAACATGGGTTCATGTAGAACGTACTTGATTATGTTGAGAACAAGACCTATTATAGGCCTAAAGACATGGTGATCATGGGGAAAACTCCCCCGATTACACGATGGTTCCCATGATCATAGGGATTGTCTCCTTGCTTGAGCTGATACCCTTTAAGGTCGATTTGATAGTCTCTAATCGATGAGTGACACTCAATGGGCTCCTTCAAGCTTAACATATGAGTAGATTTCTCGATGGGCCTTTAATGGTTATGGCCCTGATAAGCTTACAATTGTTATATTTATTTCTCTCATATTTAGTATGCTTTTATGTTTTTTGAACCTTAAAGCTCTATTTTGAGTATGTTTTGTAGCTTAGAGCATATCAGGACTCAATTGATTAAAAGTGAATTTTATTTGCAATTTTAAAAGTTTTAATTTGGTTATGTTCTTTTAGGATTTTGACAGATTGGCGATATTGTAGTAGAAAAATCATACCTTGATCTACAAAGGTAAGAATTGAGTGATTCTTGATTTATTAGAAAGATAACAACCAAAGCTACAAATCATATAAGACCATGAAACCTAATTCGCATGTTAAGGGGGTCGAATTCATCTTCAAATTTGAGATTTGTGCGTCATCATTGGTTTAGAAGTAGTTGTGGTATTTTAGTCATATCTTTGGTTGTAGATGTATGTTTCATGTGATTCCATTGTAGTTTCGAAGCTAAGAAAGAGCTCTACAACTTTCATGCTTTGAGATTTGAGAGATAATGGCTACATCAAGGTCAAATTTCAGCTTGAAATTACTACTGATGTCTTGAAGTATTTTTTGGCTCACAACTCTGAAACTAGTTTTGATGTGGATTAATTTCGAACGCTTTTAAACCATGTGGGCACAAATTATAGTAGAAAGGCACCATTCTCTTAGTCATATTAAGACATTTTAGTTATTTTTAATCTTTTTCATTTATGTGGGGTTATTTTAGAACAATACAAAGAGTTTGAGGAGTTTTTATTGTTTTTCTCTTTAGGTTAGTTTTTATTAAACTAGATTAACATCAGCTGCTCTCTCTCATGTAGCTGTCCCCTCCTCTCTCTTTCCCCCAACTATCTTTCATCTCTTTTCTTGTTTCTTTTCTTTTTTTTAAGTGATTTTTTCCGTTGTCATGTCCGGCTGATTTATTTTATTCCTGGTTGAAGGAGACTGAAACTCCGAATTCTTTAGCAATGTGAGATCAAAGTTATTTTATTCAGTCAATTAATACTTTGTGTATTGGATGTTCTTCTATGATTAATTTTATGATTGGTATATGCTAGGAGGCTTACTAGTTGTTATTCAAATTCAATCTACTGTTGGGTTGGAAATCAAATCCGTAATAGTTTGGTCTCTCTAATCTGTGAAGCAACTAAGATTTATTGATTTGCTGCATTAGAAATTATTAGGTCTTAGGGAGAACATTCAAATAAATTAAATATAACCGCTTGTGTTTGTGTTATTTAGTTTCATCGATCTCTCTAATTTTTAATGCAATTGTTAAATTAAATTAAAGTGTTTGTCTTAGGTTATTTAGTAGTTAGGGTTAATTAGATTACTTGTTTTTTGATTAACTGTGACGAATGAGAGGTAGGAAGATAGCTCCAAAGATGAATATTCAAAGTCTCGATTGATCTATTTATGTATCGATGATCAGTTGTAGGAATTTGGCGGTGGATGTTGACTGATACCAAGGTTTGCATTTTTGATTGCTTTTTTTAATTTCTTACTTGATAGGTTTCTTAATTTTTATTTTCTGATTATTTTTAATTTTATTGTTGATTGCAAACAATCCCCCTAATCATTTATTTCAGTTTTCTATAAGAAAGCTTTTGGTTAAAAATTTCCCTTGGGATTCGATATGGTTTTCATTACTATAATATAAATTTATTTATTTTGAGTTGTTAGTGATACCAGAATTATGCTTGGCGGTTTCGACGACCGACTAGGCCTGAAGCCCAATATAGTACCAATGCCCCCTCACAAAAGTAAAATGTTTGAAGCAAGGTACCCTGCATTTGGGCTTATGTATGTGTGGGTGGCGTGTGGCAACTTATACTGGAGAGTGGTCATTCCTCCTAAGAGAAACTCTTTGCAACTCGTATTGTATTCCAAGTCCAACCTTTTAGTTTAATGTTCACAGTTCCTCTAAGATCTCACCAAATCATCGTTGCTTCACCATGCTTAACTTCCTCATCCATGAATCTCTCATCATTTTCCATTTTCAAGAGAATAAAATACATAATCAGGTTCCTTGCTTTTGCTAACGAATTTCATCCTATATGTGTTTAGCAGGCTACTGGTCATTCGACTGATGGTAAGGTTGTCTTTCCTTCTGAATGTGCATTGATTTTTGTACTTGTAGATGTTTGGGACCAAAGGGAAGGCATCTTTTAGGTTCGAGGGGAGTGTGCCCATAAAATTGTAGCCTCTCAAGTTCAAGGAGGTGTAAAACCTAGGGAGCATCGTAACTCCTCAAGTTTTATCTAGTATTATGAAGGAAAGGTTTGTCCCTTCATCCTTGGGTATGTTCAATCCAAGATACAGTGGAAGGGCCAATCAGCTTGGGGACAAAAAAAGTGGCTATACATGTTGATCAAGTCTGCCCGAGGCTCTGTTTTCCTATTCATCTCCTTATCTTTCGACTTTGCAACCATTTCAGCATTGCCCTATCCAAATTACATTGGCATATTGAAATGTATAACATGGATTCCTTTTTATAGAAAAATGTTAACAAGCGATGCATAATTTAGAAATTGGGTCCCTTTTAATTTGTTAGTGGACCCCATTATTTTTTATTGGAAAAGAAGAATGTACCCTTTTACTTTAGGGTAAATGGCACCCATCGGCCTTGAATTAAGGCCCATGTTTCATTATTCATCTTACCGTCAATTTTTTTCATTAAAATAGACTAAAAAAACATGAAAAACAAGTTTTAACCCTTAAAAAACTTTCCAGTTACCTTAAAATCTGAAAACTTTTGCATCTCACAATCAAACCAACTTCTCCATTGTAAATGAACGAATTTGTAAGTAGCTAATATTTCATCTAGCCATTACTTACCTGCGACCCATAACTCTTTGATAAATCCATAATTTGCGTATAGTTTTGCCTTAATCTTCTTAGCTTTTGTTTATATTTATAGGTTTTTTTTAGTTTTTTTGTTAGGAAGATTTCATATAAAAATTTTCTTTGGGATTCGACCTAGTTTTCACTACTAAACTACAAATTTATTTATTCTGATTTGTTAGTGAGACCAGAATTATTTTTATCGATTTCAACGATTGACTACTCTCCAATGCCGATCGAACCACGTTGCAGTTTTTCATCCCTAAACTGTATTTATGTAACACGTCTCTCTCCTCTCTCCCCTTTCTCATCTTTCTAGTCCCACTGTTGCTTACATTTCCAGCTGGTAGAATGATGAAATGTCAGAGCCTTTCAGCTCCGTTAACCAGATGCTTCCGACACAAAAACTTCTTGGCATATTCATTCTCCACCTTCCAATCGATGTCATGCAAGAACAAAATTTAGAAATATTTTTTATTTGAGTCCTAAACTATAAAAATGTATATATTTTCACTTTTTTTCTTTTTTCCCATCCTCCCCAGTAAAATCCCCATCATTGCTGACCAATTGTGCCTACTGATCGAACCCTGTCGAGCCTTATTGTCTAGTTCAACAACCACTACTACAGCGGCTCTTCAAATCTCCAACCAACTTGCATCTAGCACAGTCACCACCTTCGCCCGTGGCACCAACATCGTCAGACCTATTCCTTTGAAGCCGTGTGTGGATTACTATCCAGTCTTCTTCCTTGGAGCCACATCTTATCATTGTTAGATCTCTTCTTTGTCACCAAGAAGGAGAAATCGAGATCTCCAATGCTGATGTCTAATTTTCTTCCTTGAAGCCATGTTTGATGGCGATGTCTGATCTCCCGGTTAAAATCGAACACGCCCAATTGCGAGACGACTCGTGGATTTGCTCTTGTATCCGCATTTGAATCAGTGGCTTTGAATTACTATTGGAATCAATGTTGAATCATAATTTGAAATTGGTTTGAATCGGATTCGAACGTTAAGCCCACCTGTGTTTGAACCCATTGACGACCGCTCCTGCATTTGCTTTTGGTGGGAAGAAGAAGAAAATGGTTGAAGGAAAACTATAGGTTCAGGTAAAATAGTTGAACAAAAGTGGAGAATGTAGTTTGATTGTAAGATGTAAAAGTTTTGAAGTTTCTAAGACAAATGGAAAGTTTTTTTAGGGTTAAAACTTATTTTTCACATTTTTTCTGTCCGTTTTAACAGGAAATTTGATGGCAATATGAGTAGTGCAACATTTTTAGAGTTAGAGGATGAATAAAAATAAAAAAAATTGAGCAGTCTCTTCTTTATGATGATAATTAAGATGGAAGAAGTCCTGTGTGGGCATACAAAATTTTGTACATTTTCCCATCCAATATTCAAAAAATTTTGTCACCTTTTTTTCTTTTCAAACATATCAAAAATTTAAGGAGCTAGTTGGATATAAGATAAAGTTAGTGGGCCAAGTGAGAAAAAATGATAAGATAATGGGCTAAAAGGGAACTTTTTCTATTATATTCTACATAACATGAACATCTTGTGCATCTTTTCTATATTTCATTGAAGCAAGCCAATCAAGGGGAAAATGTAAATCAAAACATTTTTTTTTATTTTCCTCTATAAATATTTAAATTTTACCATCTTACAATTTCACAATTTGAGATATGACAAATGATTTGATTAGATTTTATAATTATAATTAATGATTTTGATCTAATTCTATTATTACAATTCCCGAAAATGATTTCACATGAATCCCAATTTTGAAAACATTGATACAGAGATACATAGAACCTTTTTTGTAAAAATCCTAAACTGGCTCCTAACACCTTTCTACATATCAATGTTTTTTGTCTTGGCATTCCATCTGGTAAGGTCTCTATGATTTCTCAAATCCATTGTATTTATCTATTTCTTGACCCATATTGTGTCTTGCTTGTTGCAGAACAGGGTCCCCAATACCCTAAATTAATTAGCTTGTAAGATCTTAGGGATTGTAATTATGAGAACTCTCCTAGTCAATGACTTGCTTTAACCAATGTATTTTTCTTTAAATGCCTCAAATTAGTTCTTTATTAAGCAAGAAGGACAAGCTAAATGAAGTAAGGATGAGTTCCTAAGTGTGATTTGGCACTAAGAGTCATGAGGGTAAAATGGTAATTTTGGCCTGAGTGAGGGGCATGACTATAATTCAGATGAGATAAAGGTCATGCTAGAATTTTTGACTAAATATTTTAAGACCAAAGGTTATTTTAGCTAATAGAACCAACATTTGAAGAAAAAGTACAAAAATTACTCAGTGTTAAAATGAGTCATTATGTTTTAAGTGGCGTAAGTGTCTAAAAAATGTAAGTGTGGAGGTATGAAAATGCTCTTGAAGACTAGGGGGCACAATTTTTAGTGTGGATCTAGTGGCACAATTGAAACAAACATTAACTTGAGAACCAAGAAGTAAGAAAACAAAAGGATGCCTCAGTGAAGTTGTTAAGATATGTTATAAGAGATGAATGCTATTTCTCATTCTACCACTTGTGATTTTCATGGGTGTTTTTCTCCCATAGCTCATCTTCTACATTCCTCTCAAATTTCATAAATCTCCAGCAAATTTGAAGGTCCTAAAGTGAAATCAAGAAGCCTCTAGCTCATTTTTTGTGAATTTGCTTCAGTTGTGCTCCTTGTTGCATGTTTTGGGCATAAATCCTAAGGTAAGCTTCTTCATTTAGCATGACTTGGTTCTAAGCTTGTTAAGTAGCTAGAAATGCTCTTAAGTTCAAGTTCTTGATGCCATATCACAGTGGTTTTAGGTTTAGAACTTAAGAGGGCTTAGTTAAGCTCAAGTATGCTTATAGTGCTTGTGTTTTGTTCTTGCCTTATAGATGGATTTGAGGTAAGAATTCAAGTTGTTCAAGCTCAAATAATGCATAAAAATGTGGTCTTACATGTGGTAATAAAGTAGAAGAAAAACCCAATTGGATTAGCTTTAGGGATAGGAAGATTGAGAAAGTTTTGTGCAAGATAGCATAAAAGGGCGAGGTGTAGGATGCACCCTAGTGCTGCATCACTGGGGGGCTCATGGCACATCCAACGGCTGTGGTGTGTGGTGCTGCCCTCGATGCCATGTCGTCGAGTCCAAAACTCCTTAAGATTAGGGGATCCTAAGGGCGTTTTAATCTCTCGGTTATCATTCCCATGCTATTATAAGATGTCCCATAGCTTCGGTTGGGTCTAAAACTTATTCCTAAGATGGAATTATATATTACTTAAGGTTAAGCAATGAATGTCTTTAATTTAGGGCAAAGAAGGGTGGCAAAGGAACTTAAGGCGCTCAAGATGTAAATGAGGCACTAAGAGGATTAAGGGGGGTTTAAGAACTTTCATTAATCTAAGTGAGATGTCTCGAACCTTGGTTAATGGAGGGGTAAGCTAATAACTCTTAACCATACTAAGGAGTTTGGTAAGTAAGCCATTAAGATCTACCCAAACTAAGCTTGGAGAGCTTAGATAAGTTAAATCACATAAGGAGGTTACCTTTCACAATAAGTAAGGAAAAGACGGGTAAGTTTTGGGGGGTTAGATGATGACTTACTCTAAGAATCATAAATGGGACTTAAGGTTGGCAAATAACCTATAGTACACGGGCCAGTTTTCTAAGTACCTCCGTTGTTTGAGCTCATTGAAAGTTTTAAGTACCTTAGGGTGCAAGAGTCCCAAGTATTGTGCATGTTGCATATCATACATTTATGCATTGCATATTTACTATGTTTATTTTTTGTGTTGATTGTTTCTTGGTTGTTTGCTCCTTTGTTTGCCATATTTGCATCCTTGCTTGTTATCTTCTTTGCCGGTATCCCAAGGGACCCTTATAGAGTATATTTCATGTACTCACTTCTTTAAATTTGATTGTGCAAGTTCTAGAATTGGGCTTAACAATTGACTAAGCAATTTTGGGCTTAGTTTTTTTACTTTTGCAGGTATTTATTGATTTAATCATTGTGGTGCTAAGTTACTTGGCGGTTAAGTTGTAATAGCTAAGTTTAATACCTTACAGTGAAGGCAAGTAATGCACAAGGAAAAAGGTCAAGGGCTTGTAGTTATAGCTTGGGGCTCAAAGATGGGACTCAAGAAGTGGACCTTGGTTATGGATTTTTGTATTATAAATATGGGGCCGTGTGTACTAAGTTATTGGCTTTATTAGGATACATTGTGGTGAATAACACTTGTGTTACTTTTGGGTGCATGCTAGGGTTAAAGAGTACGCGCAAACTATTTCTTGAAGCTCAAGTAATTTGTGTTTTATTATCTTGGCTCATTTTAATTATGTTTTGCACAAAATGCTCAAGCAATGTTTTGTCCACTTAGCTTATTTATTTGAGTTGCATTTTCTAGGACAAAATGCATGCATATATTCTTGCGGGGTAGGCTAAGTAACTAGTTGTGCGTAAATTATTTTAATTTGTTGACAAGTAATAGTTAGTCAATAGTAACTAAGTGATCACAGTCCTTATGAGCCTGTAAGCCAATTAATTGAGAGTACTAAGATCTTGTTTCATGATAATTGGTATTAGAGCAGGTCAATGGTAATCTAAGTGTTCCTTATGTTAAGTGTTGTTAGCACTTCCTATAACTTGCTTTGGTTGTTGTCTTGTGGCTTTGGTTGCAGGTATCATGGTTAACATATGGTAAGGTACTAATGCTGAGGCTAGGGTCCCTGAAGAAGGAACTAATGACCCCAATGAGGGAGTTATGAGGGAGATGATGGCATTATTTCATAACCTCAATTACTCCATGGACCGGATGCTTCCGAGTTTGGCTATGCTACTTGAAGGACATATTTGGGAAACCTTAGAGGTACCTAATGGGGTAACATTTGAAGTGCACCAAGCCTTATCGGTACACAAAGGTTAGGGAAGAAATCCCCTACCCCAAGGGCAAGTGTAAGGTCAAGACCAAGTGCGTAAGCTTGTTCGAAAAGTTTATGAGAAGGATAGTGAAGAGGAGGATGATGAAGATATCCACCCTTGTAGGATAAGGAGGTGACCGATTATTCCGAATCATATGGAGCTTCTTATGGTGTGCCAAGACCTTAATACTCCTAAGTTTAATAGCATGGGTGACCTTGAAGTGGCCGAAGGTTGGTTATACCTAATAAATGAAATTTTTTGGAGGATGACAAGGCTAGGATGGATCTAATGCCTTTTTTCTTGGAGGGCAAGGCATTGTTGTCATGGAACGATGTCATGGAGAAGATCAAGTCTTACAATGAAGGGCAACCTGGGCAAAGGCCTAAATAGCTTGATTGGGATGAATTTGAGAAGGAGTTTCAGGATAAGTTCAATAGTAAGGCTGCCTAAGATCAAAAGAGTATAGAGTTTGATGAGTTGGTGCAAGAGAGTATGTCGGCGGTCAAATATGAAAGGACGTTTAGTTCTCTTTTTTAGGATGCTCCACATATGGTTGAGAAGGATGAACTTAAGGCAAAAAAGTTTGTTTGTGGACTAAAGGTAGAGTTGAGAAGTTTCTTAGCTGTTGTTGGAGTTTCTTGCTTAATTATAAATATTTTTCACCCTAACACTACTATCTACTTAAAAATGAATAAATAAATTCTTATGACATATATTAAGAGAAAATTGCACAAATGGTCCCTAACATTTAATTATTATTTTTTTTAGTCCCTAATCAATTGAATGTTATGTTTTGGTCCTAAACCTATTAAAATTATTTCCTTTTGGTTCCACACTAGATGAAATTTATTACCTCAAAATAATTGTCTGACACAAATTTTTAGAATTTCAATTTAAATATTTGTTAACTGTCTTTTTGTAAATTTAAATGGTTTAATATTTTTTAACAGAAAATAAATAATTTAAATTAGTATCTTTTTATTCCTGAATGAAATAAGTTCAATTTATAAATAGTATCAAACAAATTAAATTTATTATAAGATAGTTACCTGATAGTTTAAATTATAATCTAAAAAGTTGTTATCAGACAAATATTTTGAGTTCACAACTTTCACCCATTTGGGAACAAAATAAAACGTTTCTAATAGATTTAGGACTAAAAAGAAATGTTTTTAATAGGTTTAGGACTAAAATAGAACATTAAATAGGTTATGGAATAAAAGGAAACAATGACTAAAGGTTAGGAACCATCTATGAAATTTACTCCACATATTGAGAGAGTATAAAGCTTTTATTATGTCAAACTATAAAGCTTTTATTATGTCAAACTACTAATTTTCCCACAAAGAGAGTAAAGAATTAAGGTCTTTATTTTAATGCAACTTAGTGTCCTATTATCAATAGTTATAAACTAATTGTTCAAAAGTTATAATGATTTTTAATTTTCTTATAAACATTATACTTCATTCAACTTAGTGTCCTATTATCAATATTAGAAAAAGTATGAAACTAACAAATTTTTTTTGGCTTTTATACCCTTAACTTATTTGGTGTTTTATTTTTTAATGAGATCCAAATTAATTTGGTGTTGTATATTATTGGAGGTATAATTAGCACTAGGAATCTAAAAGGAGAAGGGAGAGAAAATAGAAGTCCCATTTGAACTTTCTGAAAAACAAAAAAGAGGAGTCGAATGGTGATTATTTGTTTAGTTTTAGTACACTTACATGGTGATTATTTGTTTAGCTTTAGTACACTCACTTAAAGTTATATATTAATTATAACTTTTAATATTGAAAAAATTCTTAAATAGCCATAATAAATTAAAATTTTATAATAAATAAGTTCTTAATTAAATTATATATTTTTGGGACATGTGTTTAACATAAAATTTTATCAACTTTTTGTACTCTTAAACTTGAACAAAGCATTTTAATTGAAATTTAAAAGCTTCAAAATCCTCATAATTATGTCTATTTGAATCAATGATTTAAATATGATAAAACTCATAAAAAGTATGAATGTGTCAAAATATTGGAAGACCTTTTTATCCTTAATTTTTATTTTATTTCCCTCTTTTAATGATACTCAAATTTCTCATATCCTATTTATTAGATTTTAAACAACTAAAATTATGGAAAAGATAGAAAAAAACAAAAAAATAGAACAAAGTGATGGAAAGCTCTTAGGCTTGATATTAGGGAAATAAGGTTAGCATTTGAAAAGGAAAAATAGAAAAAAGAATTGTTGATCGTCTTTTATGTGTCCTATAAGTTTTTTATGGCAAAAAACTAAAAAATGTCACTAAATTTAAAATTTTGTAACAAACATGTGTTTAATTTATATGACTATTAAACATGCATTTTCAATTTATTTAATTTTTAAATTTGAAATATTTTTACCAGAAATTAAAAATGAAACTTAAATTTGTATATATCTTTATTTATATCTGTAAGTAATAAAAAGTGCAAAGATATATAAAATGGCTAAACCTTAAATTTTTAAGTTATTAGTTTTCCTCTTAGGTACTAAGGTTTTATTCTAATTTAATGAGTTTATTGATATATAAAATGGCTAAACCTTAAATTTTTTAGTTATTAGTTTTCCTTTTAGGTTTAAAGATTTTATTTTACTTTAACGAGTTTATTTTTCTATGGTTGACTAATTATATTATAAGAACAATGGATAAAATAGGTTTTTCAAACTTCAGTGATGTAGGTATAGTCTCTAAATCAATAGGTAAACATTAATTACCCAAAAAGATAAATTGGTATTTAAGCCTTTACTTCAATCTTTGGAACACTCACGATTGAATCAACCAAAAAATAGAGAGTAATTCTTAAAAAAAACTCAGTATTTACTTACTAAGTTTATATTTTGATATCATGACCTATATTTATGTCAACCTTCTTAAAATAAATTTATTTTTGCTTGAGTTTCTTGTTGGATGTCTTACCTATGTTATGTCCTTTTTATTTTAATTTGAACATCAAGAAATTTTATTAAAAATTTAACTTATGTCTCTTTAAAAGGTAAAAGTTATGATAACACATTAATGGTAAATCTATTTGATTGTTTGAGCCAACTAATATAAAATCTCCATTCTAATTTTTAGCGTTTTGAATCTAAAATATATAACTTAAGATAAAATTTACTAACTTAAATTTTAAAAAAAAATTATAAATACATAATACTATTAAGATATTAAATTAAAATATTTTCTTAACAAATTTCATACCATTAATTTTAAATGTTACATTGATAAGAGGAATTTTGACATCTTTGATAAGATATTAAAAATATTAGGAAGTAATTTTATAAGTACTCTACGATCACAAATAAAAAAAAACTTCTATCAGTTTTTTTTATGACAGGTATTACCTGTAGCAAATTCTTCATTATATTATTATTATTATGATTATTATGATTATTGTTGTTGTTGTTATTGATATTAAACAAAAATCTAATACAATGAGCTATCTATTATAATGGATGATGCAAATGAGGATAGTTATGATGAAATATTAAAATGAAACTAATAAGAATATATCTAAACTAAAAAAAGTGAAAACATTATTGCTACTATTTATTTTTAAAAAAATAATTAGAATTATAGTTATTTAAGTAAAAAATAATTTAATATTTGATTTATGTGAAATGCGTGTATGTTGTTACTAGTATATATATAGGCATGTAGGTAGAGTAACGTTAGAGAGAACTAAAAACGTCCCAATAGCCGTTTGCACCATTTACCAAAAGAGAAAATATTAAAATCATTAAAAGGTGGAAATGACAAAAAGGGCTAGTTAGACCAATTAATCAAAAAATTTCATTAAATTGTTTTTTATTGAAGTTAAAATCCGACAAGGTAATGGTTCTTTTGCTAATTATACCATGAAAGACTACTTCTACTTAGTAAGATGGTGTATGAATATTTTGGGGTTCTGTACGTTAGGCATACAAATTTTTTTCATTTCCTTGATTGCTTCTCCTTCTTTTTATTGGCTTTCTTCTTATATGTTTTGAAGTTTTGGGGCTTGTTTGTTATGTTCATCAAAGAAGTTTTAGGTGTCTTTAGATAAATATTGGTGATATTTTTAGGTTGATTTACAATTGGAATATGGGAATACTTGATAAGTGAGCAAAAGAAATTAGCAAAGCAATGACAAGAGAAACAAGAGAAACAGGCAAAGAAAACAGCTGAAAACTAAAGGAAGAGATAAAGAAAACGTTTATTCCTCCCAAGGTTCTTGGCATCAGTTCTATATCTATCAAACTGTTGGTATCCTTGAAATTGAAATATTTTTTATGTTTAAGATAAATAATTGCTTTGCATTTCAGGAGCCTTCTGAGTGCAATTCTAACAAATCTGGGAAAGACAAGGAAGAACTCTCTGCTCTTGCCATGTCGCTGAACGTAGTTTTGATAATCTGCTATTGTTTTCATGAGTTGCATGAGAGGACACTGCTTCCTGTAGCTTGATTTGTTGTCTAATCTTCGTTCTCCTCCCTTCGTTTTTGACAGGACAAGGCCAAAGGTTTCGGGAAGCAGAGACTATAAATGCTGAAGAATACATAGCATCTGGGGTAGAACCTTCAAAGAAAAAAAGGAAGTCAAAGCATAATTAGTTTGACGAGATGGATTGTCATTAGATGCTCATAGCTCTTGATCTGAGTGTCTTTTGGGTTTATCTGTTGATCTGGCTGGTCACAATAGTCTTTTGTCTGTTGACTCTAGTGGAAATGGCATCCAAAGTTCGGACGAATTTTTCATTGCTGGTTTTGATGAAGCGCACACAACCTCTCAAATCTCAACCAAATTGAATCAAATCGTTATTGATAAACCAAGTTCCTAATCCAAAACAGAGTTTCAATTACAGCATCAGTACGTAGCGTGAATTGATACTTGGTGATCATAAAAAAAATCTAGCAGGAGCAGCAACCAAATTATCTAGTTTTATTGAGGAGAAAGGCTTGGGCATGGTTGGCCATTGAGCATTGATCAGGGCCAGAGAAACTTGATGCATGGTGGGTCGCTGGATAGGGTTTGCTTGCAAACAAGCCATTGCAGTTGCTGCTACCAAGGCAACACACTCCACAGCTAGCCCTTCTGGCGGAGGGATGCGTTGGTCTATCACATCTACAAGACAAATACTCTGCCCCTCTTGGATTAAGTCCCCTGGATGTCTTCCCATCATTACTTCCATTGCCACCACTCCAAAGCTATACACATCGCATTTTTCATTAACTCGTATCATGTAAGCCAACTCTACAGGAAGGAAGGATCAATTGCAGTTAGTGAAATGCTCAATTGATTAGACTTGTTACCCAAGCAATGTTATTTACGTGGAGCTATGTAGCCAAAGGTTCCAGCAAAGGAGGTCCAATTGGAAGAGTCCGGCTTCAAGAGCCTCGCCGTACCAAAGTCGGAGACATGGACCTCAAAAACCGAATCTAAGAGAACATTGTTACTGGAAATGTCTCGATGGATTACCGGTGGGGTGCAGCCATGGTGCATGTATGATAAAGCATTGGCCGTTCCTCTCACAATGTTTACTCTTCTATTCCAATCCAATTCCTTGGCTTCCTGCTCGTCACTCAGTACACTTCTGATACCAAAAAAGTTAACTCCTGTTGTCGACAGAAGCCATACAGTTTCACAATGTCGCCATGTCTGATACCTGTTAATGCACGTATCTCATTTTTAAATGCTTTTGGATGAACTGATTGGTTGGCATCTTCAGATTCGTGTAGCTTCTTCACAGCAATTACGTGACCGTTTGGCAGCAAGACCCTGTAAACATTCCCATAACCTGCTGAGCCAATGCAATATCCAGAATCAAATCCTTCTGTAGCTTCCAAAATATTGTCATAAAATAGTTCCCCATCATAACCCCACAAAGCGAATATATCCAAACATTCGTCCTCTGATTTATGCCTTCTCCTGCAACAACTTTTCCGAAGAAACAAAAAGCTTCCACCCAAGATCAACAACAGAAAAAGAGTGCATAAAAGTGGGACTACAACGTGAACAATGATTCTATTGTGATGATTTATTTGGCCAGACTTGTTGCTTTTGGATGAAACACAAGCCGGTAGACCTTTAGCTTTGCCGCAAAGTCCGTTGTTATTACTCAACACATCGGCTGAAGCGTTATAGAATGCTTTGCTGTCTGGAATAGGCCCTTGTAAATGGTTGTATGAGAGATTAATAACCGTCAAACTTGGCATATCTGCAAAAGCAGTTGGGATGGAACTAGACAATCCATTATGAGAAAGGTTTAACGTCTCGAGTGACTTTGATCTGGCAAGCCGAGATGGTATCTCTCCCACCAACTGATTTCGACTTAAATCTAGAACTTGAAGAGAAGAAGTGCCTCCCATTTCTGTTGGAATACCACTCTTAAGCTTGTTCATAGCTTAAATTCAAGATCAGCAGTTTTGAGCAGGAACTAAGTTGGGGCGAAATAGGTCCGCCCAGTCTGTTTGCAGCCAAGTTAAGAAATTGCAACTCAGATAGCATTCCAATCTCTGGCGTAATATTTCCTGATATGTCTTTATCGTGGAGAAGAACATCGATCAATTTTGTCAACTGGCTCCAAAAGATGCTAGGTATAATTCCATTAGGATGATTTGAAGAGAGATCAAGGCACCGTAGGTTAGTTGCCTGAGCTAACTCATGAGGAATGCTCCCAGTGATGTTATTGTTTGTGACTTTGAGAGTTGTAACATTATGACGTTTCCCCCAACTTGGAGAGAGTTGGCCATACAAGTTGTTGTAGCTCAAATCAATGTAATTTAAGTCTGGATACACACCAAAAGCGTCTGATATGTTCCCTTCAAAATGATTCCTGTCCAGCCTTACTCTCTATAAGCTTTTGCAGTTTCTCAAACTTGTTGGGATTGGACCCGAAAATCGATTGTTACTCACACTCAACCTTGTGAGTGTTCCATTGAGGAATATGTTATCAGGTAAGTGGCCTTCAAATCTGTTATCACCAAGCTGCAGGCTTTCCAGACGGGTGACATTATTCATCTCCATTGGCAGGGAGCCAGAAAGTTTGTTGTCGGTAAGGATAAGTTGCGATAATTTCACCAAGTTGCCAATGGAGGATGGGATTGGTCCAACAATCTATTGAAGTATAGGTAAAGGGAAGCCAAATTAGTGAGGTTTCCAATGGACCTAGGTATGGAAACAAGGAGGTTATTTGAGGGCAAGTCGATGTAATACAAAGATGTCATGATTCCGAGTTCCATAGTTATAGTACCAGTAAGTTGGTTTCCGTTAAGACGAACCTCTCGAAGATGCGAGAATGAGGTCAGTTGGGAGGGAATATGGCCAGAGAAGCTATTGTTGGACAGGTCAAGATACGTGAGGCTGGTGAGGTTTCTTAGCTGAGAAGTAAGGGGCCATAGAGAGAGTTGTTGGAAAGATCAAGCCTCAGCAGAGGAGGGAAGAGCAATAGGTTGAGCTCGTGAAGCGTACCTTTCAAGCCATAACCCTGGAGGCTGAGATTAGTGATTCTTCCATCACCATAATCACACTCTATTCCCACCCACATGCAGGGGTTGCTTCCATTCCAAGAAAACAAGATGGATTGACTTCTGCCATCAAGGCTAGCCTTCCATTTCCGAAGGCTCTCCGCTGCATTAATATTTCCAGTTGCTTCATCAATGTTTAAGTAATATTTAGCTATTAATTAACTAAAGATGTTTTTACTTTTGTATCTTAAATTTTATATTAGTAAACGAAAGAAGTTATAATACCAAATTATCAATTTAACCAAGTTATGATAAATAAATAAAAATAGGGATTTTGAAAACTTTAAATATTAGGTTTTGTTACCATGTAGAAATTTTTCTAGAAAATGTAACTGAAAAGTTTAAGTCTTTAGTTTCTTTATTAATGATTTTTAAACTTAATTTACATTAACAAAAGAATCATGATTCGATAATAGTTGAGTTCGTCCCAATTTCCCTTATTATATATTCCAATCCCTAACTTTGCCAAACATTCATGAAAGCGTGATGGTGTTATGACTTGTGAGCCATTGGATTGATTCTTAACAAGTTATAGAGTGAGAACTAATTTATGAGTTACAAAGTTAGAAGACAAACACTGGCAAAATATTCAAGTTATGGAACTAACTCGTTTGACAACTTAGTCAAGTTAAAGTACCTCTGGATATTTAAGTCATATATTTGCAAAAAACCAGACATTAATAAATATTTTAAAAATGAGGGAGTAATACATTTTTTAGAAGTGAACATTGAAAACTAAAGCTTATGATTCACCCATATTACCAATACAAAAACATCTCTAGGAAACCTAAATACTACTATTTCTCACCTTCAACTAGTTTCCACTTTGGAGGTCTATTAGTGTATAATTGAGCACTAAAATAAGGGAAAACCTCTTTGAGTGTCATATTTGGACAATTGGACAGATTTAATAATGTTAATTGTTGATTCAGAAAATAAAAAATTTTAATAGCTGATTTAAGGCCAACACAAACGCGTTAATTACATTTTCACCTATAATTTGAAAACCGATACTTAGCCATTCTTTTTTATCCTATTTGATTTGATATAAACTCTTTAGATTCTAATTCCAATTATCTGATAGCTATCTTATAGTAACTTTGATCATTTAATAATTTTTTATAGGCAATGATAAATTTAAATAATCATTCGTTTTCTATATAAATGCAAGACAATTTTTTTTCTCTAGTAAAACTGTAAAAAAAAGTAGAAGATAAGAGTAAGTTTCAAAAAATTAAAGGGTAAATTTCATTCATGCCCCTTAACCTTTTCGCGTCATCCTAAACGGGTCTTTAACCTTTATTCTGTCGTCGTAAAGTCTTTAACCTCCATATTTTTGTCCAATCGTGGTCCTTCCGTCATTTTAAGGGTTAACTTTGATAGAATTTTTAATGAAAAATGATAATATTGGTTCTACATTTTCTTATTCATACTCAAATTACCTTTACGTTAATAAATTTGCCACTACAACCATCATCTCCACCCCTCTCCCTCTCTCACAATCTTCGGTTGCCACGATCCCAACCTATTTACCTAAAATCACATCCTCGTATCCTCATCCCAATTTGCTACCCGAAATAGGCCAATTTACCACTACATTTGTCTAGGTTCGCTCAAGATCAATCTAAATCAAACACAGACAAAGAATTATTAAAGTTCAAATTTAAAATCCAAATCTCTCTTCACAAACCCGAACCCATTAACCCAGTTCCATCCAGTCATTGAATTGAATGATAGGAACGACAAAAAATGTAGTGGTAAATTAGGAAATTTTTTTTTCAGATATCTTAAATGCACTTGTGATTTTTTTTCTTTTTTACAAAAGCATATATGTTTTATGATTTATTTTTTATTTTTTATGATGGATGATAAAAAAATGGAAATTAATTTCAACCGGATGGAACCTTAATTAACCCATAATTTCAAATTAACATCTGAGTAAAGCCTCAACATAACCTTGAATAGAAACTATCTCTATGGAACAAATTTAGCATAAAAAGTTCTCGAATTATCCCTAATTATGAAAATTGAATAGCAGACATAAATCCATTACCAAAAACCGAATCAATCCCATATATATCATTTCTTTCCCAAACTTGTCGAAAATTCTGAAAATGGCAAGGAAAAATCCACCATGCATTTGAACAAATTTCAAAATTAATGTTAGAAACACAGAAACCATTATAAATATTCTGGACAAGATTTAACTTTCTTCACCAACAAGTTATCCAAACAATGGTGATCCAAACCGTAGCAAACTTTCTCTGCCTCCTAATACTTTCCCATTTCCAACCTTCTACTTCAAACCAGTCTCGGTTTTAGTATCAAACTCATCCCAAGTTACTCCCTATATTTCCCTTTCTTCCCACTCAATCTCACCCACCATGAACGTCTCGACCAGATGATCAAATCCTCCATGGACCAAGCTTGGAACACTAGCTCCTTGGGCTCCGAAATGATCCGTCTATTGATGTCGCGAGAGAAATTTTACTTCACAGTTGAAGTGAAATTGGGCAGGGATCTTGCCGTCATTTTGCTGTACATGGACACCGACGGTGGGCTTACCTGGATGCAGTGTGAGCTCTGCATCAATTGCTTTCAGCAGAAGATCCTCAAATACTCGCAGGATGCTTCTTCTACTTACTGGCCTCTTTCCTGCAGCCATCTTCTTTGCCAAGGCCTCGACCGCTGCTACAATTGCATCGACGGTGCTTGTCACTATAACATCGGCTACATTGATGGTTCGAGAACCAAAGGTATTGCTTATCTGGAGACCTTCTTCCTCCAAATCACAAGTGCAATTAAGATATCTAGATTGATCTTAAGCGAACTTGGACAAATATAGAGGTAAATTGGCCGACTTCAGGTAGCAAATAGGGATGAGGATACAAGGATGTGATTTCAAGTAAATGGATTGGGATCGTGACAGCCAGAAATTGTGAGAGAGGGAGAGAGAAGGAGATGATGGTTATAGTGGCAAATTTATTAGCGTGAGAGTAATTTGAGTAGGAATAAGAAAATGTAGGACCAATGTTGTCATTTTTCATAAAAATTCTATCAAAGTTAATCCTGAAAATGACGGAATGACCACAATTGGATAAAAATATGGAGGTTAAGAACTTTAAGATAACAAAATAAAGGCTAGGGACCCGTTTAGGATGACACCAAAAGGTTAGGGACCATAAATGAAATTTACCCAAAAATTAAAGGTAAAAGTATAACGTGAAATAAACCAAACCGTAGAGGAGAAAGTGTAATTCACCCAATATATGTACAAATTTTTCCTTCTTGTTAATGGCTTTAGGACTCAACTAGTCTTACCAATTCGGTGGGAGTTAATACTCCCACATTAACATGTTATTTGACAAATATGAATTTATGGATGTGAGGACCATGGTCAACATTACTTATTTACCCTTGAAATTAGCTGTATTACATGGCATCTTCTTCCTTTTCCCAGGCGTGCTTGGTGGCAAAAAAGCCTCACCCGTCCTCATCCTCATAGGGTTCTGGCCATAAAGGATCACCAGTGAGATGGAAGATCAAGGACCAACAAGCTAGCAGCCGTCCTCATCCTCGATTTCGCTTGTCGATCGTTCAATCGTTTGATTCTTCCACTCTTTGAAGCCACCATCGCCGCCGTACTACCACCAAAACTGGAGATGATTTTCAGTGGAACCCATGAGTTGGATGGTGCGAACGGTTAGGAATCGTTCCAATCGGACAGTGCGAATGGTTAGATGGAATTAGATGGCTACGAATCGAGGAGCCATTAGGAATCAAGGAGTGAAGCATGCGTGGTTGGAAACCACTCAGTTTTGAGTTTTTTTGGGCAGTTATGGGGTCGGATCAATAGATCAGGTGCGTGGGAGGGGCAGGACAGCGGCCGAGTGGTACGAGTTAGTTGAATGGCATTTTGTGTAATTTTTGTGTACTTTGAGGGGCAGTTGCAATCTTGTTGAAAATGGCTCAATCGTTTTAACCCAGTAACACGTTAAATCGGATCAATTAAATGAAAACGAACTGGTTTGTTACTCGGACTTTTGTCTCTTGTAATTTAAAGACATTTGGATGCTCCCCCCTGTACTTGCCAATTGCCATGCGCATTTGGAGCAATTTGACCTGCGAACTTTCAAACGTCTGTGCAATTAAGCCTACTCCATGGGCCATGGCTGGAGCAGTGACGTTTACACTTTTTTTTTTTTGGTTTAGATGCATTATTGATGCTAGCTCGTTCTTTCATGCAGCTCTTTGTTTCCAGTCCACAACCTCTCGTTTGTCAAGTCATGAACTCACTCAAATATCACCTCTGCCCCTTAGCATCTCTCCAACATTTCATGGAGGTGAAGAAAATAAATACAAATTTGTTAATGAGTTTGACCATTAGGGAGAATATGGACAAAATCAAGCAGGTGCCTCCTGTTTCAGCGACATCTCGTTTTAGGATCCATAAAGAAACTAGGGGCAAAAAGGGGGAAACTGTACGACAAAGCTATATACCTGCAAGATAGTGGAAGAAAAACTCTATCTGCTAAAAGATTTTAATCCCCATAAATTCTGGGTTTTTCTCTTTCCTTCCCTCCTAACCATGGTCTCCGATTTGTATGAAATTTACAAAATTTTTTTGATTAAATGCATTTGTATGATTTCCAACCTTTAAATATTGTTTCAATTTCATTCTTAATGTTCACATTTTTCCACACTCATTCCTAACGCAATTAAAATGTTTTATTCTCATCTATATAGTCATTAAAATGTTCCATTTTAGCCTTGCTTTTGAAAAAAAATGTTTATGATGGATGGAAACATGCCACCTCTGGAAAAAAATTGTAGGAAAAACATCAATTTCGATCCTTGTGAAATGGAGCATTTAGTGGACAAGTCCTTCAAGCCGGCTGATCATGCAAAGCTGAAGAAAAAGTCCTGAAAATAGACTTTGCGCGACCCTGAATTTCCGAAGGTCATAACTTTTACTATAGTTATTAGAATCACTATAATAATATGTCTTTTTGAAGGGAATTTTGCATTTTATAGGATTCATCGGGGCTTTGCCATCCATGACTACATTTTTTGGGTAAAAAATCCATCATTTTGAGGAGTATCTAGCTACCCGAAGTTCATGTCAATTTTCTTTCCTCGTTAACTTTAGTTTCCTTTTTTATGTTAGACTAGAGTTTCTTTGTATGCATATAAATATGCCTCCCTATGTTATTATTAAGCATTCTATCAATAATATTGAAGTATTCTAGTTGTTTTTGTTATCTCTATGAGTAGATTCACATTTTTCCTTCTTGATTAGGGGTGTTGCTTGATCAATTTTGTTTCCCGCTGCATCATGTAGTATTGGGGCAGGTTCGTTTGCCTCCTCTATGGCTAGTGACAGTAGCAAAAATAGATAGCATGTTGTTGAAGACCCTAGGTCAGAGTACCAAGGGGAGGCATTACAAAAAATGGAGTATTAGATCATTAACGATTAGAAGATTGTTTGGAGGCGTGCTTCGAAGAGCTTCTAGAGAGGCTCGGTGCCCTTAACCCTCTTGCCGACAATGATAGGGATGAAGATAGGCAATGTGCCAAGGAAGAAGCCACCCCAGGCCATGCCGTTCGGAGGCTTGTATATTGTGAAAGACAGTTATTCTAAGTTGGATGATGATTATCTTCCTTATCATGGATTTGGATTTTGGATAAATTAGGATGTAGGAGGTCATGATGGAGATTTCAGGTTTAGAGTGGATATTCCTGCCTTTAACAGAGATTCTAGTATTGAGGGTGTTATTGATTAAATAGTGGAAATTGAGCAATTCTTTGAGTATCATGAGGTCCTGAATGAGAGGAAAGTGAGGCTAGTGGCTTGTAGATTGAAGGGAGCAACTTTTGCTTGGTGGGAGAAGATAAAAGAGAGGAGATGACATGACGGAAAGAAGTTCATGTGGTCATGGATGTGGATGAAACGGATGATTTAGAGAGGTTTTTAACCTCTAGAGCATGAACAAATCTTATTTTAGCAATACCAGAAATGTTGGTAAAGGTTGCGGTTAGTCTAGGATTACACAATAGAATTTGTGCGGCTGTCCTGACTTAATGATTTGGCAGAAACGGAACAACATATGATTTCACGATTTTTTGATGGGTTGAAACATGCACTTCGGGAAAAATTAAGATTTTGCTAGTGCTAACTTTTGCTGAAGCTCAAAATTTAATTTTAAGGGCAAAGCTTTCAATCCAAGAAAGGAGGAGATAGGAGTTTCCTCATAGAAATTACTTGAGAGATGGTTCAAGTAGTTCAGTTAAGAAGGTGAAGGCATTGCCAAAACCTGCTCCATGCAGGAATCGTTATCAAGAAGAAAAGGTAGCGGCGAAGCAGAAGGTTGAGAGAATAAATAAGCTCAAAAAGTAATGAACCATTATGCAAGACCAGTACTTAATGTCTGTTATCGTTGTCAGGAACCTAGGCATCTGTCTAACAAGTGTCAGCACCATAATGCTAATGTTGTTGATAAGGAGGATGACGAGGAGATTGTTTGCGGACTTGATTAGAAAGAACAAAAATTTGAGAGCCAAGAGGAAGACAGTGATGAGTAAGAAAATTATGTGATACAGAATTTTTTGCTGACTCCTAAGCAGGAAGATCAAACACAATGCCATCCGTTGTTTCATACTCATTACACAATTATTGATCGGCTATTTAATGTGATTATTGATCGTGGGAGTTGTGAAAATATCATTAGTAAGGATGTGGTGGGGCGTTTGGGACTGAAAACAGCACAACATCCAAATCCTTACATGACATTAAATCAGTGGACAAAATTTAGGTGACTGAATGTTGTAAGGTACCTTATTCCATCGGGAAGTATCGAGATGAAATTTATTTTGATGTTATGGATATGGATACTTGTCACTTGTTATTCGGTGGAACATGAAAATTTGATGTTGCAGCATAGCACAATGGACAAGATAATGTGTACAGGTAGGAGACAAGAGGAAAGAAGGTTGTGCTTTGTCCGCAATAGAAGAAAAGTACTTGGCCCAAAACTTCTAAAGTAGAGAAACGGGCTTTCTTACCCTTACAAATTTTGAATGAGTACTGTTCACAGCAATAAAGGAGGCTAAAGGATTTTACGCTTTGGTAGTCAGACAAGTCCTTCCTATTTCAAGGTCACAGGCAAACAAACTTTTAGAAACAATTTAGGCACTATTGTAGAAATTTTGGGATGTAATGCTAAAAAGTTGCTGGATGGACTTCGACCTATGAGAGACATTGAACATCATATTGATTTGATTCATGGGAACTAGCATCCAAGTGTTGTGCTTAGTTCAGAATTGAAATTTGGAGGATCAAATTTTCAAACCAAGGGATAATGTAAAGGTTGTCCAAGTACTTTCCCTAGTTCAGATGCCAAGGTAAGTCAATCCAAAGTTTAATCCTTAAATAAGTGTGTCACTAAAAAAATCAACAAACTAAATTAAGCTCCATAAAGGTTCCTAAGTGTGAATTTGCACTAAAGATTTGTAAGGGTAAAATGGTAATTTTGAAACAAGTCAATGGCATGACGGCAATCTTGGTGAAATTATAGTCATGTAAGTAAAAATGGCCAAATTTTTCAAGATGATAAGTGTTGTGATCCATTAAAACCAATAAGTATCAAGGATGGGCCTATTTTTACTGAGTAAGGAAGTTAAGGGCTTTAGTATTTTAATGACTTTAAGTGTGTGGTTAGCTTAGAGGCTAAGAAGAGTGGTTAGCTTAGAGGCTAAGAAGATAGCTTAAGGTACTTTGATTGAGTGATAATGGGTCAATTGAGGAGGCTAAGAGAGAAGTTAAGCAAAATTTATACTCTTATGCTTAAGGATGATTAGAGGAAAGTATATTTTGATGAATAAGAGAATGAGGCTCTTAATATTCATCTTCTCCTCTCCTTGAGGAAAAATTCATAGCCTTCTTTTCCACCACACAATGTCACCTCAATCCAGCAAATTAGCCAAAGTTTTTCTCAACTTTGGAAGCCCCTAAGCTAGAATAACAAGCCTCTAGCCATCTTTTAATGGAGTTGATGCATTTGGAACTATTGTTGGAGAGTTTGATAGTTTTGTTTCAAACACATAAGTTAAGCTACTTACTTAGCTATTAGTTGGTTCTAAAAGAATCGATGAGCTGTAAATGGTATTGATAAGCTAAATGCCATGCCTAATTTCAAAAAAGCCAAGCTTGGAAGCCATTGGAGCTAGTTGGAGCTTGAGGTGAATAGTATGCTTAATTTGGAAAATTGTCCATTTAAGGTAAGGGAATTAAGTTATGGCTTGATTAAATTGTGCACAAGTAGTTTAATAGCACTTAGGAGTAAGGTTGGTTTGAGTCCTAAGTGATTTGGCCTTGCTTGGAGGAGATTGGGGTAGGACAGGTGAAGAAAGGCATGGTCATCGGTTGCAAAGCAAGCCTCAACGTCATAGTGCTAGGCTTAGTGCTGTAGCTCTAGGGGGCACTTCAAATGCCTGAGGCAAATGCCCATGAGCAATGTAGTACTGGCTAAGGGTGCCACAGCGCCAAAAGCAAGCCCACCCCACATTTTTCACTTATTTTGTGAGCCTTAATGCTTCGGTTTCCTCCCATGGCCTAATCTAAGATATTTAGCACTTTAATTCAAGAGTTACCAACTTCTAAAGCTATTTTAATGCATTGTTAGTGGGTAATAAGTAGGTGGTTAAAAGGACTATGTGGAAGTGGTAAGTTTTGTGCTTTAATGGGCAAGAAGGCACTAATATGGGACTATAAATTGCTTGTAAACTCCAACAGCCAAGGAATGAGGTTGTGAAACTCCAATATTAGAGTGGAAGCTAATGGTTTTGACTTCTCTAAGGGCCTCAATCTTAAAGTTGGAAACCTTTGGGTGCCAGGCAAACTCAAAAGATCCCAACCAAGTCTATTACCCAACACAATAGCTATGGGTAAGTGGAAGGTAAGGAGTGAGTAAGTGACAACTTATTCTAAGTAGTTAGTTAGACAAGGACAAGGTTTAAGTAGGTGATGACTTCTTCTAAGGTGCCCGTAAGAGAACTTCATGGAGTTGTATAAGTGCTAGCATTGGATACTTTAGTCACATGAGCTTGCATCAGCTAAAAGCATCTTCAGGTGTAAGAAAGTCCTAAGTACATTAGCATGCGTATTCTATCATCCATCCATACATTTCATTGCATTGTTGCTATTGTTTGTTATTTTTTTGGTGCTTGTTCTATGTTGTGTTGTATGCTTTGTTAGTTGCTTGTGTGTGTGTGTGTGTGTGTCTATATATATATATATATATATATTGCATGCTTGCACATATTTTCCTTGTAGGTGTCGAGTCATTTACTAAGTAATTTCAAGTACTTATCCTTAAGTGTTATACAGGTACTTAAGAGGCTAGCCAGCCTAACAGTTGGTAAAAGGTGGTTGTTATTTGTTTTTTTAAAGGTACTCTCTAAGCATAAATCCTGTGGTTAATCATTGCTTATGATGTTAGTTAGTACTAATGTATTTTGGCTTTGAAGGCTAAGTAAGCAAAAGGTAAATAAGGCTTGCCACTTGAAGCTAGCCTGCTTTAGTTGGAGGCAAGGAGGGATCTAAGAAGCATTTATATTTTGTGTATGGTACTTAATGTACTAAGTTTTCCTCTACTAGTATCCATTGGTGTGTATAACACTTGGGTTGCATTTGGGTGAATATAAGGGTAAGATGTATGCACACAATCGTCTCTTGAAGTTAAAGCAACTAAATTTTTATGTCTAGACTCACTTTAATTAGTTTTCTTAAATACAGGCCATGTACTATGTTATCATTGTTTTTATTTAATTATTAATGCATAGCCAAAATGAGACATGCATATTTTTTGCATAGGGTAGGGTAAGAAACTACTTTGTTTGTAAAGGTTTAAGACACTTCATGATTAATAACTAGCCATTTATAACCTAAGTGAGATTGCAATTACCAAAAAGCCTACCATTGTTAGAAAGATCTAGGCATTCGGACCATGTTCCACCACATACTAGTTATAAACACTAGTACTTTCCCAATGCCTTAGGTTTATCTCTTCAAATACCCTTTCTGACACTCCCATCAAGTTCCTTATATAGCGACAAGTCTTGTCATAATGCATTGCCCAAGCCTAAATTAGGCTTGGACACCTCGCCATTGTACAATAATGACACTTTAGCAAGTAATCTAGTATAACTCCCAGCTGCTATTTTAAAGGCCTCTTCACCTATTCAGCTACTCTGTCTTGCTTATAGGACCTTTGTGGGTTAGGGTCAACTTTTGTTATCAATTGATATTCTAGTAAATTCAGGTGCAAACTATTTAATTTCTGGCTGTTACCCTGAACTGCCTTGGCACTTTCATCCATTTCTCAGGTAGTGGGTGCAACTTTCCTGTATTTTAGCTAGAGTCGTTTTATTTTGGTCTAATATACTCATAAACTTATGCTCAGAAATGTCTAACACACATTATTCATGTATGCGTCAGTTGACCCAAAATAATGAGCACCGTGTGCTGGCAGCTAAGTGTTGAAACCTTCACAACCAAATGCTGACCCTATGACATGCATCTATTCTAAGACTAACGCAGAAAAATAAAATATGTATGCAAACACACTTCCAAACATCTATTCTACTAAAGTAACACCTAGACAGTGCTCCTTATGTTAGACTTCTGATTTAAAAGCTTGAACAAGTACCAATATGGACTTATTATTATCTGCAACCCCTCAAGTTCACAACTCCTTTTAGATAACAAATCAACTGTGAAGTCAAACTCAGCAGTTAAAGCTAATTCTGCACATAGTGTAACTCGGGAACTCCGGGTTTTAGAGAGTCACCTAACTTCCAGATCAGATTCCTCAAACCAAAGTTTATGGGCTGACTTGGTCCATCAAATGGAACTTCTTTGATGTTTGAGACTAAACTCATAGATTATAATACACAATTTCCCATCAAACTTACTGAATTAAGCACAAATCTAAAGGATCTACCCCCCAATTAGGATTTTCTTTGAAATCTAGTATTTTTATATAGGTAAGTAGTCAAACAAGTTACAAATAACTAGTACAACTCGCCTAGAAAATTCCAGCTCCATCCAGTTTCCCTAGATGAAAGTCAAAGCTTAGGTCAACCTTTATAAACTTGAGGATTCTGCTATAAATATTATGTTAAGAATCTACAGTCAACTTGCCACATCTGGCAACTATTATTTTCATGAAATATAGCACTCTAGACCCTGCTTGGCCATTAATAAAAAATTTCAATATCTAAGTGGCGAGTAGTAGGGTTATTTGCACAAATTTGATGAATTTTCGTCACAAAACTTCTATGCTGGAATTGCTAAATGCTTCCACAAACTTGGAATATGGTTTATTACTCATCTGCAATTCCTCTGCTCTTGTAATCCTCTTTAAACTAGTAAGTCAACTTCCAGTCAAACTTTAGCAATAACAATCAATCTTGAAGTTTTTTAGATTTCGTAGAGTAGTAGCATACTTTTCACCTCAAACAAGTTTCAAATGTTATTCAAGACGTTCAAGTGAAGTTTCAGTGTTGTCTGTTATTTTTGACTCAAAGTCAATGCTTTGGTTAACCTGTAGCCTCATCGCTACATTTGCAGGATTGCTAAAAAACACTACTGGTTTGGCACATCTAAGCTCATATAAGCATACTCCATTTAATAGGCTCCAATTCTGAGTTATATCCTTACACTAGTTAGTGTATTCTCCTTACTACCATTTTAATTCCTAGTGTTCTCCTAGTGTTCAGTTCCCATTCCACAACTAGAAGATACTATTTGTCCTTTTATTAGATTTCTCACAATCTAAGACTATCCAAAAGACTTCTTAGCTTGAACTTTACCCTATAAAGTTACTTACTTCAAAAGTCAACGTCCCAGTCAAACTTTAGTAATAACCAGGTTCAGTCTTTTTTCTCTGCAAAACTAAACATGTTATAGCTCTCCTAGCTAGAAATTCATTTAGGGCATATAAATTAATAAATCTATAGCTTAAACACCTTATTTAGAGGTGAATTAGCAAAATCAAGTAAGTGATTAAAGGTTTAGTAGGTTCTGAGTGGTCTATGGCACTAAGTTTGCTCATCAACAAGATGGTAATTTTGCCCCTCGTTGGGTCCGAACACGTCCCGTGAGTAAAAATGATGTTTTTGAAACCCAAAGCCTAAGTTAGCTAAGTTTGCTTTAGAGTTTAATTACCTAGTTACTATTTGGGGAAAGGGTAACTATTTAAGTTTTAAAAAAGTTTGGGGTGGAAAGGGTTTTGTTGTTAAATTAGTTGGAAGGGATAAGTTTATGCCACTACTCACTCATCCTTTCCCTCCTAATTTCACAGCTGTCTCTTCCCCTCTCCATTTCTTACTCAATTCACTTCAAATTCATGATTTCTTGGCAAAATTAAAGAGCTTTCTTGTGCCTAAGTGGGTGGGTGCTTGCTTTGCACGTGTTTTCCATGTTTTGAAGCTTGGAACGGCATTTTTCACCTTGGACAAGTTGAGTTCATAAGGTAACTCTTTGCTCTTGATGATTTCAAGTTTCTTGAGCTTAATCAAGCTTGGGGTTTGTTGGTTTTGTGGTAAATTAGTGCCATATGCCCTGTATTTTGCTTGGAAACTAGGAACCTAGTGGAACTTTGGAAGTTGGAGTTTGATGCTTGTGGTGTTTGATTGTTGCTAGTTCAAGGTTAATTGAGGTAAGGGATTTATGATTGATGCTCATTTGATGCCACTCATAGCTTGTTTGCTTGTCAAATTCAAGTAGTTTGATGAATGACATTAATTGGTGGATGGTGATGAACATGTTGGATTAGTGAGTTTTAATGATTTGTGTGGTGTTTATGGACACTGTTGTTGATTTTTAATCCCTAACCCACAAGTGCATGGTGGACATGTAGATGGGGTGAGTGAGTATAGTTCCCACAAGGATTGATTAAATTGATTGCCAAGTACCACTACTCAAAGTAAACTTTAGCTAAACAATCAAAGTTGGATGGAAATGTAGGCAACTTAAACAAGTGACTAAACTTAGCTAAACAGAATACTATTAACCTAGAATGCAAGTATGCAATGTAAAAATTGTAGTTTTTATCATATTATGAAATAACACTTCTTATGGGTTCACTAGTTGTCTTGATTTGTTGGTGAACTTAGGTGAGTGGGTTAATCTCCAATGTATGTTGATAAAGTTATTCAATTAAATTCTTACTTTTCCAAGTGAAAGAATTAATCTCTTTAATCTAAACTTAATAAGGATTTTCATCCGATTACAAGCTTAGAAAGAGGCATTAGAGCTCAATTTACCTTTACCTAATGACTCTAATTTTCCAACAAGTCCATAGCCATTAAATTCTTCTCCTGGGTCCAATTACTTCTAATCTTTTCTAAGAGTTTAGAGGCAATTATAGTGTAACTAGTTATGGCCATCAACTAGCTAATACAACATGAAGCTCAAGAGAAGAATACACATACATTTAGTAGAAGACTAACATCACATACCCATAAATTCATTCAACATAATCAATCCAAGAAGCTACATCCATAGAAAGTGTAGAGAAAACTACTTCATAACTAAGTGAAACATAACCATGAGAATAAAAATAATAACATCCATGACAAACTATAAGGAAGATGAAGGAATAAACCCAAGATGACTAGAAGGTCTTGAATCCAAAGTCTCCAAGCTAGTCCCCTTGAGCACTCCAAGCCATCTCCAAGCTAGCTCCAATGGTGACAAAGATAAACCAAGAAAAGCCTAGAATACTAACTATGGTGGATGTGGAAAACTAGTTCTTGGATGAGAAGATTAAGATGAAGCTCTCTTCTTTTGCTAGGTTCCAGGTTCTTCTACGCCTTTGAGGTGTCCCTTTCACTCACCAAACCATTTGGATAAAAATCCCTGGCCAATAGCAAGCTTGAGTTCAAATTTGAGGTAGGGGATCACTTTCTTGGGTGACTAGCGCCTAGGCCTCAGGAGGGGGTGCTTGGGCGCCTAGGCCTCCAGGCTCGTAGGTACTCTGGCGCCTAAGCCCCAGGGAGGGGTGCTGTAGGCCTGGAGGCCCATAGGTGCTCTGGTGCCTAGGCCCCAGGAGGGGGTGCTTGTGCGCCTAGGCTTCCAGGGTGCATTTTTCAGGCAGTTAGCTTTTGAACTGTGGGGCCTAGGCCTCATAGTTATAAATTCCCTTGACTTTTGCATTCCCCTTTTTCATTTCGCTCGTCCTGATGCCATTCCAATGCTATGGTCCGCTTCTTCAACCTACAAAATGAAGGATCAAAGCAAGAATTGACTAAAAATATTGAGTGGTAAGGTAGAAAATTGTGGTCAAAGTTGACAAAAAGCCAACATGTTTAACCACAAAATTAACATTTATCAGACACCATAGGATTGGTTTAAATGGTGCATTGTGGTCTAGTGCATGCATACTTAAAGGTTTGAGGCATTTCGAGGCATCCCTAAGACCATTGGATGGTCTTGGAAGGCCCCAAAGTAGCTATGGTGTGAAATTTGAAATTTCTAGGAACAAAACAGTTGGGGATGCATTACCAAGGGTTGGTGATATGTCAACAAGCTTTTCGTGAAAGTCACAGCGTGTTTTATACTATGGCGATGCATCGCCTTAACAGCTTTGACACTCGGTACTATTTTCAGTATAACTTTTCGCTTGGGTGTCAAATTGAGGCTATTCTAGATTCCACATGAAGCTAAAAGGTAGCACTATCATGTCTATGCCTTCACCAACCCTGGAATTGACCAGGTTTAGAGGTATTTTAGTTCAAAGTGAATTCATGTTTGGCCACAATAGAATGCCATTAGTTGACTGCAAGGTTTAGTACCAACAGAAGCCTAGTTGGGCCTTTAGATTTGAGGCTTTGATGTAGAAATCTTAGTGCACCTAGGTGGGTTCAAACGAACCTAGTAAATGAGTCCAACCATGGCCATTTCCACTTTACTAGTGTGAAGCAAGTAATGGTGGATAGGGGAGCACCATGGACGAAGGCTTAGTGTACTTGTTGCCTAGCCAAGATGTGCCTTGAGGCACAAGTGAAAGCCTAGTGCATCCTTAGTTGGATAAATGGTGAGGCTTAGTACCTTGGTGATCTAGGTGAGCTTATTAGCTCAAGACACCAAGTGTGAGCCTAGTGTGTCTGTTTGGGTGGAGGCTTAGTACACAAGTGACCTAGCCAAGTCTAAGGACTTGAGGCACTATGTGGAGGCCTAGTACACCTAGTGGGTTTCTTACAGTGCAAGTAAGGAGCATCCACCATGTTTAACAGCATAATAACCAAGGGAAGGTTAAGTTATTGCATTAGTAAGCTAATGCTTACTAGGAGCGAGTTAGTGGCAAAAACTCGCTAGGCATGGAGTGACACCGTGGAAGGACTAGGATGAGGAGGAGTCTAAAAAAACTTAGATATATGAACATATATTAGAGCCTTAGACTACAAGCGCGCATAGTAGATTACATATCTTTGTATATGTGTCCTCGATTTTTTTCTTACAGGTTGAAGGATCCCTTACTGAGAATCTTTGATTCTCTCTCTCTTAGCTTTTGTTGTGCAATTTTGGGTCTCGTTGAGCTAGCAACCATTAAGGGTTGTTGAGCTAGGCTCTCGAGGAAGTGTTCGGTTTATTTGAATCTTTATGATTCTAGTTTGTTGTTCACTTGTTGGTTAAGATATGGTACTAACTACAGTCGGCTTTTTGGTCAACAGAGGCTAGTGAAGCACAAGGGAGGGCTTATGAAGCTTCCCACTGGGAGTTTGCTCTAAGGTGGAAGCTTAGTTATAGGTCTCAGTAATGTTGTGTAGTGTATAGTTTTCATACACTAATTTGCCTCCAATGTTCATGTATAAGTAGTCTACTCTAGGGTCGCTCTTGGGTATGAGCATAGTCTACTCTTGTTTGGACGCTTGCACTTGATTGATTCTGTGTAGTTAACTTCGCAACTATTTTGTATGCTTTGACTGTTTTGAAACTTGGATTTTAGTGAAAAGCCCGGGCATTGTTTTATCATTTTATTGCTTCTTTTATCATTCAAGTCAAAGCACAAACTCATGCATGATTGCATAATAGGATTAAATAACTAGAAGCATAAAGGTTTTAACTAGTGTGCACGTAATCAATTAGCCAATTGCTACTAGTGTGGGACAAGTTCCCGTAAGCTTCCTAGGCAAGCCAATAAGGGCCCATGACAAAACACATTCTTTTTAGCTAGCCTATTATCATGATCATGGGCCCTTCTCCAGCATTCCAAATTCATTGGTGTAACCATATGCTCACAGCAACAATACTCCTCAAACAAAACAGACAAAATGCTTTAGTCACCACTCCTATGAAGCAATTTTTTCCTTTTAAAACCAGTGACACCGAAACCAATTGTTCAAAGCCAATGCCTGTTTTAAAGCCTTAACATGTTCAAAATACATAAATCCTTGTGTCTACAAAGTCTCTTTCCATAAATCCTCTTGTAACTCAAAGTTAACCATGTAGTCAGACCTAACGAATACAAGCCAAAATATAGAATGCTCTTCCATACTAAAAAAAATTTCTTTATCCAGATCATTTCTGGACTAATTCACTAGACCATGTGGATATCTGCTATAGAAAGGAATACCAAAATCCTCAACAAGTGTGTTTAAATATAATTTCCTTCTACTAAATATCAATTGTGCTACTTCCTTCTCATATTCAGTTGCAGCCTTCACTTGTTGTCAAGTTTCAGCCCTGCTTTCATACTTTACCAATGCTATGGTTTTTAGTTCAGTACACAAATTCCAATGTTTTTATTACTTTTCCTAGCAGCAACGTGCCAAGAATCACATACCACCAGTTAGCCTCAAAATTTCTGTTGAACAAATCTACCTTTTTGAACCAGCAAGACAAATTCTCCATTCCGAGGCTAAACAATGATTTTTAAAGCTTGAGCAGATCCAAGTTATGGAAACAAACATATCTACAAAACCTTATCTCAAAAATCCTTATCAAGCTTAAAATCAACCTTCAAGTCAAAGTGAAGAGTTCATAGGTTTTGTGCAGAATTTTCCAGTAATTGCAATCATCATACAAATTTCCAAAGCCTCAACTATAGTTGGTTAAAAGTAAAAGGACTTTGAAACTAATAATGCTCACACGCCTATGAGTTTTTTCCCCTAACTCACGAACTTCACTAATTAACAAGTTGGTTCTGTCCAGATATTTTTTCTAAACTAGTGCCTTTAGGCACAACCATGCATTAGAGATAGAGTTACCAAGAGCCAATTGTTGCCTACAATTTAATCTTTTAGCTGCAGGGTTCAAAAAACCACAGACCCTACTTACAACAAGTTAACCTGATAAATTTGCAGCCTTGCCTTCGTAATAGAAAGCTATTATTCTACCAGAAATGCCATTCCAGAATTGCAAGTCACAGTATCTAGAAATCTTGAACTGGAAAGGTCTCTTTAAGTTACACAGTCAATCTTCAATCTAGACTTTGCAGTCATGTTTGTTAGCCATAAAGAAACTTGTACCAAGCCAGAAGCTTCAGTACAGATGTTCATAGAAAAATCTGATTCTTCATACCTCATATTGCCACTTCAAATCTGCATAATTTGACTCCAATGTGGTTTCCTCCAAAGCAAGTGATCTTCCACATATAAAGTACTGAGCAAGTCCTAATTCACTTATATAACATGTTACCCACTCTGAGGTAGTCTAGTTATGGTGCCAAAACTGTGCATTTAAACCCCCAGGTTTGGTGTGTCCTGTAGGTCATTAGAACAACACCTCTAGTGTACATACTCAAGTGACCCTCTTGAGCAATATGTAAATACATGCATATTGGTCTAACCATAACACACATATTTACATTTATGCACACTATGGCAGCTAAGAAGGAAAACACTAGCACAAGTCTTAGTTTTGGCTTCCACACATTAGGAAATCTTGTTAAGTTCTAGTGACCAGCTACTGCACCTGTAACTTCCACTAATAAACTGTATGAATCTAGCTACATACCCATTGTTTTATTTCTTCCAATACCATGTAGAGACTTAGAGCAAACCAAGGAATTTTTTTTTACATCAATAGCCCACCTATGGACTAAGTTATGGATTTTTCAAGTTGGTTACAAAATTCTGACCAAATGAACAGTAACTTAGCCAAATTTGCAACATCATATCTTTGGCTACAGGGCTCTAAATTCAGAAATTCAAAATCCCAGTTCAACCTCTAGATGTTCTCTAGGTGTGGTCAAAATTTCATAAAAATATTCCTTCTACACAGGGAGATATAGAACTTTAAGTGTAGAGTCAAAATTCTGGTCACTTTATGACCATTTTGCCCATACAAAATTTTCATAAGTGTGCAAACACTACATTCACAAGGGGAAAACCCTCCAAAGCTATCCTATCTATGTCCATTACACATAGGAATTACATACTCTTGCATCTAGAAACTTTATGTGGCCAAAACAGAATTTACAAGTAAGCAGCCTACCATTCACACTTAGGCAGCTTTGCACCACATCACTTACATAGCCAAAACATTACTCAAATGTTCACATACTTGTCTCATCTTACATACACTACATGTACATGCATACATGCACTACAATATGGTCTTAACTCTGCTAAATACGCACCCTAGGTTATAGAAGGTCCTGAGACACAATGGACTCCAAAAACAGGATGCTGGACAGCTGCTGCACAACACAATAAGTACCACCATTAAAAATACCAAATTTGCTCCTAAAATCACCAAACTTTCCATCATAACTAGACATATGGACGTTCATGTACCAGAAATTTCAGATCAAAACTGAGACCACAAAGGTTAGTTTGAAGGTGATCTTTCTTCTGGACCTGAAGTGACAGAATTGAGGGGAGTAAGTTTCAATGAGAAACTTAGTAAGGGTAACACTTGAATTCAATAGAAAATGTGACCATCATTAAAATTTGCATCCAAAGACACTAAAACAAAAAAAAGACAATGCATATATACAAGATATAGAAACCAAATGTAGCAGCCATTCACAACCAATAAACACATGAAATGCAGCAGCAACATATACCATAGGTTAGTCTGTAAAACATGAAATAAACTTAAATAAATCACTATGGCAGCCCTCCTCAAGCTAATGCTTGGCCTTAGGAGGATTTTAATAGTAGTTAGTACTAACTTTTGGGCTCTAAAAACCCAGAAATTCGCTGCCATCACTGTGCACTTCACACTAGGTCACAAAACCTTCAACAAGTGCACTCCCCTCATTAAGCTTGGTTCATCAAGCTCATGTCTCTCTTCCAAGCTTATCCCTAGCTCCATGGATGTTTGAAAATTGCAGAAAACAGTCCATGAGATCAAGAGAACCCTTACCAAAGTGGGTTGGATGAAAATCAAGCTTGATCCTTGAAGTATCCAAGCAATAGCTCTAGCTTACTTCCAATTGCTTCCTTTTGCCTTCAATTTCAATCAATTGCAAGTTTGAAGGTGTGGTGGCTATGGAGGAAGTGTGGCTATGTTCTTGGGCTGGAGGAGGACGAAAATGAGAGAGGGATAAGTGATTTGGCCACTTAAATGGCCTTAAATGAGCTTAAGGGTACAAAACACACTTAACAAGCTTAACCTTGCTTTATGTCATTTTCCTTCTCACTAATTATGGTTTCTTTGTCTTAAAAGCATTGGTACACATGTGCCCAACATTTTTGACTAATTATCAAGTCTTGGCAGCCTCCCCCATGGTGGGATAACCCCACAATTCCACCCTTAGACTTAAGTCAAAAGCTTGAACACCTTAAGGTTTACACTAGGACATTTAGGTCCTTATTGCCTTTAGTGTTTCCTTTGTCCAAACTTGTCTTCCATGAGCAATTTGGTCCTCTAATAGCACTTCATTCCATTCATATCCTTCCCATAACTCTCCAAGTCTCTTTCTTGAGAGTTTTGCAATTGAGTACCCGAATTTCCAAAACCTTACAAAAAAGTCCATAGTTTGCTTGACAAACAAGCAATCCTTAAGGATTTTCTTGGGGACCAAGTTACCAACTTGGAACACTTTTAAGGAGGTGTTGATCATGCCTTTTAGCCCCCACACTTCAATCACTATGGTGAGAATTACACAATATAATGGTTTTTAGCCATTATGATACATTTGTAATTCTCCCATTTTGTGAGGTGGTAACATAACATGCTTGGAAAAGCTTAGATTCATAAGTTTTTCCTAGCCTAGTGTTAACGGTAAGTCAAGCTCTAAATAACTATGAGTCTCTACTGCAGAATTTGGCTCTTATACACCTGTTATTCAAATCAAATGATTTTCCCACACATTAAGGGCTCAACATGTTCCATTTTACCAATGGAATTTGTCTGTAGAAGCTCAACTCCAAAAGCTTTCATTAGCAAATGGTCAACCAGACGGTCACACTTGGCCATTTTCTTGCCTTAACATTAGGAACCAGTAACACATTTTGTTCTTAAGCAATCTTCAATCTCCACCTAGTGCTTACTCAGTCATTCCTATTTCAGCAACCAAGATCCACAAAACCATTCATGTGATTCTGCTACAATAATGCTTATTCCATTGTCTTTTCAATTAAGACTCTTAACCACAAGACAAGTCTAGCGTATACACTAGTGTGGCCTATAATCTATAGAATCCTCTCTTAAACCTTGGACTAACCTTTGCTCTGACACAAACTGTAACACCCCACATAGCCCATAAACTAAAACATGTGTGTTCTGTAGCTCCGGTATTCACAGTTTGCAAGAAAGGCTTTGGATGTTTCTTTATAAACTCTTACATGCAAGTCCAGGTTTCAAATGATATATGTATTGCCAAGTTAAAACAGGTTTAACTCTTAAAACTTGAAAACAATTATTCAAATCTGAAATCACACATACACGCACAAATTCCTGCAGAAATTTCAAACACTTGACAAAGCACAAGTTGGGTCTTAAAACTAGTTTAAAAGTTTGAAAAAGTCTTAAAAACATGTTTGAATGTAAATGCAAAAAGTTACAGTGTGTATAGCTGTATAACTTGATTATAGAAATTGATTAGGATTCTAATTAATCTGCCCTCCTAGTATAGAATTCCTTCCTACTATAGGATTGATACGTTTGTATATAAATATAGCCTAGAATGATGAATTATAAGCAAGTGAGAACATTTTCTCCCTCAATTATGGTTTCATGGTATTAGAGCTATGAAATTGAGGGGGTCATTCATCTGCTGGAAAGTAACATATTAGGTTTATAGTTTGGGTCACCCATCTAGGCATCTTATTTTCACCTCTAACCTAGCAAGGGTCACAAGCCGCTGATCGGCCCGCCACCGAAGTCTGGCCACCAGACTCAAAGCGCATAAGTCACATGCGTCGGAAGAAGCTCTTGCCTCCCATTTACACGCCAATGCGTGGCTTGTTGGGAAATCCTCCAGTCTTTGTTTTTTGGTTCACCTGAGTCTGTACATTCTCTGGATGTGCCTAGTTGGTCAGCATCCATATGGGTGTGTGATCTTCCTTGACACAGGTTAATGTTTTCCAATTTCTTCGACTTTTGTTCCTTGTGTTATTCTGCATCTGGTAGTATGAGTGACAAAAAAATAGTGGTTACATCTGATGTAATTCCGGTGATGTCAAGAATAACGGAACATGAACTCAATGGGTCCAATTATTTGGACTAGAGTAAGACCATTCAACTTTATCTACGGAGTATCGACAAGGATGATCATATGACTGAGGATCTACCCAAAGATGATTCCAGACTGGCATGGCTGAGAAAAGATGCTCGGTTATTCTTGTAAAAAAAAAAAATCCATTGACAGTGAGGTAAATGGGTTGATTAATCATTGTGAATTTATTAAAGAATTGATTGATTATTTGGAATTCTTGTATTCTAGGAAAGAAAATATTTCCCGCATCTATGAGGTTTGCAAAGCTTTCTACCGTGCAGAAAAATGAAATAAGTCTCTCATGGAGTACTTCATTGATTTCAAGAAGATGTATGAGGAGCTCAATATGTTGCTGTCATTTAGTGTGGAGGTGAAGGTTCAATAAAGTCAAAGGGAGTAGATGGCTGTTACGAGCTTTCTAGTAGGTATTCCTTCTAAATTTGAGACTGTCGAATCCCATATACTTTCTTATGAATTTAAGACTACCAAATCCCAGATTCTTTTTAGTTTTGAGATCTCCCCCTTACAAGATGTATTCAGTAGAATACTTCACACAGAGAATATTCCACTTGTTCAGTTCAGTGTGGCACTTGCTAGCCGAAATAATAACTATGAGAATGGACGATCATAGTTCAAAAGTGATAACAGAGGAAATGAGTCAAATAGTTTTGAGGCTCAGGATCCAAAAGTAATTGTGTGTTATTATTGTCACAAGCCAAGACATCTTAAGTGTTATTGTAGAAAGCTTCAGAACAAAACTCAGTAAACTCAGTCAGCCTATATTGCGTACACAAATGAAACACTTAGGAAATTAGTTCTAATTTCTGCAGATAAATTTGCCAAGTTCTCTCTGTACCAAGAGTCATTAAAATCTTCATCTACTTAAATCACTGTTATTGCTGATTAAGGGCATGTCTTATTTCCTCATCATCCAAATGGGTCATTGATCTGGTGCCACAGATCATATGATAGGTAATTCTAGTCTCTTTTCTACATTCCAGTCACATACATCAACCTCTAATGTTACCTTGGCTGATGGATCACCATCCCATGTTCTTGGGTCTGGCACAATCACCCCAACCCCTTTTTTTCCTTTGTCACATGTTCTACATTTACCTCAACTATCCTTTAATTTGATTTCTTTCAGGTAACTTATTCACAATCTTAACAGTAGCATCTCATTTTCCCCTGATTTTTGCTTATTTTAGGATCTTTTGATGAAGAAGATTATTGGTAGAGGACATAAAACTGGAGGACTCTACAGTCTTGACCCTCAGATACCCAAATCCATTGCTTTTTTTGGTGCCACTTCCTTATTTGAGGCACACTATCAGTTGGGCCATCCCTCTCTTCCCTTGCTCAAAAAGCTTTGTCCACAATTTAGTAACGGTACTTCATTAGATTGTGAGTCATGTCAATTTGCTAAACACCATTGTCTTAGTTCTAGTCCAAGAGTCAATAAAAGAGATAGTTTTTCATTTGAATTAGTTCATTTTGATGTTTGGGTCCTTGTCCAGTTTTGTCTAAAACTAGATTCAAGTATTTTGTTACTTTTGTTGATGATTTCTCTCATGTGACTTAGATATATTTAATGAAAAATTGTTCTAAGTTGTTTTCTCATTTTTGTGCCTTTCGTGCTGAGATTACAACTCAATTTGATGTGTTTGTTCATACATTGTGAAGTGATAACACTAAAGAGTATTTGTTAGGATCTTTTCAAACTTACACGATTCAATGTGGCATCATTCATCAAACTTCCTGTGTCGATACACCATCTCAAAATGGAGTCATAGAACGAAAGAACATACACCTTCTTAAAACTGCAAGCGCCTTTTTATTCCAAATGAATGTTCTTAAAACATTTTGGGCTGATGCAGTGTCAACAGCATGTTTTCTTATTAATTGAATACCTTTTTCTTCAGGGTGAGTCCCCATACAATATCCTTTTTTCCAAAAATTCATTATTTCCTATTGAACATAAAATATTTGGAGGTATTTGTTTTGTTCGGGATGTCTGTCTACATGTCACTAAATTAGACCCAAAATCTTTGAAATGTATCTTCATTGGCTATTCTCATCTTCAAAAAGGCTATAGATGTTATTGTCGTAGTTTGAATCGATATCTGGTCTCTGTTGATGTTATTTTTCTAGAAAACACTCCATGTTTTCTAGCATCTATGTCTGTGTCTCAAGGGGAGGATGATGATTTGTTAGTCTATACTATCACATCCTCTGAGCTCGTGTGTGAACCAGCTACTGTTAAGCCTCCCATACATCATGTTTACTCTTGACGACTGAACCCTCATGATACGTGTCCTATGCCAACTCCTTCCTCATCTGATCCAGTTTTAAGTGATGATCTTCCTATTGCCTTTCACAAAGGTAAATGTTAATGCACTTACCCTATTTCATCTTTTGTGCCTTATAATCACTTGACATCATCTTGTTATTCCTTTATTGCATTCTTCGACTCTATTTCTCTTCCTAAACGTGTTCATAAAGCCCCATCCCATCCTAGATGGCGTAGTGCACTGATAGAAGAAATGAATGCTTAGAGGACAAGGTACATTGTCACGGAGTGGGGTCCTAGTGCCCTGAATTACTTAACTTGTACGCTCTTAGAGATTGTGATCCCACTTAGTTACTATTGGCTAACCATTACTTGTGGGTAAATTAAAACAATTTATGTGCAACTAGTTTTTTAGCCTACCCTGCAAGAAGATATGCATGCTTTTGTCTTACTGATGCAAACAATTAAGTAAACCATTTCAAAAACATTGCTCGAGTATTGCATTTAACAAGTACTTAAATTGTGCCAAGATAATGAAATACTAGTTACTTCAACTTCAAGTAATAGTTTGTGCACACTGTACAATACTAGTATGCACCCAAAAGTAACTCAATGGTTTAACACCATAATGTATCCTAAATAAGGAAACATCTTAGTACACAAGCTTCTATATATATACAGGACAAAATTCTTAACTAATATCCTTTACATGAGCCCCACCTTTGAGCTATCAAGCTCCAAGCACAAGCCGCCTTCCTTATCTTTGTGCACCACTTAGCTTTTATACTGTAAAGGCACAACCTTAGTTAGTACAAAGCGTAAATCATAAGTAAACTTAGAATCTCAAGGATTTCAAAGAATAAGTACCTGTAAAAAGAGGAAACTTAGCCCACAACTATCCACTAGTTGTTAGGGCTAATGTTAGAACCTATACAACAAACTTAAGGGAGTGAGTACATGAATGTACTCAATAAGGGTCCCTTGGGGTACCTATAAAGAAGATGGCAAGCATGCATGCAAAATGGCACACAACAAGCAAGCAAACAACCAACAATCAACACAAGGCAATAACATAAAAGATATGCAATGCGTGAATGTATGATATGCATTACATGAATATATGATATGCAATACACACAATCCTTGGGACTTCTTACGCCTTAGTGTCTTAGACTTGCCTTAAGATCAAACGGAGGAGGTACTTAAGACACTGGCCCTTGTATGCCAAATCCTTTACATCCCTTAAGTTCCACTTATGGGTCCTAGAGTATGTCGTCACCTCCTCTCAAAACTTACCCATCTTACCCTTAATTTATTGTACAAGATAGCCATCTTATGTGGTCCTGCTTGCCATGCTCTTAGAGCTTAGCTTAGAGCTCCTTAGTGGCCCACTTATCAAACCAAACGGTTCGGTTGGGATTTTCTTAGGTTTCCTCTTCATTTCCCCTTAGGTCCAAGACCTCTCACTTACGCCAATGAAGCTTCCAAAACCCAACTTAATCCTCTTAGTGCCCCCTTTGAAACTTGAGCACTTTTAGCCCTTAGCCACTCTACTTAGCTTTACCTTAACCACACCACTTAGCTACCACTTAAATAATGCATAATTCTTATCTTAGGAACGAGTCTTAGACACAACCGAGGCTACAAAACATCTTAGAATGGCCTAGGAATCATAACCGAAAGTTTGAGACATTCTTAAGATACCCCAAGCTTGAGGGACCTATGCCTTGATGATGCCATCGGAGGCGGGTCACCAACGGCATCAACAATTAGGATTCCTAGGAAATTTCCGGTGATGCGTCACCAATGCTCTACAGCATTGCACGATTGCATGCGAGCTTGTACTAAACTTTTTTAAACTTTCAATTCCCAAGGCCAATTTACATAGGTCTTGTTTCTAATTTATTCCCACATCCATTACTACTTTTTTATGCATTATTCGAGCTAAATTAACTTGAACCCTTACCTCAAATTCAGCCACAAAGCAAGAACAAAGCACAAGCACACTTGAGCTCAAGCTAGCTCTCTTGAGTTCCAATCCTAAAACCAACGTGATATGGCATAAAGAACCTAAAATCAAGACCATCTCTAGCCACTCAAACAACTTAGAGAACTAGCTCAAACTAAACCAAGGAGCTTACCTTAGGTTTCAGGCCCAAAACAAGCGTCAAAGAGCTAGATTGAAACAAGAACACAAAAAAACAAGTTTGAGGCTTCTTGGATTCACCTTGGGATCTTCAAATTTGATGGAAACTTGAGGAATTGGTGTGCCTTGAAGAAGAAAATATGGTGGGGAGAGGGAGCTACGAAATTGGGAAAGAAACAAATGGGTAGAGGAAGTCAAACTTACCCAAAATATCCTAACCACCCTACTAAGGCATACTTTTCATTTTCTTGCCTTTTGGTTCTCAAGTTCTCCCTTGTTTCACTTTGGCCACTAAGCTTACACCCAAAACCATCATTCCTTGGTCCTAAAGAATGTTCAAAAAGCCTCTTAGACTTAGCCTCTTGGACACTTAAGTCACTTAAGACATAAATGGCTCATTTGAGCACTTAGTGCAATTTTTTCACTTTTCTTTACAATGACGGTTCTAATAGCTAGAATAACTTATGATCTTTACTTAATAGTTAAAATTCCTTACCCAAATTATAGTCATGCCACTCACTTGGGCTAAAATTACTATTTTACCCTTTTGACTGTTAGGTGCCAAACCACACTCAGGAACTCATCTTTACTTATACTTAGCTTGTGTTTCTTGCTTAATAAGATGCTAACTAGAGGTAGTTAAGTGAAAACAATTAAATAAAACATACTTACCCCATCAAAATTTAACATTGACTAGGAGAGTCGTCATATACTTGGAACTTGGTAAACTTACCTATAGGAAAGAATGTTATTGGGTGTAAATGGGTGTTTGCAGTTAAAGTAAATCCTAATGGGTCAGTGGCTCGATTGAAAGCCTGCTTTGTTGCTAAAGGCTATGCTTAAGCTTGTGGTGTGGATTATTCTGACACCTTTTTCCCTGTTGCTAAGTTAACATTGGTCAGATTACTAATCTCTATGGCAGCCATCCACATTTGGCCTCTACATCAGCTAGATATAAAAAATGCCTTTCTTTATAGAGATCATGTGGAGGTGTACATGGAGAAACCTCCTGGTTTTGTTGCTCAGGGGGAAAATGGGAAAGTTTGTCATCTTCGTAAGTCTTTGTGTGGTTTGAAACAAAGTCCTCATGCTTGGTTTGGAAATTTTAGTTACGTGGTTGAGAAGTTTGGGAAGAAGAAAAGCAAATATGATAATTCTATCTTTTACAAATATCCTAAAGCTAGTATCATTTTGTTAGTCATGTATGTGGATGATATTATCATTACTAGGAGTGATGCTATAGGTATTTCATCTCTTAAATCCTTTCTTCATGTTCAATTTCACACTAAAGATTTAGGGATGCTAAAGCATTTCTTGGGAGTTTAGGTAACAAGAAGTAAGAAAGGAATCTTCTTGTCACAAAGGAAATATGTGCTTAACTTATTGTTTGAGACAAGGGAATTAGGGGCAAAACCATGTAATACTCCAATGGTCCCTAATTTGTAGCGTACAAAAGAAGGTGAACTGTTTAAAGATCCTAAGAGATATAGAAGGTTGGTTGGGAAGTTGAATTATTTGTGTGTGACTCATCTTGATATTGTATATTCGGTTAGTGTTGTGAGCCAATACATGTCTTCTCCAACAATTGATCATTGGGCAGTTGTACAACATATTTTGTGTTATTTGAAAAGTGTTCCTGGATGTGGCATTTCGTATAAAAATCATGGTAACACTAAAATTGTGTGTTTTTCACATGCTAATTTGGCAGGATGCAAGGAAGATAGAAGATCTACTTCTGGTTATTGTGCCTTTGTTAGAGGAAATCTAGTCTCATGGAAGAGTAAGAAGCAAAATGTTGTGTCTCAGTCAAGTGCTGAGTCAAAGTACAGAGCTATGGTGCAATCAGTGTGTAAAGTGATGTGGATATATCAACTTTTGAATGAACTATGCCTTAAGGCTTTAATACCAGCTAAATTGTGGTATGATAACCAAGCTATTCTTCATATAGCTTCCAATGCTATATTTGATGAACGAACCAAGCACATGGAAATTGACTGTCATTTTGTTCATGAGAAAATATAGCAAGGTTTGATTTCCACCGGATATGTAAGAACGGAAGGACAATTGGGAGATATTTTCACCAAGGCTCTAAACAGGCCTCAGGTTGATTATCTTTGTAACAAGTTTGGCATGATTAACCTCTATGCTCCACCTTGAGGGGGAGTGTTACAGCGTGCATAGCTATATAGCTTGATTATAGGAATTGAGTAGGATTCTAATTAATCTTCCTTCCTAGTATAAAATTTCTTCCTAATATAGGATTGATACATTTGTATATAAATATAGCCTAGAATGATGAATTATAAGCAAGTAAGAACATTTTCTCCCTCAATTCTGGTGTCACAAAGTTTCATCCCAAATCTGCATCTCTATTTAAAAGTCAAATAGAACAAGATACAAAAACTAGTCTACAGGTTTCTGTGCAAGATAACTAAAGCATGAATGCATTGCTCTAAAATGAATGTGAAATTGTATCTCCTCAATAATATAAGTTACAAATCAACTTTTTTTTTCAAAAAGTCTAGAATTAAAACCAAAAACACATCAACTTGTAGGTGTTCCAGTCAATGAGCTACAAAATCAATTTAGTTTCAAATATACAAGCAAATTAAAGTAATTCCTACTTGGTATCTAAGTTACTACACAAAACATGAATTGGAGTTCAGAAACTCCTATCCAGGACTTAGCTTCCTAAGCTTTTATCTAGTAAAGAGAGTTTAGCTCCTCCATTCAACAACATTCCCAACCAACAACAACTACAACATTGCCTTTATTAACCTACAAAGTAGTGAGGGGTGAGTTTTAAAGAAACCTGCTAAGGAATGCACAATATAACATAAAAAATATATTATCATAAATACATATACATCCATGTACATATCCTCAAATATAAGCATATACTTCAACCTGTGGATTTTCAATAACTCACAAGCTATTAGAAGGTTTCTAGGTAATATGGCCATACTACAAAGTCTAGAAATCCTTAACCTACCTATTCATGAGTCTACAAATGATAGGAATTAAGATGCCAGCAAGATCCCCATGAAGAATCCCACAGGGCCCATAAAAAATAGGCATGCACAAGAGTTCAAGGAGGCCTTACAAGGGCACATTGTGAAGCTCTTCAAGCCGCTTGGAGAAGGTGAAGCAACTAGCAACTAGGACCATCCATTTCCTAAGCCATTTGGTGTGTGGATCATCATACTTGAAGCCTACACCAAACTTGAAGAAGAACACCTAGCCACCCCCTAAGTGCGCATAGGGTGTGCTAGAGATACCCTACTAGACACTTTACGAGCATTCTAGCTTGAGATTACTTATTATTAGTTTCCTTCAGTTTTTCTAAGTATGTTATGGGCATTATGTGCCTTAGGGAACTTGTAATCCTTTGTTTGTGATCCTTAGACACATAATAGAGCCCTACTAGGACTTCGAGCACCCTGGTAGCCCACTTTAACTAGGTTTAGGGGTTTTGTGAGTCTTTTGGCCCTTGGAACATTATTTAAGGGCATCCTAACTTATTTACTATTTAGAATTCATTTTTTATTGATTTATTGCTGGTAAAGAAACTATCTTCAGTTCTTTGTGAACTTTGCTTGGCATTCAAGAAACTATGTGATCCTTTGCTTGTCAATCTGATAAGCTTATATTTATTATAATTATTTCTTTCATATTTAGTATATTTTAATGTCTTTTGAACCTTAAAGATCTATTTTGAGACTTTTTTGTAGCTTAGAGCATATTTGGACTCAATTGATTAATAGAGTATTTAATTTGGGATGTTACAAGTTTTAATTTGGTTGTGCTTTTTCAGGATTTTGACAGATTGGTTATGTTCTAGTAGAAAAATCATATCTTGAGCTACAGAGATCAGAATTGAGTGATTCTTGATTCATTGGAAAGCTAACATCCAGAGCTACAAATCATATATAAAATCCAGTTTGCACGTTAAGGGGGTCAAATTCAGCTTCAAAGTTGTGATTTGTGCGTCATCGATGGTTGAGAATCAGTTACAGTATTTTGGGCATATCTTTGGCTGTAGATGTCTGTTTTATGTTATTCAGGTATCATTTTGAAGCTCTACAACTTTCATTCTTTGAGTTTTGAGAGATACTGATTGCATCAAGGTCAAATTTTAGCTTGAAGTTTCTACTGATGTTCTGGAGTATTGTTTGGCACATAACTTTGAAACCTTCTAGTTATCTTGAATCCTTTTTATTTGTGTGGGGTAATTTTGTATCAATATAGAAAGTTTAGGGAGATTTTATGAATATAGTACACTAGGTTAATTCTTTTAGGTGTTCAAAGAGATGAGCTACGCACAGCCTCCCGCATCCTTCACTTTGGTACTATGAATTATTTTTATTTTTCTTGTCTTTCATTCAAAACATGTCTGAGTAGTTTCTAGTTCAGTTTAAGGAGAAAATTTCCATTGCCAACACTGGTTATAATGATTGATTTTTCTTGATAAATTTTTCTTTAACTTCAAGTATTTACTTGTTCGTGCTTGTGATTTATTGCAATTAATTTTTCTATTCTCGCTTGTTGGATTGGTTCTATGATTGCAAATTTGCTTCGTTTTCATTCCAACCACTTAGGTGAAATGAATTCGATATAGAAGCAAGTGAATTAAACTAGAGATTATTTTTATTTTTGGCTAGTTCATACCGAGAAAAGTAAGACAGGTTAAATTGTTCAAGCTTTTGGATTGTTGCCTAGAATAAACTTTTGTTCATTGTTATTAATGCTAATTTTAAGTTAATTAGAAATTGCTTTTGAATATTTAGTTACTTGAAATTAAGAAATTAGTCTGAAGCTTTTTCTAGTTAATTTTACTACTGAATTCTTTAGGTTTTGTTTATCTAGAAAGAGAGTTTTGTTTATTTGCTTGGATAGAAGAAATATTTTCTTTTGATGATCAACTACATAACTAGAATGGATAATCAACCCCAAACTAAGCATTTTTAGGATTGGTTAATTTCATTTTAATTTTATAGTTAATTTGTTTCAGTATTCGATTCAAGAAAACCTTCCAATCTTTTATTTTATTTTTCTGGCAGGAAGCTTTTGGTTAAAAAATTTCCCTTGGGATTCGACCTGGATTTCACCGCTGTAATACAAATTTATTTATTCTAAGCTATTTATGAAACTAGAACTATTTTTTATGTTTTCGACGACCATCCAAAAATTTGTCACCATTGTCGGGGACTTTTTTTCCTGTTAAAGTTCTTGTTTTTTTCTTTTCAGTAAACTGATTTATGCTAAGATCTTTTTTGTATAGGTGAATTAGTGTTTAATCTAAAGATTGAGAAGACAGCAAAGGTAAACAGGAAAGCGAAAAGGCAAGCAGTTAATTTTGTAGCCTTGACATCTGTGAACAATGACTCTGAAAGTGAAGAATAAGATATTAACATTGTAAAGGTGGCAGCAGAAAGAACACGCAGGGAGTTAGCAACTCCTGACATTGTCCAGCAACCTCTGTGCATCGATTTTCCTGATATTAAGGTTGTTTTTGAATTAAAATATGGATTGATTCATTTATTGCCTACATTTTGTGGACTTGCAGGTGAGGACCTCCATAAACACTTAAAGGGATTTCATGTGGTCTGCTAATCCATGAAGCCGCACGGAGTTACTGAAGAACAGATTAAGCTAAGAGCCTTCCCATTCTCATTGGTGAACAAGGCGAAGGATTGGTTGTACTACCTTCCCTCTGGTTCAATCAGAACCAGGAATGATTTGAAGAGACAATTTTTGGAGAAGTTCTTTCCAACTTCAATGGCTGGAACAATTCGGAAGGAAATCAATGGAATTCGTCAATACAATGAAGATAGCCTATTTGAGTATTGGGAGAGATTCAACCAGCTATGTGCGAGTTATCCACACCATTAGATTTCTGATCAATTGTTGCTGTAGTACTTCTACGAAAGGCTACGATTCATGGATTGGAGTATGTTGGATGTTGCAAGTAGAGGAGAACTTGTAGAAAAGATGCTCAAAGAAGCAAAGGACTTGATTTCTAAAACGGCAACCAATTCATAATAGTTTGGGACATGAGTAGACCATGCGTCAAAGAAGGTAAACAAGGTAGGAACTTCTGGTATTAAAGCTCAACTTTCTAAACTAACCTCTCTTGTTAGACAAGTTGTTTTGGGACAGGTTCAGAATCCTGGAGTTTATGGCATTTGCTCTGCTCAAAGACACTTCACTGACTCATGCCCACAGCTTCAGGAATATATAACACCTTAGGTAAATGTGACAAGTGGGTTTGTTAATCAACCAAGAATGTATGACCCCTGTGCAAATCAATATAACCTTGGTTGGAGAGATCAACAAAATCTAAGATATAGGCAGCCAAACAACTAGTCACAGTAACCATCTGCCAGTTATAACAAACCAACCCCTCCACACAGAACCAAGCACCAAGTTCAGGTGTGGCTTTAAAAGATATTGTGAAAGCTTTAGCCACTAATACTCAAATGCTTCAGCAAGAAACAAGAGCAAGCATCAAAGACGTGGGGAACCAAATTTCACAATTGGCAGCCTCGCCAAACAAAATTGAAGCTGAAAAAGGAAGAATACCATCTCAAGCTTAAATCAACCCAAGAAAGCATGTTAATGCCATGACCCTTCAAAGTGGCAATGAAGTGCAAACCACTTCTTAAAAAATGACAGCACCTAAAAAAGAATAAAATTGCCCAAAACCATCAACTTCTGGTGCACCAATTGAGGAGGTAAGTAACGAGCCAATTTTTCCAAAACCAAAATTATGATTCTACCTCATTTTCATGGTAGGTTGACGAAATCAAAGAAGGATGAGACAGAGTAGGAAATTCTTGAGACTTTTAGGAAGGTCAAAATCAACATACCTTTGTTTGATGCAATCAAACAAGTGCCTATGTATGCCAAGTTTTGAAAGAAACTATGCACCAACAAAAAGAAGCTGCAAACTGATAAGAAGATCAAAGTAGGTGAGAATGTGTCAGCGATAATTCGAAGGAAGTTGCCTCAAAAGTGTAAAGATCCTGGTATGTTTACTATGCCATGTGTAGTAGGTGATTTTAAGGTGGAAAACGCTATGTTAGATTTAGGAGCTTCAATTAATGTCATGCTATATTCTATATATGCTTCTTTGAAACTTGGACCTTTGAATAAAGTTCGTGTTGTGATTCAATTAGCTGATAGATCTAATGCCTATCCTAGGGGCACAATTGAGGATTTTTTGTGCAAATAAATGATTTAATTTTTCCTGCTGATTTTTGTGTACTTGATATGGAGAATAGTGACCTAATTGCTCCAATTTTGTTAGGAATATCATTTTCAAAGACATCCAAGACCAAGATTGATGTGAATATTAGCACTCACACAATGGAATTTGATGGAAAAGTTGCATAGTTCAATATTTTTGATACACTGAAGAAAACTGACAATGATAATTCTTTTTTTTTAAAAAAATTGATACTTTGGTGTAGAAGGAATCAGAAAAAAATTCTGGAAGCCAAGCAAAGTTGGCACAAAAAGGTAAGAATGAAATGGCCAAGTTACAATGAGAGTAGGAGATGCCATTTGTGGTTGGACAAAAGGTGTTACACAAACATAGAAAAAGATAGAAAGTGTTACCTGGTAAGTCTGAGCTTAATTGGATTGGACAATTTGTTATTACTGATATTTCTGCTCATGTTGCAATCAAGCTTAAAAGTTTGAAAACGGATAAAGTGTTTAACACTGAGACACATAAGTTGAAGCCCTTCCACAAGGGATTCTCAACGCACCTCGGTTGATGGAAAAATAGGCTATCTAGCCAAAGACAATAAAGAAAGGCGCTTTTGGGAGGCAACTCAAGTATGGTTTTATGCCATAAACAATAAGAATTTTTTTTGCTTTTATTTTTGTTTTTATTTTCCTACTTTTTTTTTCAAGTTTCTTTATTCTCACAATTAGTTTTCTAGGTCAGACAGTACTTTTTCAGGCTGGAAATGAAGTGAAACATAGGGACAACAAGCTAAAGTCTAGTTCCAGGCTGCAAATCACGACAAAAACAATCTTTAGTGCAGCACCTTTTCTTTTCCCCATCCATTTTTTTATTCTGAACATTGAGGACAATGTTCAATTTAAGTGTGGGGGAGTGGGTAGCTTGGGATCTAATTTTCTATTTTGAAAATTTTTGAATTAAAATTTTTTTATTCGTATTTTTGAGCATTGATATGAATTGTTAGGATAATTTCACATTTTGGTTCTTAAATGCCCAGCTTGAGTATTAAGTTATCAATTTATTAGTCTTTATGCAACTCTCAAATCTTATTTTTAAATAAATTTTTTTTACAATTTTTGATCAAGCTAGTTTATGATTATCTTGAGAAACTAATTTTTGCATCAAATTTTTGTGCTTAGTACATTGATTTAAAGCATGTTAGATTATAAGCTTATTAAATTGATTACGTGGTTTGTTTGGTTGATGGATTATTTGAACCACTTGAGAAGAAAAAAATGCTAAAATTCTTGTGTTCTAACAAATAAAAAGTTGCTACTCTACTGTTTTTGGACATTGAAATAGGTAGGGGTCTTCTCCTAAGGCAAGAGTCAATCACTGCTCGAAAAGGTGCCGGGAACATGAGTTTGGTTAAAGACTACTTTAGAGTTGTGTCAAGTTAGTAGCTTGGATATGACAGAGTCCTTTTTATACACTCACTAAATGGTGGTACACAAGAAAAAGACACAAAAATACAAAAAACATGAAGAAAAAGGTAAATTAGAATCAAAACAAGAAATAAATTCTCAATTAATTTCCTATCTTCCACGGGTTTGTGGTAAGATTGTTTATGCTTTTTAAGTTCTTATTTACTTGGTTTGTTTTCTTTACTTGGTGCATAAGTATGATATTTTTCTCAAGTTTTGAAAGGTGATTGTTGCTAGCTTATGAAGAAATTGTTTTCATGGACTTAGTTTGTTTTGAGTTGCTATTGACTAGTAGGTTACATGCTTAATTTATTATATTTATTTCTCCCATATTAATTTTCATTGAGGATGAGCAAACGCTAAGTGTGGTCGAATTTGATAAGCTTATGTTTATTATATTCATTTCTCTCATATTTAGTATGTTTTAATGTGTTTTAAACCTTAAAGATCTATTTTGAGTATGGTTTGTAGCTTAGAGCATATTTGGACTCAACTGATTAAAATTGGATTAAATTTGGGGTGTTACAAGTTTTAATTTTGTTGTGCTCTTTCAGGATTTTGACAGATTAGCAATATTCCAGTAGGAAAAATCATATCATGAACTATAGAGATCGGAATTGAGTGATTGTTGATTTATTCGAAAGCTAACACCCAAAGCTAAAAATCATATGTAGACCATAAAATCTAGTTTGTACGTTAAGGGGGTCAAATTTAGCTTCAAAATTGTGATTTGTAAGTCATCGCTGATTCAAAAATAGTTGCAGTATTTTGGGCATATCTTTGGATGTAGAAGTCCATTTTATGTGATTCAGGTGTCATTTTGAAGCTCAGTAACTTTCATTCTTTAAGTTTTGAGAGATAATGACTGCATCAAGATTGAATTTCAGCTTGAAGTTGCTGCTGATGTTTTGGAGTATTGTTTGGCTCACAACTTTGAAACCTTCTAGTTATCTTGAATCCTTTTTATTTGTGTGGGGAAATTTTTTAACAGTATAGAAAGTTTAGGGAGATTTTATAAATTTAGCACACTAGGTTATTCTTTTAGGTATTTGAAGAGATGAGGTGCACACAGCTTCTCGCCTCGTTCACTTTGATACTTTGAATTATTTTTACTTTTCTTGTCTTTCATTCAAAACATTTATGAGTAGTTTTCTAGTTCAGTTAAAGTGGACGATTTCCATTGCTAATACCGGTTGTGATGATTGATTTTTCTTGTTGAATTTTACTTTAAATTCAAGTATTTACTTCTTTATGGTTCTAATTGATTGCAATTAATTTCCCTGTTCTCGTTTGTTGGATTGGTTCTGCAATTGCAAATTTGCTTGGTTTTTTTTCCAACTGCTTGGGTGAAATGAATTCGATATAGAAGCAAGTGAATTTAACTAGAGATTATTTTTATTTCTGGTTAGTTCATACCGAGAGAAGTAAGACAGGTCAAATTGTCTAAGCTTTTAGATTGTTGCGTGGAATAAACTTTTGTTCATTGTTCATAATGCTGATTTTAAGTTAATTAGAATTTTTTTTTCAATATCTTGTTACTTGAAATTAAGAAATTAATCTGAAGCTTTTTCTGGTTAATTTTACAACTGAATTCTTTAGGTTTTTTTTAACTTTAAAAAGAGTCCTATTTATTTGCTTGGATTGAAAAGATATTTTCTTTCGATGATCAAGTGTGTAACTGGAATGGATAATCAACCGTGAACTGAGCATTTTTAGTATTGGTTAATTTCATTTTAATTATAAAATTAATTTTTTTTAGCCTTCCATTCAAGAAAACCTCTCAATCTTTTATTTCAGTTTTCTGACAGGAAGCTTTCAATTAAAAAATTTCCCTTGTGGTTTGACCTAGATTTTACCGTTGTAATACAAATTTATTTATTTTGAGTTGTTTGTGAAACTAGAATTATTTTTTTAGTAGTTTCAAGAGCCAACCACAATCCCTGCTCAACCATCTGAAAGGTGTTTTTTATAGAGCTTGAAGGATCTTGGGCATGTTTCTTGTGTGGTGCTCCCATCAGTTGGTATCAGAGCAACAAGTTCTACCTAGAGGATATATCCCTATACTTGTTTAGTCTTCTTTGAGTTCTTTTAGTATCTGTTAGGTTCTTATTTCATTCCTAGCTTTCAATCTCATGATGTTCTTTGCTTTCAGGTCTTTCTCTCATTATCCATCTTGGTGTCCATCAATCTTTCCAACTCTCTCATGTTATTCTCCTCCAAGCTTTGTCAATTCCTTGATTGTTTCATCGAAAACCTTTTTGTCACATTCTTTGTGTTCTTGTTTTAGGTCCTTTCACCTAAGGTTGAGACTTCTGTGTTTTTTGTTTTATAAATTAAAAAAAAAAGAAAGAGAAAGATGAAGGAGCATGTTTGTCTCCCTAGAGCAATAAGAAAAGTTTTAAAGGTTATGGTTTTGTCCAACAAGAAGTACACAAAATTTTCAAAAAGATTTGGCTTCTATTTGAAAATTTATTCTAATAGTCCCCTTGTGCCTAAACCTTATCTTTTTAGGCCTTTCAATCATTCATTGCTAAGGCTTCCTAAAGATCTTGCAATTTCTTGTGTGCTTTAAGCCTAGGTTACTTGAACTTAGGATATGGGTTTTGTTAGCAAGAGCTTTTTTTTTCTTCCACTAAAAAATTGAATGAGTGCTTGTGAGGTTTGATATTTAGAGCAATATGTCCATGAGCTCAAGTGAAGACATGGATGCTAAGATGGAGGCCTTGCAATCCTAATTCTGGAAGTTGTTTGAAACTTTAGAGGCCATGAAGGAAGAGGACACCTGAAGGCATAAAGAGAATGTAAGAAAGATTGAATAGTTGTCCCCTAAGGATCAACATGAAAAGACCCTTCAACTAAGATACATAGAGTAAACAATCTTATGTATAGGGCTAACAAGGCACCCTTTCAATGCAAGAATGACTTGGATGTTTGTTAGGAATGAGAGCAAAAGATTGAGATGGTTTTTGATTGCCACCGATACTCGGAGGAGAATAAGGTAATGTTAGCCACTATAAAGTTTAATAACTCTGCCATTGTGTTGTGGAACCAGGTTGTGATTACACGTCAAGGGAATGAAAAAGAGCCCATTCGGATGTAGAAAGCACTCAACGCATTGATGAGGAGAAGATTTGTTCCAAGCTATTACTATAAAGATCAATGCTAAATGCTTCAAAGGCTAGTACAAGTAAATAACATAATGGAGGACTGCCACAAGGAGCTTAAGATCACCCAAGTCTGAGCCCATTTTGTAGAAGATGCAGAAGTAATCATGGCAATGTTCTTGAGTTGCCTTAACCTAGAGATAACCAATAGGGTAAAGATGGTGCACTACGTGGACATGGAGGACCTTTTGCACTGAGCTCCCAAAGCTGAGAGGGTTATCCAAAGGACCATGATAGCTAGGGCCATGCAAAGTAGGAGTTCAAATTGGAAAAGAAGTTAGAAAAAGGCCAAGAAAGAGCCACCAGAGAACAAGGCCGAGACTGCCCCAAGTAGACCCCTTACAACACAAACACAACGTCAACAAGCTTATACATCCCAATGTGTTAGGAGGACCCAAGATTGCCCTAATTAGAAGGTTTTATAGAACTTGTGTTTGAAAAGGTAAAGGGATTTGATGAAGGAGATCTTTTGGGAATGCAACCATTAGAAGATGTTCCTTTTAGAAAGAACCACTAGAATTTGGAGGCTTGTTGTTTGTGAGGAGAGCCCTTAACATGCAACATAAATGTAAGCAAGATCAAAGGGAGTGCATCTTTCCTACAAGGTGTCAAATAAGAGACAAAGTGTGTAGACTTATAATAGATTGGAGGAGTAGCACAAATGTGGCTAGCACCACCTTGTTAGAAAAGCTTCAGTTGACTACACATGCACACACGCAACCCTACAAGTTGCAATAGGTAAGTGATGAAGGTGAAGTGAAGTTCAAAAGGTAGGTACTTGTCTCTTTTAATAGTAGAGCTTATTAAGATGAAGTGTTGTGTGTCTTTATGCCTGTACAAACTTGCCATATTTTGCTTGGGAGGTCATGGTAGTTTGATAGAAGAGCCACTTATGATGGATTCAAGAATGTTTATTATTTTGGGCAAAAGAACAAGTTGGTGATATTGTTACCCTTTTTACCATAACAAGTGCTTGAAGACCAAAGAAAACTTCAATGCAAGGATAAGAGAAAAGAAGTTAAGAGCGAAACTGTGGGTTAGAATGGCAAGAAACAGGAAAGGAAAGTTGAGAGAATAATTGAGAGACATGGTAAAAGATAGAACTTGAAAAGGAAGTGAGGGTTGAGTGTTCCTAAGGTAAGAAACTTAAGGGGCAAGCTGAGAGAATAAAAGATTTTTTCTTGGCTAAAATGAGAGATGTAAGGCAAGACCTTTAAGCATAAATACCAATGCTTCTTTTAGTTTAAAAAGATTCTTATCTTGCTACAAGTAAAGTAACTTTTTTTCCAAGTGTTATTGTGTCTTTTTTGCAGGACTTTAAACATGTACTTTCTGAACAGCCTAAGGAAAATGACATATTTAATGAATCTTTTTGAGGTATTGAGCATCAAATAGACTTAATACCAGGAGCCCTATTCCAAACAAGCCAGGCTATAGGACTAACCCTGAGGAAACCAAGAAGAAACAAAGACAAGTGGAATAATTGTTGGCTAAAGGCTATGCAAGGGAGAGAGCATAAGCCCATGTGTTTTGCCAAAACTCTTAGTGCCAAAGGAAGATGGTTCATGGCATATGTGTATCGACTGTAGACCAATCAACAAAATAACAATAACATGTAAGCATCCCATCCCTCACCTTTATGACATGCTAGATGAGCTTCATGGCTATATCATATTTGTTAAGATTGACTTGAAAAATGGATACCGACATATCAAAATGAGGGAAAGAGATGACTGGAAGATAGCTTTTAACCCAAGGTAAGTTGAGCTGAAGGCATACAAGGTAGGTTGAGTTTATTATGTCTTTTCATTATATGATTAAGTATAAAAAAGGTAAAGAAAATGTTGTAGCATATGCTTTGTCTAGAAGGTATACTTTGTTCTTTACTTTGAATGCTAAGTTGCTAGGGTTTGACCTTTTGAATGAGCTTTTGAAGGATTTATGTGCTAAGGACCCTAATTTTGGTGAATTTATGCTAGTTGTGCCAAGGCTGCCAATGGTAATTATTTTCTACAAGATGGATATCTCTTGAGAAAGAATAAGCTTTGTGTGCCCCAAAGCTCTCTAAAAGAGTTGTTTGTGAGGAAGGCCCACAATGGCTTGTTAATGGAACACTTTGGAGTTGCTAATACACTTGACATCTTACATGAACACTTCAATCGGTCATTATGAGGCATAATGTGGAGAAGGTATGCTCTCGGTGTAATGTATGCAAGAGAACCAAGTCTAAACAAAGCTTTCCAAGTTTGTATACATTGTTACCCATACCTTCACGAGACTAATATTTTGCATGGATTTTATTATAGGACTTCTGAGATCAAAGAGAGGAATGGACTCTATCTTTGTGGTGGTGGATCATTTTTCTTAGGTGGCACACTTTATTGTATGTAACAAGACAGATGATGCCACTCATGTAGCTAACCTATTCTTTGGGAAGGTGGTTAGATTGCATGGATTTCCAAAGTCCATTTCTCTGACCGAGACACTAAACTCCTTAGTCACTTTTGGAAGACATTGTGGGGTAAGTTGGCTAAAACATTATAGTTCTCTACCACTTGTCACGCGCAAACAAATGGACAAATAGAGGTAACTAACCAAATGCTTGCTACATTTTTAAGAGCTATCATTAGGAAAAATTTAGAGAATTGGGAAGACTATTTACCCCATGTGGAGTTTGCTTATAACTATGTAGTGCATTCTATTACCGGTTATTCTCCTTTTGAAGTAGTATATTGTTTTAATCCACAAACCCTTATGGATTTGTTACCTAGACCAACTACTAAAGTTGCTAATCTAGATGGAGCTTAGAAGTTATATTTTGTAAAGAAGCTTCATGATAAGGTTAAGCAACAAATTGAGAAGAAAAGTGAACAATATGCTAGGAGTACCAATAAAGGGCATAAGAAGGTGTTATGTTTCAGCTGGGAGATTGGGTGCAGGTGCACATGATGAAGGAGATGTTTCTAGCTCAAATGCATACTAACTACATCCTAGAGGTGATGGGCCATTCCAAGCATTGGAGAGCATCAATGACAATGTTTATAAATTGGAACTCCTAGAAGGGTACAATTTTGAGAATGAATCCTTTTGAGTGACAAGGATATGATAGGAATCAAAAAGCTAGGGAGGACCCCTTAAAGATTCCCACAAGGCCCATGCAAGAAGGCGTGCACAGGAGCTCAAAGAGGCCCTCTACAGGCACATCGTAGGGCTTTTCAAGCTAGTTGGAGAATGAGGGGGAACTAGCAGCTGGGACCAACCATTTCCTGAGCCATTTGGTGTGTAGATCAATAGACTTGAAGCCCAGGACCAAACTTGAAGAGGATGACCTAAGCACGACTAGTGATGACAAACCATAGATGAAATGTTCCGAGAATACTTCAAGCTCTAAGAAATAAGAACAAATGGATTTGATGACTTGATTCACAAAGAACACACAGTTCTTTAAGCACTAAGTTAAGTTCACAAAGAATTAAAAAGAGAACAAATCTCAAGAAATTGTATTAAATCTTGTAATCTATATGTTACAGTAGTGAATTTAGGTTTATTTAAACATATTCCAGGCATTAGAATGTTTGTAGGTTTGCATGACACACTAATCCAAGTTAAAATAGAAGTTATATGTATGATAGAAATAAAATACTTAGCTACCTAGGAGTTCTAATACTAAAATACTTAAAAATACCAGAACAAACACAACACCTAGTAAAGATAGCAATTAATAATTTATTCTAGTTGGAACAAACAACGCCTAACGAAACTAGGACACAAGACACGCTAGAATGTGTGTATGTGCTAAAAAACATGTGCAAAACGTGTTTTAAGTGGCCAACTTATTCCTGAACGTATCCTCACCATTCATGAAGCTTGAACCATGTAAATCCATGTTTAGATAGCTTAGAAGACATCCAAAAAATGTTCAAATTTGCATAGGACTCATTTTGGCATCAAATTGGCTTCTTTTGGCTTCATTTGTGCATGATGGAACAAAAACTTAGCCATTTGACTTCCTTTCAAGTATGTTGCCTTCTCTTGGCCTGAATAGCTAGGAATTATGATGAGAAATGCATATTGACTTAAAATAGCTGCTTTGGAATGGCCACAGATCCTTTGAGCTTAAACTTGCACCATTAGGGATTGTAGCTGCACTTTAAGGATCCTATTGGTGTCACAGACTTCCTTTAATATATATGCTTGTATTACTTCATGGAAAGGCTGGAACTTCATAAATGAAGTCATTGGTGTGGAAAAGAATATGATCAAAACCTCTTTTGCTTGAACATTGGTGTGGTAGTTCTATGTGGGCTATTAGGTGCACCATTATGTATCTCGAGAGTCCTTCCAATGTGGCCTGGGTATGGCATGTGCTTGGATAGTCATTATTAGCTTCATTGTGTCAAGATTAGCCTTCTTGACTCCTTTAAATGGAAAATCTTTTAAATACTCTAGGATTTGATGGCTTTGAACTCCAAAAGATCATTGAATGTTCCAATTTGAGCTTCTTAGCTTTGAACTTGTTAAGAACTCCTAGAATGTGTGTGATGGTGCTCCAAAGGTTGTCATCAACTTCCTCCTCATTAGGAGGATTCATCATTGATTTAAATCTTAAATTAAAAAAGGGAAATTGAATCAATAAGGTTGGAAGAAACATCAATTAGGCACTTACCCTGCATATATGCACAAAAATCAATGCATGTACATGCGAGGCACTTTTTTCTCACATAAAACCTAAACTAATTTGCAAGCACAAAGACAATTTTGATACCTCCAGGTTCAAAAACAAAATTAGGAACAATGTGTACAATCAAATTAGAATCTAGCTCAAACTTCAACTTAACTCTAGGTACCTCTATTGCCTTTGCAATCACACAAATTGCTACTTGAACAACAAGAAACTTGAATTTCACTTGTAAAATCAATGAATTAAGGCAGCAACTATAAAATACAAACTAGAATATGGCAGTGAAAAGTAACTTGCAAAGCTCTTAAAAAAACTAGAAAACTCATGGCAAGAGCTTCCTTGCCCATCATGATTGTTTGCAGAAGATTTGGAAGAATTTGCTTAGGAAGCTTCAAAAAAACAATTTAGCACAATTTGTAAATGTAACTCATGAATAACCCTACATGTACAAAGAATTAATGAATGCGTAGAATTGAGGCTTCCAGAATTCGTTAAATAGCCATGCAAAACAAAATTTCTAGATGGAACAACAAATTTACATCTAACTCTAAACAAAATAATATGTATTGGATACAGAAAAGTGGTATGTATGTATATTGTAGCAACCAATTCCATAGACCATTCAAACAAATCAAAATTGAACTCAATTCAGCCTAAAATAACAAAGGAACAAAGATGCATGAATTAAATAAAGATCTTAGGAAATTTAATCAAAACAAAACTATAATAGATATGTCTAGATGAAACAAACCTAGAAAAAAACTCAATTTTGCACATAAGTGCATTATAATGCCTGAAACTTAAAGAATTGCATGCTATGTTAGAGAAAATGATGGATGCAGAAAATGAATAACAATGCATGTATTCTAGCAAGATTTAAGGTACAATTACCAGAACAAAATAGGAATGAGAGTGCCTAGTTGTAACAAATTTAGAAGCAAACTTGTCTTTGCATGCATAGGTACCAAAATGCATGAAACTTATCAAAATGCAAGGAATGTCATATAAACCAAAAGAGTTCAACATGTTTTCATGCAAAACTGCTCTCAAAACTAGATTTAAAACAAAGTTCAGCAATGGCTGTACTCAAACCAATTGAAGAATGAGGCTTGGATGCAAAATAGGCAAAAATCAAAAATAGTGGATTCCAAAATAGATTTTATTTTGGAAAAACGCATGGAATTAGAAAACTAATTCCAAAAAAAAAAAACAAAGAATAAATAGGGAAACTAGAAAAAACAAAACTAGATTTTGTCAAAGTTGGATGCTTACTTCCTTCCCTTAACCTAGGATGATGATATCCATCTTGCAAAACAAGGTTAGAAGCAAAACATGATCTAAACACATTATTAAGAATGAAATCATCCAAAATAACATTAGGCCTAGACAAAAGAAAGAACTACATATTTTGTGGTGGTTTGAAACCTCCATGTATTCTCCTCTTTAGCCTTAGGCTCAATTAAGCTCAAAATTTCATGTTCACCATCTTTAATCACAATTTCTTGCTGCACTTCCACATTCTCCTCACATGGTCCTTCAATTAACTCAAATTGAGTGCAATTCACAATTTCTTCACTTGAAACTTCATTTTTCTTTGAAAATGTTCCTTTGACCTCAACTTCACTACATTCCTAAAAAAAAAACAACATAACACTAGAAGAAGACTTTGTCATGTTAGGTGAAAGTAAGGCTTCTTTGTAGGTCTTCCTTTCTTCACTTGGCTTGGGTCTATCAAATTCTTGTTTTCCCTGAACTTCCCACTCAATTTTTTTTTTCTCTCAGGAACTCTTAAACATTTACTTTTTACTCAATTTTACTATTCTCACAACACTCTGATTTTCTTTAATCTTTCCGCTCACTTTCTTCTCTTAGCCACTCAACTTTTCTCTCAAATTCTTTGCCCTCAACCTCACAGGAATTTGATTGTTCCTCCTTGGATATAAAGGCATTAATTTTTTCATGCCATACTTGGTAGGTGTTGCATTAAAAAAATATGGCTGTAGCATACTCCAAAGGTGTGGATTTTTGGGCATAAATATTGGGTAAATTGTGGGAGCATTTCTTAGGAAGGATAAGTGGGGTTAGAAAGGGAGGCTTGTCTTGGATGTGTTGGGGTAGCAAGTTTTTGAGTGTGGGAAGGCACAAAAGCATGACCATAAGTAAGAGTGTGAGGGTTAAAGCACTTGTATGGCTTAGGGGGAGTTAGTTTAGGTTTGTAACTTTTGGGCATGGAAGGTTCCTTCCCATGTGCATTTTTTCTTCTTAAGGGATTGACATAACACTCCTTGTATGCCCATGTGCGTGTAAGACCTCTTAGAATGCTCCTTGAATTCACCATAAAACTCAGGCCGGGCATGGTTGGACTTCCTTTTAACATTAATTAATTTAGTTTGTGAGAAACTCTCCTTAAGCTTATTAAGGTGTTGGTGCAACCTTTGTAAGAAGTTTTAAAATTCTTAATCATTTTCCTTGGTAAATCTACAACAAAAATTCTCTTACATTCCCCCACGTGTTAACACTAAAAAAGAATGTCACTTACTCTTAATTTATTAGTAGGAATTGCTACGAAAAGTTAGTCTCAAAAGTTTTGAGCAAGCTACTCAAAGCACTAAAAAATTGCAAGACCTTTGAAAACCAAGTAATTTTGAACACCAAAACTAAGGACAACTCAAGACTTAAGAAATTTCAGCAATGAAAGTTTGCTAGAATTAAGGTTAGGCACAAGGATGCAAAACCAAATTGTTTTGATGCAAATCAAGAAGCTTACTCAAGAATGTAGTATCTTTACTTGAAATAACATTTTCTTCACTATTTTCTTGCTGGCTAAACTTCCAAAAGAGTTTTTTGTCGCAAAAGAAAGCAAAATAAATGATTAATGGTAGCAAAGATTCAAGAAACCTCAATTCTTGCACAATTTGGAATGTATTTTGTGGAATCGAATCAACCTAATTATCATGAATTCTTTTTTGAATTTTCTTTTTTTTTAATGTAAAAAATAAACACAAAACAAAATAGATAGGCTATGTCCAATTTGGAATAAGTTTGGATGTAAAAATACTTTCTCATGTAAATCGTGCTTATCTAATGATTTTTTGCACACTCTGGCCTAAAACAACCCAAAACTGAATATAATAAATTAGATATGAAGAAAATTGAGTAGAATTGATAAAATATGAAGGAAACATAGAGATTTGGATGTAAATAATGATGAGAAACAAGGTTGGAGACGAAGAACAGAAGCAAGTTGAATTAGGGTTGAGCTTGATGCAACTAGTGTTTAAGGTAGAAAATGACTTGGAAGGGCTTCGAACACAAGAAAATAGATTAGATATGATGAAATACAAAGTAAAAAAAAAGGAAACTGAACATAAAGAATGGAAGAAAATGCTACTGCACGCAATAAACTAACAAAGAACTAAATGAAGCAAACTAGATGCAAAAGACGCCAAACTAGTTGTTTTTGGTATTTTATGGATTATGACTAAAAAAAGATGAAATTAAAAGATGCAGACTTGAAACACACAAGAAATGACTTAAACCACAAGAAACTTGAATGAAAAATGCAAGAAAAAAAAATAAGAATAGAATTGAAAGGGTGTGATTTATCCTTTGTTGGAACTTGTGGCTCTAATACCACTTGATGACAAACCACACAAGAAATGTCCCAGGAATACTTCAAACTCCAAGAAACAACAAGGACAAATGGATTCGATGACTATATTAACAAAGATGACCTATTTCTTTGAATGCCAAGTTAAGTTCACATAAAACTAAAGAGGGAACAAATATCAAGCAGTTATACTAAATCTTGCAATTTGCATGTTACAACATTGAATTTAGGCCTATTTAAACATATTCCAGGCCTTAGAAAGACTATAGGTTCACATAATACACTTGTCCTAGTTGAAATATAAGTTTCAAGTATGATGGAAATAAATGACTTAGCTACTTGGGAGTTCTAGTCCTAAACTAATTAGAAGAGTAAGCTCCACCGATCGTCCCTAAAATATATCTGGTGTTGCTTATTCATCCTTAACTATCAAATGTTGCTTAATTGTCCCTAAACTATATCCAGTGTTGCTCAATCGCCCTGTCGTCCATCATAGTCATTAAGGATAGATAGAAAAATGATGTGGTTGCTGATGTGATATGGAAAAATGATGTGGTTGCTGATATGACATAAAAAAATGATGTGGCTGCTGATGTGGAATCACTTTTCCATCCATCTTTAACGGTATGATAGATGGCAGGATGATTAAGGAACATTGAATATAGTTTAGGGACAATTAAGCAACATTTGATAGTTTAGGGATGAATAATCAATATTGGATATAATTTAGGGATGACCGGTGGAATTTACTCAAATTATAAATACTGGAATAAACACAATTCCTAGTTTAAATAGTAATTAATAATGTATGCTAGTTGGAAAAAACAACTGCGAACCAAACTAGGACACAAAACAAGCTAGAATGTGAATATGTCCTCAAAAACTTTTGCAAAACATGTTTTAAGTGGTCAACTTGTTCATGAACATGTCCTGATCATTCCTACAGCTTGAACTGCATAAATCCATGTTTAGGCAACTTATAGAACATCCTAAAATGTTCAGATTTGGATAGGCCTCCGTTTCACATCACATTGGCTTCTTTTGACTTCGTTTGTGTATGATCGAACAAGAATATAGCCATTTGATGTCCTTTCAAGATGTCATCTTCTCTTGACTTGAATAGCTAGGAATTACCTTGAAAAATGCATATTGTCTTAAAATAGATCCTTTTGAATGACCATAGATCCATTGAGCTTGAACTTGCACCACTAGGGCATGTAAGTGCACATTAAGGCTCCCATTGCTTTCATGGCCTTTTTTTGATGTAGGGTGAATTCCACCGATCGTCCCTAAACTATTTCCAATGTTGCTCATTTGTCCCTAAACTATCAAATGTTGCTTAATCGTCAATAAACTATATCTAGTGTTAGTTAATCTCCATGTCATCAATCTTACAGTGAAAGATGGATGGAAAAGTGATGTCACATCAATAGCCACATCATTTTTCCATGCTACATCAGTAGTCACATCATTTTTCCATCTATTCTTAATGGTTGCGATGGACGGCAAAACAATTAAGCAACACCGGATATAGTTTTTAAATGATTAAGTAACATTTGATAGTTTAGGGACGAATAAGCAATATTAGATATGGTTTAAGGATGACTAGTGGAGTTTACCCTTTGACATATATGCTAGTATTCCTTAATAGAAATGCTGGAACTTAATAAATGAAGTCATGTGGCCTTTCATAAAGCTTATGATCTAATTTATGCTGGTATTCCTTGATGGAAAGCTTGGAACTTAATAAATGAAGTCACTTGGCCTTCCATAAAGGTTATGATCTAATTATTTGGGTCAGTGACTTCAATTACAGAATATATAAGAAAATGTGATTTGTATTAGTCTGGGGCATAGAGTAATGTGGGCCATAGAGTCAATACGACTGTTAATTGGTAAGTCCATGAGAGTTCTATGTAAAGGAGTGATGCGTCTCTCCCTTAACATAATTGTGTTGAGTATAATGGAACTCTACCAATTCAGAGTGCTCTGGTCTAAGGATATAGGAGAAGCTCCTAGTACAACTACTCATCATAATTTCCACTACGTATCACAATGGATCAAATCAGGTAAGGTGTTTATTGTTCCTCATGTTTGATTCTTGCATTCTATGCTCTCACCTATGGTCTTGTTAGGCATTAAGAAAATTAACATATAGTATTTAAGCCAAATACATGAATGAATCAGAGATCTTGCAGTTGGATATTAAATTCTTTATTGATATATATTCTGATCGATGCCATAATGGAATTTGATGCTTGATGAGTTTCTAGTTTTGTTTAATTGTTGGACTTGCTAACTGGGACAATGAAAAGAAAATAGAAATAAAAAAGTTGGGTTCACAACAAAGCACATCGTGGCAGCGTTAGGGGCACACAATGGCAGCCGTTAGTTGCGTCAAGACTGGCGGCAGGCGGTCTTGCTTTTGCTGTGCTTTACTGCTGATACATGGCCGCGGATAGTAGCCACTTTTGCGGGAAGGCCGTAGCAAAAAGGCCGGCCAACATCCTTCTTCGGGCACCAATTCGAATTCACGCTGCTATTGACGAAGTACAAGGTGATATGGATTTGTCATCAATCCCCATGGTTTGGGTGGCCAATTTGGCCGATTGATGTTTAGGTGCCGTGGGATTTCTCTTCTGCAGAGTTCGTCAACGGTATATGGGGAAGAAAATGAAAATTGTCACTTAATTCCACCCTAGGTCCCCATATTTGTTATTTGTGCCGCTTTGGGCCTGCTATTTTACATTCGTACAATCAAGTCCTTTTCTTTTAATAATTTAACTTGTTTTACCTTAGACTTCTAGTGATTGTGTGGGTTGGCCCTTGGACTATTTAAATGGACTTTTTCGATCCTTAAAGGTTTTTTATTTGTTCAAAATAGCTCTAAACTTTAAATAAGACCATAATAAAATGCACTTTCATGCAATAAAGGTTATGTTAACTATAATTAATGAGATATATTTTGTTTCAGGTGTCATTAAGGTAAAGTTATAGTGAATGTCTATGATTAATACATCAATATACTAATGTTGAAGGTCATGGGTAATGAAATTGCATAAAGTTAGTTCATAAAGTTTTTTATTGCAACTAACTTGACCCTAAACTTTTAAATAATGCCATTAAATGGATTGTTCATCAATCAAGTTTATTTTCACCATAAATGATATATATGAATTTTTAATATCTTGTAAAGGTTATGATAGCTGAAGGGTTATTGCCCATAACACCTTCAAGGAAAACTAGCTTGACACTACCCTTGAATAGCAAAAGCATCCAACATCGGCTAATTCGTGTGCCACCCTCGAATGACAACACAACCAACCTTGGACAAGAAAACACACCAACCTTGGATGGAAACCTAACCAACTTTGGATGGATAGCTTACCACTTTTGGAAGCATTACAGTACCCCGACCACAACTTCACCTTCGACAAGCTTCCTAGTGACCTCGATAGAAGATGAAAAACACTTAGCACCTAGGATCACTGATAGAAAACCTCCACACGCCCCTGACTGATGATGGTGCATAACCACCTGAGACTAGCTGGAAACACCTCCCCTGAGGTATGAACCGAAGGTCCCTAAAATCCTACTGAACATGTGTCCAAATCTCATTGGCTCGAGTAAGGTGGCCTTCTCCTCAAGCCCCCTATAAATATTTTGGAGGCTCCCAGGCAATACATCAGAGGCATACTTTTTTGTCTATTGCTGTGAAAATACATTTCTTCCATATACTGACTTGGGCTTCGGAAGTTCCTTCCCCAGTAATACTCCAAGGAGCACACTAACCCTTATTTTATCCTGTTGTAGAAGTTGTCTAAGCCAAATACACTCTGGAGTCCACAATGTCATCAAATATAGAAGATGTCTTCGACCATCATCTAGTGCTATTTGTGGGAACCCATTCCCAAGTCAATGTTGTGGAGACTCGGCGTTCTAAGGACAAGGGAGTTCCAAAGTCCCAATCTACGTTGAAGCCCAAAATAACAGTAGATCAGCCACCCCCGGAGCCTTCTTTGCCTGAGGACGAACGTCTTCTAACTGTCATGATGGGCTTTGTACATGACTTTTAGTGGTCCATTATGGCCAAAATGACATAACAACTTGACCAGTGATGGTCATAAGCTCGTGCGTACGCAAGGACACCCTCCCTAAAAGCCCTTTTGGACATAAGCCACAAATTGCCTCATCGAAGCTTGGCCAATAGAAGCCTTCATGGTGAGTCTTCAACGGAGGACTTGCTATCTCGCGAGCCCAACAGTACAAGGTCAAGATCACGAGAGCAAAGGCCTTCCTAGCGATAAAGTCCTACTCCTCAAGAGAAGACCCCATCTCCTCATTGGCGAAGCTATTCACCTAAAAGAAAACACCATTTCCCCTTGCCACATCATTCCCGGCAATAGTGAGAGGGCAGTACCTCCATTTTATTGGAAAATTTTTTAGAGAGGTTGGATAAGGTCAAGAAGTAGATCTCCTAAAAGCCTGTTTGGTCGAGGTTGTCTGAAACCTTTACTGGAGATAAGACCCCTTTTGTTCATGCAGTGGTGGAAGCTCCTATGCCCAGTAACTTCTAGGTACCCCATCTTGAAAGTTATGATGGGCGAAGTGACCCACAAGGCCATTTGACCAAATATAAGAGGAGCATGGTGCTGTATGGGGCTGACGACGCCACCCTCTACAAGTGCTTTGACGTGACCTTGTTTAGGTCAGCTACTGCATGGTACAACTCCTTGGCGCTCAAGACGATTACGGGATTTCAAGAGCTATCTACATCATTCACCTAGTAGTTCATCAGAAGTAGGCTAGCGGCAAAGATGCCAATTCAAATGTTCAACATAGCCTAGAAAAATAGGGAGACTATTCGGGATTATATCGGATGATTCAATTGGTAGGCCCTCAGTGTCCCAGACTTTCACCCCAAAATTTGGATTAGAGCCATGATCCAAGGACTGAGGTGGGACTCCTAGCTCTTTTATGAGTTTCCAAAAGATCCCTTGGATACACTTGGGGAGTTTTGCAGAAAGGCCGAACAGCATATGACAGTCAAAGAGTTGCAAATGGGAGGATTGAAAGCAGATTATCAATCTCCCAAAGGTTAGAATCCTTAACCTCGATATTAAATCAAAGGTGGGGGAAAACCTTGGAAGCCTATGAACAAAGGCCACTAGCATTCACTATCTTGAATACCATAAGGACTAACATTCTGGTGGCCTTAGAAAGGCAAGGGACCACAATCTAGCGTCCGAAGCCTATGATTTTGGACAACAAAAAAAACATGAAGAAGTACTTTCAATTCTATTGGGACCACGGGCATGATACTTAAGGCTGCTTCTAGTTGAGGAAGTACATTGAGTCCATGATTGAACAAGGGTAATTTTGGTGATATTTGTGAATGCCCTTGCCAAAGTCCCGAGGGAAAAGTGGTGAAGAGAAAAGGGGTGAAGGTGAGGGGTATGACTCTGATAGACATCGGCCAAAACATAGTCCAAAAAAATATCTCACTCATTCGGTCGAGGTCATCTAGACAATCACTACTGGAATACCTTTAACTAAGAGAAAGAGAATGGTGAGATAAATAACAATGATGGAATTAGAAAGCCCAGCGAACAAGCTCACTCAGAGGCACGACTCGGTAGTGAAGTTTCTACATGATGACCCTCTCCTGGTCATGGCCATAATTGGAAACTGGGACGCCAAAAGAGTCCTTTATATTATGGATCAAATGCTAATGTCCTGTCCACCCATTTGTTACCGAGCCTGGGGATTTCTGAAAGTCAGCTCAAGCCTTTGACTTCACCCACATTTGGGGTTGGTCCCGTAGAACACCCAATCTTAGGATGGATTAACCTGCCATTAATGCTAAAAGGCACTTTGATTGGGTCAGGGAAAGAATTGTTTGCTTTCATAATGATGCGGTTCGTCATAATAGATGTTCCTTCATCCTACAATGCCATCATCGGTAGACAGACTTAGGGGAACCTTTACTTTTAGACAAACATGAAATACTTGACAATCATATTCGAGACAAAAGAAGGGGACACCAAAATATTCATTGACCAAGACGAGGTGAGGAAAGTGTTTGTCAAGGCGAGGCACACCTCTGCCAAAGTCCATGTTCAGGACACGGTAAAGGATGGCATACCTATTGAAAGTAGAATAAGGGAGGAAAAATGTGATTGTGAGAAGATAGAAACTGAGAATCTGGAACTTGTTCCCGGCCGAAGTACCCAAGAGGGGAAACATCTGGCGGAAGATGAAAAAAATAGGCTTGTGTCTCTTTTATTAATGAATGCTTGTATCTATTTTATTAATGAGCAAAGACCTTTTTGTTTACTCCTCGAAGGATATGGTTGGAATAAACCTGAATATAATCCAACATAATCTTAAGGTAAGTCTTAAAGCTAAGCCCATTAGGCAAAAAAAGCATAGCATATCAACGCACAAGAACGACTTCATTAAAAAAGAAATCCAACATCTCTTGGAAGCCGGTATAATAAAGGAGGTTAAATATCCCGACTAGCTTAGCAACATCATCGTTGCCACCAAGGAAGGAAGCGACATACTTCGAATAAGTATCGACTTCAAGAGTGTCAATGATGCTTGTCCCAAGGATTCATATCCTTTGCCCTTAATTGACCAACTGCTGGATTCCATCATCGAATACGGACTATTAAGCTTTCTTGATGCATTCAGTGGGTATCACCAAATTCGAATGAACCCCAAAGGTGTGGAAAAAATGGCATTCATAACCGACGTATGAACATACTGCTACGTAAAAATGCAGTTTGGCCTTAAGAACATAAGAGCCACATATCAGAAGTTAATGAATAAGGTGTTCGATCCCCATATTGAGAGGAACATGGAAGTTTATGTCGATGACATGATAGTTAAAAGCAAACTACCGAGTAGTCATGTCACAGACTTGCATGAAACCTTTCAGCAGCTCCAAACATACGGAATTTGCCTTAACCCCAAAAAATGTGTATTTGGAGTAATAGCTGGCAAGTTCTTTGGTTTTATGGTATCCGAGAAAGGCATAAATGCCAATCTAGAAAAGATCAAGACCCTACTCAGATGCCAAACACCCACAACTATCGAGGATATACAAAGGCTCACTAGAGAATAATCATGCTTAGTAGATTCATATCAAGATATGGAGATCGATGCCGACCTTTCTTTAAAGTACTAACGAAGGCATCCAAAAGTAACATCAACTCAACCTTCGACTAATGCCCTTAGAATGAAAAGTGTCAAAAAGCTTCAAACGAATTAAAAAACTACCTGTCTTGCTTATTGGCATTTTGGTAACCCAAAGAATGAGAACCTTTCGTACTCTACCTTACCATTAGCAAAAAAGTTGTAAGTTTCGTTCTTGTCAGGGAGGAAAAAGGAAAAGAATAGCCAGTGTACTACGTCAGTAAGTCCTTGCATGGGGCCAAGATAAGATACCCAATATTGCAAAAAGCAATTTATGCCTTAGTCACAGCAAGTAGAAGACTTTGGCTATACTTTCAAGGACACTCTATCACAGTCTGAAGTAATCTGTCTCTTCAGGATATCATGAAAATGGTAGATTACTCAGCACAATTATCAAAGTGGTGTATTGAGCTCGGAGAATATGACATCATATATGAGCCAAGAAAAGTGAGAAAGGCCCAGACCTTGGCTAATTTTATAGCTGAATTTCCAGAAAATGAGAGTACCCTAGACAACCTTAGGAATGAGGATCCTGAATGGGTGCTTTTCATAGACAGTACCTCAGGTCTAGAGCACCAGGGTGCTGCTATAATACTACGGGGGCCTGAAGGCATAGAGACTACAAAGGCCATCAAATTTGGATTCCAAGTCACAAACAACATTGCCGAATATGAAGCTCTTATATCAGGCTTACAATTGGCAAAAAGAGTTGGTATAAGAATCTTGAAGGCCTACAGTGACTCAATTAATAGTTCAACAACTGACAAGGGAATACAAAACCAAAGATATGAAGTTGATGAAGTATCATAACCTCATCAAAGAACTAATTTAGAAATTTGATAAGGTATAAATTGACAAGGTACCTCCTAAAGAGAATATGGAAGTAGATGTATTGGCCAAATTAAGACAGTTTATCAAGGTGCTTGATTCCCTAAGCATAACCATAATGGTGGTATCAACTATGAAAAAAGGATGCAAAATTTCAATAAAAGAATACTTGATAAGTAACACCTTGCTAGAAGACCTTCAGGAAGCAGTAAAGATACAAAGAAGGTTAGGGATATATTTCTTAATTAGAGAAGAATTATATAGACAAGGATACTCGAATCCCCTACAAAAATGCATAGATGAAAGGGACACATAAACAGTATTGAAGGAAGTCCATGAGGGGATATGTGTATCCTATATTGGAATAGACACCTTAGCTAGAGTACTACTTTGGCAGGTATATTTTTGGCCCACTATAAGAAAGGACACTCAACAGTTCGTCAAGCTGTCCTAAGTGCCAAAGATATGCATCTGTGCAAAGAGGACCTTCGGTGGTAGTAACTTTAGCAAGCTACCCTTTCCCTTTTGCAGTATGGGGAATCGACCTCATTGGCCCTCTTCCTTCGACAACAGGAGGCGTCAAATACTGCATCATTACTGTAGGTTAGTTTACAAAACGGATTAAATTAACAACAATCTCAGCCAAAGATATCCAAAGGTTCATTTCAAAAATCATTATTGGCAAGTTCGACTGCCCAAATGTGATATTAGTAGATAATAATACCTAATTTATTGATAAAGAGTTCCAAGAATTCACCACCAACCTTGGTATAAAATTGCACTTTACTCTAGTAGCTCATCCCCAGAACAATGGGCAAGTAGAAGTATAGAACAAAACTGTGAAGGATGGCTTAAAGAAAAAGACTTGGTGAAACCAAGGGAAAGTAGCCTGGTATGTTATCTAGCGTACTATAAAGTTAATGAACAACCCTTAGAAGAGCTACTAAGGAAACTCCTTATTCTCTCATATTTGGAACAGAAGCCTTAATCCCTATCAAAATAGTGAAGCCTTCCATAAGAATACAAGTGTTCGACGAAGAAGAAAACAACCTCGGTCTAAGGGCCAAACTTGATATGCTTGATGAACATAGGGAAATGGCTGAACTTTGGAGAATAGCTTTCCAACAACGAGTTGCTATCACAGTAAACTTAAAAGCTATGTTGAAGGGGATCAAAGTGGGAGATCTTGTTCTCCGAAGGGCTAAATTGGAATCCCAAAGGCCATCTCATGGTGTATTTCAAGTGAATTGGGAAGGACCTTATTTGTTCACCAAAGAAGTCCAGCCAAGAGTTTTCAAGATTAAAAATGCCGAAGAAGAAGGATTGAAGAACACTTGGCATTCAGACTCCTTGAAGAAATGCTACACTTAGAAAAAGTCCAGAAAAAGATTTTGCTAAGTGTAAATTTTCAAAAGAAAGACTATACAAATGCTAAGTGCCATTCGAACTACTCAAAGTGTTTTAACACTTAGGAAAAATTCCTGTTCATTGAGCATAAAAGTTACCAAAAAGGGTGCTAAAACTATCCAAAGGGAACAAACATGAACGCCAGAAAATACGATAATTGTAGAAGAAGATATCTAGGACTTAGGGTGAAAATTTGAGCACAAAATTGAACGAAAGACATTCCATTGAAAACAGGAGGAAGAAAAGTACATATAGTTGAAAAAAAAAGAGAGAGAATCTAAAGATCCTACTAACTATTCTTCCATGTCCTTTCATTGAGACTCTTCAGACTCGACATTATCTTTAGTCTCTAGAGGCTTTTGAGGAAGGCACAAGAATTTGGTTTTTGACCATTTGAATAAAGGACCATCGAGGATGTTGAGTGCACGAAAAAAAGAAATGTCCAGGTCCAGATAATGAGAAAGGACTTGGTGAGGAGCTAAACATAAACCATACTGAAACCATTGCTTTGTCATCTCCTCAGCCTTTTCCTTCTAAGCCTTCAAGGCTTCCACCTCCTCCTTTTTATACTTCTTTCACTTTTTCAACTGGTCAATTTAGCTAAGAGCTGAGTCTTTCCGAAAAGGCTTGTGCTAACTCAGAGACCAAAGACTCACGATCATTCGGAAGGGTCTCATTAGCATCAATTTGCTCCACCAGTTTTAACCTTAAGTCTGACACCTTGGAGGAGTAGTCCTTGAGGAGCTTTTGTTTACTCTTGGTAAGCTCTTGATGAATTCCTGCTACCCCTTCCTTGGCAATTTTGTTGAGCCCACCATATTTGAAGCAGGTGGTCGCCAAAGCTTCCTTGGCTTTTGCCAAGTTTTCCTCCGTTTGAGTACGGATCATGGTCTGTTTGGCATAACATGCTCAGAAATACCCTCTGTAGGTGAGCATATACAAAGAAAAGGATGACACTAAGGATGAGGCAAAAGCCTAAGTAATAGCAAAACCATAAGAGAGCTAATACCAGAGCAGCTAGAATATCATCATTCAGACATGATTCCGTCAAAGATTATAAAGTAGAATTGGTCATAATGCCCTTTGTCATTTGAGGGACCATCTTCTGGCAATCTTCTAAGAATAAGTCCATATCCATGGTGAACTTCCAGAAAGGCTCCCTCGGGACCTTCCCATGGGGGATCTTCGCATCACGTAGCTCTCGCTTCCACACATGTTTGGCTACCCAATCAGGGACTTCAACCTCTTCTACAAGATCTATCCGAAGTTTCATTACCACGTTATCCCTTAACCAAAACTCATAGATGAAAGGTCAAAGGATGAACATGGTACAGGGACCTCAGGGTCCCCCATTTCAAAATCACTCGGTTCAAGGATGTTAGAAGAAACATCCTTACCCCTTCTGCTTTCTTCTTTCCTTAACTTCTTTGGATGAAAGCATAACAAAGGAAGTCCCCAAGGACTTGGCAGCCGAGTTCGGACTAATTGGGGTGGATAAAATGGTGAACTCGATCGTAGTATCCGTGACCTCATTAGTGACCTCGGGGGGAGGAGAAGCAGGATCCTTCTTAGATTTCTTTTGCTTTAGTTTTTTCAAAGGCCGCCCCTTTTTCCTCTTTAGGGCCTTCTTCTTCCCTTGCTCACCCTTCTCGGCTTAATTGAGGAAAAGGCTCTTATAGAAGTTGGCTGACTTGTCACTTATTTCTGAAAAATGAGAAAACATCAGTCTAAGTACAAATTCATCCAATAAGTAGTGGGTGAAAAGTAACTTACTCTTCAAAGGGGCTTCATAAGAAAGTTTCCTCTGAAGGAGTAGGATTATCAAAGATTTCTTCCTATCTATCTTCGGCTTAGGCATCACGAGGTTAGTAATGTGTTCCTTAATGACGCCTAACTCTCAAAGGACCTTTTTGATCATCAGGTTCCACTTAATAAAGAATGGGTAAGGTGCACGCGAGGATGCTTGATCATGCCAGTCGGCCACCGCCATGATACGGCTATTAAATTCCTTGAATTGGGTATTGACTTCTTCGATTAAAAGCTTCGATGGATCCATAACATTGATCAACAAGGTCTCGAATGCCCACTTCATCAGCAAATCCTTCCAATCCTCTGGCACCCCCATAAAGAAGTACTTATTCTGCCAACCTTGCTAACTATCCTTGGTGGCAAAGGTTAAAGTATACTTCGTACACCCAGTCCCCTAAGGTAGCAAAAAATAAAACTATCCCTTTGGAATGAGATGAAGTTTGTAATACTGTGTGAACAATAAAGTGGGGGACTACCTTGAAAACCCTACACATACATAAGAAAGCATTGAAGTACGAGTAGGACTTTGTGGGTAATTGATTAACAGTTATGCCATAAAATTGGTAGAAGTTAGAAACCATCTTTGGAAGAGGATACCAAAGGCTACCTTTTAGTTAGGACCTAAAAATGTTTACCTCTTTTTCATAAGGACGGTAACTTGGTTCACCACGTTCGGGAACTCTAGTCTTGGCATAAGATGGAAGGAAAAATTTTGTTTGCCACTTATGCACTTTCTCCAAAGTGGCGCAGCTCAAATGATCATCAAGAGAGCTCCAACTCTCTTCGACAACACTAAATTTGGCACTCTGAACTTTCATCCTAAAGCACTAACTTTGGTAGAAGAGAGGGGAAAAGAGGAAATAAAAAACCAAGTTTGACAAAACACCCACCTATTTGTGACCTGAAGAAGCTGAGAACCGCTACCAACAGTTACTAGAAATCACTCCGCTACAAAGAACCACAACAAAAAAGAGGAAAAATGTGCAAACGAGAAAAGGAGAGCAAAAAGCTGAATGAGAAGTGAGGAACTTATGTTCCGGATGAAGAAATATATAGCTTGAGGAAGGCAAATGAAGGGATTCCATAATGAATGACTATTGACAAAAGAAATGAAACTGGCGTAACTGATGTAAAAGATAGCCACTCAAACGGTGACATGTGTCACTAATAAGCTTATATTTATTATATTTATTTCTCTCATATTTAGTATGTTTAAATATGTTTTGAATCTTAAAGATATATTTTGAGTATGTTTTATAGCTTAGAGCATATCTGGACTCAATTGATTGAAATTCAATTTAATTTTCAATTTTACAAGTTTTAATTTGGTTGTGTTCTTTCAGGATTTGACGGATTGACGATGTTTCGGTAGAAAAATAATATATTGAGCAAAATAGATCAGAATTGAGTGATTCTTGAGTCATTGGAAAGCTAACACCTGGTGCTACAAATCATATGTAGACCATGAAACCCAGTTTGCATGTTAAGAGGGTCAAATTCAGCTTCAAAGTCACGATTTGCAAGTCATCGCTGGTTCAGAAGTAGTTGCAGTATTTTGGGCATATCTTTGGCTGTATATGTCCATTTTATGCGATTCAAGTATTGTTTTGAAGCTAAGAAAGAGCTCTACAACTTTCATGCTTGAATTGTGAGAAATCATAGCTGTATCAAGGTTGAATTTTAGGTTGAAGTTTCTACTGATGTTCTAGAGCATTGCTTGGCTCACAACTTGGAAACCTTCCAGTTATTTTGAATCTTTTTATTTGTATGGGGTAATTTTGTAATAATATAGAAATTTTAGGGAGGTTTTATGAGTTTAGCACACTTGGTTAATTTTTTTAGGTATTTAAAGTGGCAGCTGCGCCACAGCCAATCTCTCTCTTTCTCTCACAGGGGGTTGCCCCCCTCTTTCCCCAACTCTTTTTGTGCTCTTTTCTTGTTTCTTTTGTTTTCTTTTTAGTGATTTATTTTATTCTATGTTGAAGGTGACTGAAACCCCAAATTCTTTAATATTGTGAGATCAAAGTTATTTTTATTCATTTAATTAATATTTTGAGTATTAGATGTTCTTCTATGATTAATTTCATGATTGTTTCGTTTATATGCTAGGAGACCTACTAGTTATTATTCAAATTCAATCTATTGCTGGGATGGAAATCAAATCCGTAATTGTTTGGTTTCTCTAATCTGTGAAGCAACTAAGGTTTAGTGATTTGCTGCGTCAAAAATCATTAGGCCTTAGGGAGAACATTCAACTAAATTAAATGCAGCCGCTTGTGTTTGTATTATTTAGTTTCATCGATCTCTCTAATTTTTAACGCAATTGTTAAATTAAATCAAAAGGCTTGTCTTAGGTTATTTAGCAGTTAGGGTTAATTAGATCGCTTGGTTTTTTATTAACTACAACTAAGGAGAGGTAAGAAGATAGCTCCAACGATGAATATTTAAAGTCTTAATTGATCTATCTATGCATCGATGATCATTTGTAGGAATGCAATGGTAGATATTGACTGATACCAAGGTTTGAATTCTTGATTGTTTTGTTGGTTTCTTACTTGATAGGTTTCTTAATTTTTGTTCTTTGATCATTTTTTTTTATTTTATTCCTTTTTTTATTGCAAACAATCCCCCCCAATCTTTTATTCTAAGTTTTCTGTGATGAAGCTTTCAGATAAAAATTTCCCTTGGGATTCGACTTGGTTTCTACTGCTATACTACAAATTTATTTATTCTGAGTTGTTAGTGATACCAGAATTATTTTTGGCAGTTTCGACAACCGACCAATCACCTTATGCGTAAAATGAGGGCATGCCTCTTGAGTTATCAAATCCCTAATGGTCAAATCAAGAAAAGAGATCTGCCATCCTTAAAATTAAAGCAATTTTAGAGGAAATTGAGCACCCCACTAGGCGAGAAAAAACCCGAAGGCAAAGTGTGGTAGGATAAAAATTACCTTGTTGAAGATGTTCCTTCCTTATTGAACTGAAGGAGTAGATATCTTAAGGCACTAAAGATGTAGCCCCTTATTCACACCGAAGGTGTTGCTCCATGGTAAGAACTAAAGATATCTTCAGCTTTGCCCAGGGGGGGCATGTGATAGCTGAAGGGCTATTGCCCATAACACCTTTAGGGAAAACTAGCTTAACACTACCCTCGGATAACAAAGGCATCGAACCTTAGCTAATTTGCATGCCACCCTCAGATGGCAACATGGCCAACCTTGGACAAAAGAACTCACCACCATCGGATGGTGACCTAACCAACTTCAGAAGGACAGCTTACCACTCTCAGCAGCGTTGTAGTCCCATAAGCATAACTTCACCTTCGACAAGGTTCCTAGTGACCTCGGTAGAAGACAACAAACACATAGCCCCTAGGACCACTGATAGGAGCTCTCCACACACCCTTCGCTAATGACTGTGCATAACTGCCTGAGGCCAACTAGAGAGACCACCCTGAGGTACGGACCGAAGATCCCTCAGTTCCTACCGACCATGTGTCCAAATCTCTTAGGCTTGGGCAAGGTGGCCTTCTCCTCAAGCACCCTATAAATACTCTGGAGGCTACCAGGTAATACATAAGAGGGATACTTTTCTATATATTGCTCTCAAAAAACCCTTCTTCAATATACAGACTTGGGCGTCGGAGGTACCTTTGCTAGTATTAGTCTAGGAAGCCCCTAACCCTTGTTTCATCCTATTGTAGGTGTTGCCCAAGCCAAAGATACCTTGGAGCATCAAGTATATATAGAGTTAGTACATCATATATAGAAGATGTCTTAGAGCATCAAGTTAATTAACTAATGGAATATATAAGGTCTCATATCTTATAAGAGTTAGTAAATTAATCATTGATATGTCTGTGTGTGTGTGTGTGTGTGTGTGTGTGCATGGTTTTGATATCTTATAAATGTTAATTAGGTGATGAGATATATAATATCCCATATCTCATAAGGTTTAGTTAATTAATCATTAGGATACATCGAAGATTTAATATCTCAGTATCATCATTATGGTGACTATACATGATTAATCCATTTTTCTTGGGATAAAAGAAATTATTCCCTAAAGTTTTGATCAAGATGCAAGTAACATGACTTCTTTTGATTGAGAGAGATATTTCTCAGGTTTATCCTTTCATTAAGGTTAAGTCATAAGCTTATTTTTCTAAACCCTGTATTTTTCAAAAAGTCATGGTGTGTAAGGGGACATAAAGTATATCTTATTGCTAGAGAATTTCATGGATTTGGTGAAATTGTGGTCACCAAAATGGCCTATATTGCCATGTTTGTGAGATTTCATTCTTGCATGATTAGGGATGTCTTTGATTAAATACATAACTATTCAGCTTAAAGGTGTTGGTCATGCAAGAGATATAGAGTTGATACACATACGACATATGACTGATACTTGACTGGTCTGGGCAATCTATGCACCCAAAGGTGGTAGATTTAGAAAGGATTGGAACATATTCTCTAGATCGTTCATATGTGTGAGGATTTGAGATTGCATGCTACAAATTCTGCCCAAAGGTGTTTCATAGTGATGTGCTCAAATTCTCAATAAAGATACTATTATGGCTTTTAGTATTGTTGTCGGCCTATGTTCAATAGTCATAGCATTTGTTGATCATTTAAATCATATTTCTTACTCTTACTTTTAAACCATATAAACAACTTATGTATGAAGAGGTAGCATTTGAAAACCTGCATTGCGCCAATTAAAGGCTCTAATGGTCAAATTCTTGGAGTCATATTATTAAGGTAATTTGATATGGGAATTGGTACCAAACTTGAGAGGTTTTACTTCATAAGGTATAATGGAGTAAAATTAAGTTAGGTTATATAAAATTGGGATGATCCACATCTAGTTTAAGCTCAAAGTGTGTGATATTATACTACTTAATCGTTGCATAATTGTTTAAGAAATTAAAAATATTTACCTTCTGTGTTTGAGCTATTAAGATAATTTCATAACATCCCTGTAAATCCTAGGTTAGCAGTGATCTATTTTACTAGAAATTTGGACAAAATAGGTGATATAAGATTGAGAATGCTCAAATCGCATTGTTTGTATTAAGTAATCACAAACAAGTGTTAAGGTAAATATGCTTAATTCATTGCTTATAAGATGTTCAAACTTTCAAAGGATAAATTGAGTGATAAATTGTCATTAAGGACAATGTCAAGATGTTCCACTTGGAAGAAGAGAAATCATATATAATAAAAGTGTTCTAAGTGAAGTTTGGTTAGAAAAAGCAAGCATAAATTAACTTATTGGTCCTTGTTTTAAATGAATCCTATGTGATCTTGGTATTGTGATGTGAAGCAATTTGACTGTTTTACACATTTTAAGGATTCAAAAACAGGAAGATACCAAATAAAGGTATTATAGCTCATAATAGGTAATGATGTGGAGGTGATGTAGATTTCCAATTGTGTTCAATTTCTATTTGACTTATATGATATCTCATATAATAATAAACATATTGTTACCAAACTATCTCTAATGAAGAAGTGGTTTTTGATGTTGTGGCATATGGACTTAGTCACCTCTCTAAGGAAGAGTAAAAAGGGATGATAAAGAATGACATCTTCTTTACTCTTGATAATGGTAACCTAGAGACATGTATTGGCTACTTTGGAGAAATGCTAACCATGATTAATGAAAATAGGCTATTAGTCACTTAGTCCTCTTAAAGATCCTCTATAATGACATTAATAGACTATACTTGTAATTAAAAAGTAATCTTAACCATTTGTTTCATTATATTAATGACTTATTGCATTATGATATTGTTTTTTCAAATATAACTCTAAGGTTCTTGATCAATTCAAGATACCAACATATTTCAATTGAGAAACAATTTAAGGTGAGTTTTTATTTTTTAGATTTGACCTTAAACTAAGTATTATTGCAAACATGGGGGAGAAATGAACCATAAAGTATGTTTGCCAAATACTTTAGCTTTGTGGAATAGTGACTTAGTTTACTATGCCAAGTGTATTTGACAAAAATTGTGGTGCTAAAAAGTGAAATCACACATAGATGAGCAAAATGTATGTATACGGTCATGACTACTGTGAGTTAAGGCTATTAAGGGTCTTTTTAAATGCCCTCATAAAGTAGTATATGAATGAATTAATCTTTGAGTTGTGGACCTATAACAAATCTAACTATAGGATACTTTTTTGGATGTTTATATCTTATTGTGAATAAACAATAATCTTGTTATGTTGGTGATCTTTCTTTGAATGCCTTCATTGTTTTAAAGGATTTTGGATTTTCTAATAGATTGAAAACCTATAATTGTAAAATCCAAGTATGTAAAGTCCTGAACTTGAACATTCTAAGACTATGAAAATGAATAAGCATACTGTTAAGGAATACACCTATGCATATAGTTGTTTGACTCTTGGACCAAAATTTATGGTACTTCTTATTAAGAAGTGAGAACCTATACAATTATAAGTTGTAAAGGCATAAATTTGACACAAAATGTGGTTTCTTCTTATAAGCCTGAAATGGTAAAGGAGGTATGCTTACAATTTTTGTTATATGGTCTGTCATGAGAATGATTAGGCATTTTTTCATGTCCAAAATCAGGAGTTACTTCTAGTTCTCATAAAGGTTCACATAGAATATAATGAAAAAAAACCAAATGTGGTTTATGCAATAAACAAAAGAAAGGAACTTATAGAGCTAATTAAGGTTATAGTCATAATTTTGTAATTTGAGTTATGTAGATTAAATGGTTCCCTAATAGAAATTAATGTTGATTTGATCTTTCCTATATCTTAGAATACATTTGAAGTGATCATGGTGCATGCAACTCATTTTGTTCAAGAGCTACAATAAAAAATTAGATGGGAACATAAAGTGAAGTCTACATAGATATAGCCTTGAAGTTTTAGATTTCTCATAAAGAGAGTATCATACTATTTGTACAAAAAGGTCTTTCATTTTGTGGATACCTGAACAAATAGATGTACATATTACAAGGTCAATTAGAGCTAATCTATCATCTTTTGTATAGATGGCATTTTACTTGTAAAATATGGCTAGGACATGCTGCCTAAGGTTAAATAGCTTTTGTCCTAATATTTGAAATAAGAGGACCTTGGTGAAGTATCATTTGTTCTTGGTATTTGGAAAATTCTCAAAATCTATTGATATTTCTCTCTTAAGAAGCATACATTAAGAGGTATACCATAAAGTATGGATATGCTATATGGTAAGTCTTGAGAAGTGCTACTCACTAAGTGTAATAATAGAGTAAGGCACATGCTTCAAGAACCTGTTAAAAACTAAAAGAGAAATGTATTTGGAATGTTTCATATCTTAGTGCCATCAAGAAACTGTTGTATATACAGTTGTACACTTGTTTTTGTAGTAGACTTGTTGGAAAGGATTTTGGTCCAATCCTTGATATAGCCATTAAGTAGCTACAAAGAAGAATTTTGAGATATTTCAATAGGACTAAATATTGTTGTTAACATACAGAAAACTTAATGACTTTAAATTGATAATAATTTGAGCGTCTGGCAATTTGGATAAGAAAACCCAATTAAAGTGCATATTTGTTTAAGCAAGTTGTGTTCTTTATAACACTTTGTATCTCTTTTGAAAATGCATGTTGAGTACATAAAGTTTGAGAATCACTCAAGGTGTTTGGTTGCTTAATTTTGTTTCTTTGTAATTTTTAGTTTATTTCATTTGGTAGACCTATATGATTGTATAAGTGGTAATATGGATTTGGTGTCACTAAGGTCAAGCATTTAAGAGGTTTAAAAAGCAAGAGAATGAAAGTGATATTGCAATAGAGCATATTGGGACATACCATACATTAGTGAACCTTCTAATCAGGGGACTTCACCCACATTGTGTTTAAAGGTTATGTGACTGATATGAGTTGAGAGAAGCCTCATGGTATTCTTGATTTGTGGGAGTTTGTATGATTGCTCTATTTGCTTGTTTTGATGTTTAAACACATCCTTATGGATTTATAAATGTTTATATCATTTTGTATGGACAATATTTTACTCATCCATAAGGTGTAATGTGTCCATTATGGAATGATATTGCATACTACATTGAGTATATGCATAAATTCTTAAGATCGGTGTCAATCTTAAGCAAAGGCATAGGGTACATTGTTTGTGGCCTTCTGGTTGTATGTCTTGTGACACATAAAAGTTATCTCAAGATGCATAATGGTTTAAAGACATATAGGGTTAGCTACAAGCCATGAAGGATCTCTCTTGCGTGCTTGTGCTGCATAAAGGAGAGAAATTAGTGAGACTGACAAGTAGACAACAATGCATAACAGATCATAAAGTGAAAATTGCTGTTCTTACAACACAACCACATTTGATTCATGTCGATAAGGATTATCAATAGGTGTGACCATGGAGGTCCTGTGTCGTAAGTTGATACAGTTACCGCCAAGATCCTCCATTAAGAACCTTGTTGGACAGAATGGTACATAGAGTTGTCTTGTGACCAATTTATTTTCAATAGTGCAAACATAAAGCTTTTAAAGGTCTTAATCCAAAACATTTTTTCAAATTTGTCATAATTAATGTTGCCTAAGTGAGAGAATCCTAGAAGTTTTAAATGTGGGCTAACATTAGATGTGTGTTTTATTAAAATGAATTAAGATTAAATTGATCAATTATAAGACATATGGAGTAATATGGAGCCCATAAAAGTTACTCCATATGACCTAATTATTTGGGCTATTGATGTGCATTATATTAGCATGGCCCATAGAGTCAATGTGGCTATTAATGGGTAGGCCCATGAGACTTCTATATAAAGGTGTGCTAGGTGTCTCCCTTAAGATACTTGTGATGTATATAATAGAACTCTACCCATTAATAGTGCTCCGGTTTGAAGACAAGGGAAAAGCTCTTAGTGCAACTTGTTGTAATTTCTACGACATACATGATCAATCAAATCAAGTTAGATGTTTATTGTTGCTCATGTTTGATTCTTGTATTCTATGCTCGTATGTATAATCTTTTTAGGCATTAAGAAAATTAACAAGAAAAACTTAGAATTATTCAAATAATTCCATAACCATTTTTTTTTAATAATAACCAAGGCTTCCTTGCTAATAATTTGTGTAATAATAACCATATTATTCAAATAATAAGATTGTCAATTCAAATATTTTTGTTTGTTTATGAAGGAAAATATAATGGCAAAGATGGTAAAGTGGATAGTATGGTGGAAAAAAATGGTGAAATGGATGTAAAATGTTGATTTCTTTATTGAAAGACGATGAAATGCAAACCTTACATCTATTTATCAAAAGAAAAAGAATAACGGATGTATGTTTAATAAAACCTAAAACCTAGATTCTAGACTAAAGTTAGGAGATTTTTTACTATTAAATTCATTTGTCAACCTTCCAAAGATACATGCCACTTTAAAGAATTCCAATTATTCAAAAATGCGGCTAAACATAAATGTTGACCTAAGTTTAAATAGACTCCTAAGTTTATGCTCTTTGTCGGGTCCATTAATGAAATCCTACAACTTCAACTTGAGCAACTGTTGTACCTTTCTCTTGAGAACAAAACAATTTTTGAGTGAGTAACCACCAACTCCACCATGATATTCACAAATAGCATTCACATCATACGACTTTGGATAAAGAGGCTAAATTTACTTTACTAGTATAGACTATATTAGTGGACTTTCAATAATCTTGTGATACAACTCAGTGTATAAAATTTGGATAGGATCAAACTCTTCCTTGTTTTTTGGTGGTGCTCCTTGAGACTTATGATCTTAAATCAATGATGAATTAGAATGAGGAAATGACATCAGGACTATCACCTATTAAAGTACCTTTCCCATACACCTTAAGTCATGTTGGACCATGAGCCTCAGAGGTGACATGTTGAATAGCTCCTTTTATTTCTTTATGAAATACCAAGCTGAATGATTAACCAACTTCCCTATTTTGATTCCATATTCAATCCTATCTCCATACATTACCATGTCTAAAAATCTACTGAAAGTGTTCCTAACTAACTTCTCGTAAAATGGCCCTCTTAGTGTTTGGATAAATAAAGTGATTATTTTTCCTTCCATCATAGGTGGTTGAACTTGTGCTGCTAAGTCCCTCCATCTTTAATCATATTGCATAAAGGTTTCTTGCTTCCTTTTCTCTATTTTTTGAAGAGTTTGGCAATCATGAGCCAAATCCGTAACAAGTTTATAATTACTCCCTTTCTTCCATAAAATATCATAAATTTCTTTGGGCACGGATATCAAGATGTATATATTTTATGATATTTTTTCCTTTTTTTATTGCTGGAACTAAAACAAAAAAATCATTTTTTTGGCTATATCTATTAAGAGTTTAAATGATAATTACAAAAAATAAAAGATTCCTTTTTAAGTGTTGTGTAGTGAAAGTTTAAATGAAGCTAGTAAGGTAAATTGGAATATTTAAAAATTTTTGAAAAAGAAAATATTTCATTCTTTTTGGGATGGCCAAAAAGGAAATATGTTAAATCCTTGTTTTGGATAGTGAAAGTATTAATGAAGGCTTGAGCAAGATCATTCCATGTCTTAATGTTCTTTGTGCCTTGGTTAAGGTACCACTATAATGCAAATTTTGTCATACTCTCCTAGAAAGGAGCAATCACATCTGTTCGCCCTTCATGAGCAATTGTAACATTCTCAAGAAAAGCATTATATGAGTGACAAACAACTTGTCCTATCATATTGCACAAACTTTAGTACCTTGAAGTCTAAGGGAATTACTACATTATCATCAGGCAAAGATCATCACTGAATGAAAAGTGGTATATAAGTGCCAGGACAGTTTGTCCTACCTTCAATGGCCTAAAGCCTTTTCTCTATGATCTCAAACTTTTGAGTGCCTTCAATTTTTTTTTCTACAGTGGCTTCTTTTCCTCATAAAATGAATTGTGCCATAAATGAATATTGTCAAATGGTTTTGAGTGTTGAAAAACTTTTGTTGAACTTAAAGCTGTAGTGGAGTAAATCTAGACGGGTAGATGGGATCCTATAAGTCTTCCATGGGGGTTTGTAATGCTTTCCCTTGATCAATTACATGAAAATTTTCATTTATTTGGATATGCTTTGTATCTTTAATTTAAAACTAATGAGGCATCCTTCCATTTTCTTCCCCATGAGTCTTGTTTGAAGACGAGTTGAATATCAATGTTGAGTACCAATCTTTTCCCATGTTGAAAGGAAAGTTTGTATCGGATTTTAGAGACATATAACAAGTGTAAAAAGGAAAAGATAAGACAATTAAATATCATATTTATGGTGATGATAAAAGGTTAATAAAATACAATAAACAATAACGTAAAGAGATATAAAGTAAATTGACTAAGCAAATACGTGTCTTGTTAGAAAAATCATGGTGAATGGATCTATTGGTCGTTATATGCTAAGTAGCCTTTTAAAAGAAAGACCATCAATTGGTTCCTAAATCCCTTTTAGTGAGTCCTATCGGACTAGAAAAGGCTTAATTCCTCACCCACAAGGATTGCATGATGAGGGATTAACTCAATTCATAGCTTTTATGATCCCATGGGGTGACTATCACACTTGGGAAACATTACTTGCTACTATAGATTAGAAAAGGTAGGGACAACATTGTCTCGCATGGCTTGCCTAATCTATGTATTTTGAAAATTTTATGTGAAGTGATCTCGGGTTTGGAGCTCATTATACATGCCAAAGTGTGTGTGTGTGTGTGTGTGTGTGTGTGTGTGTTTGAACTTGGAACCTATACAAAGGAAAACAAAAACACATCAAATCAATAATAAAGAAACAAACAAACAAACAAAAAGAAAACCGAACCTTTTTATGGCTAGACTTGTCCTCAGTAGAGTCACCAAGCTGTAGAAATGTGTTTGGGATTTGCCACCAATCATTTTATATCTAGGTCAATTGGATGCCAATCATTTGTGAGTCAATTATATTAGGGGAAGACTAAGTGTCCTTTAACACCAAAAATTTGTACCATGGGGTTTGGTTTTATATATTCCTGAATTTTTCTTTTTATTAATGTCTAATCCTTGAAAAAAATAACTGTTTGAATTTTATTAAATTTATTTAATTTTTATTAGTTCCAAACCATAAATCTTACTAGGCCAACCAAGAAATTATTTAGATGTCCTTGAGATCTTGGGATTTTACTAAATTGGCTAAGAATTTGAAACGATATCTTGTTTGAACTGTGAATCTTATTGCACCAATCATATTTAAACAAATAAATTTATCTCAAGATTTTATCAAATCCATTAAGAATATTTTCTGAAGGTTATTGAGAATTTTATTACTTAACACATTTAGTTTCTACATTTTATAAAAAAATACATAAATTAAATTGTTAAATACCTGAATAACTATTCTAAACTTATAAATTTATATGTCATTATTAATTAAACAAAGGCATTAATGAACCAACAAAGGAATACATAATAAATAAATAAAAATGACAAACAGAAGTGCCATTAGTGAATAATCTACCAAGTGAAGGAAATTTAGGACTCACATTGAAAGCTCAGAAGCTAAATGCAAATTTTACGCAAATGAGAAACGATTGACTGGGTCAGACTGGTTGGAGATCGGGTTAGGAATGGGTTAAGGTGGGTTGTAAGACCATTCTCCTTTGATTTTGGTAGCAATGATGGTTTCCATGGAAGCGGTGGATTGGGTGTTGGTGCTAGTGATGGAGTGATCTCCCAAAGGGGTAGATGATGAGTGGTGATGGTGAATTGGGTTGGCAAAGATGGACTATAAATCGACTTTTCTCTTTTTTCCTTTGGATTGGCGGGAATGGCGGCAATAAGTGCATGGGGCAACTGTCATGGCATGGGGTGAAGAAAGGGCGATGGGCTAAGACCATTGGCAGTGGCTGGAGGCTCTGGGCAACAGAGGTGACACTCTAGGAGCAACAGTAGTAGGTAGGGAATTTTAGGGTTTCTAATTTTAGATAGAAAAGATGTACGGCTATCATGAACATATGTCTAATTAGACATAGCATGTGATTTTCCAAATATACCCCTTATCATTCTGGTTAATTTCCATCTAACCTTCTACCCTAAATCACATTTTGTCTTCTTTAAGCATCGCCAAACCTCTGCAGCCACATCACCGGCCACCCTTCGCATTCTTGGCGCCGCTGCCAACCGCAATCCAAGGAGGTGAAGTGGCGAGGCGAGTCCGAGGCGAAGTGGCCAAACGATTGCAAGGAGAAGCGACTGGAGAAGGCAGATAATAGGGATCCGATCGGACGATCGGTGATGCGAATCAGCTATCAGAGGAGGTTAAGTGAAGAGGTGAGTCCAAGGCAAACATGGAGGCAAAGTTGTAAAATGATTGCAAGGACGATTAGTGAGGCGAGTCGAAGGCAAGGGAGGAGGTGAAGCGATGAGGCAAGTTCGAAAAGGAGAAGCGGCGAGACGAGCAAGTACAAGGCAAAGGTGGAGGAGAGGCGAGGTTGAGGCGAAGTAGTGCGAGGGAGTAGGCGAAAAGGAAGAGATTTTTCTAGAAAATTATTGTTTAGACACTTTTGCATTACATTTTAGACATTTTTTAACATTTATTTAGACATTTCTTTATTCATTACATCCTATACCTTTATTTTAAACATTTTTTTAAATATTTAGACACTTTTACACTTTTATTTAGACATTTTTACAGATTTAGTCAGACACCTTTTTAAATTATTTCAGACACTTATTTTCTAAAAGGTAACAAATTGCTCACAAGTTATTTAGTCAGACATTTGTTACATATTCTTTTAGACATTTTCCAATATTCAATCAGACACTTTTTCTTATTGGTTCAGATGCTCTTTCTGTTATCCCAAATAGTTATTTTCTAAAAATAACATATTTTTTACAAATTGATTCACAAATTTTTTATTCAAACACTTTCACATATTTCAAACACTTTTATATATATCTTTAGACATTTTTCAATATTCAATTAGAAAATTTTACTTATTGATTCAGACACCTTTTTTTATTATATTTTAAATATAATAAATTGTTCACAAGTTGATTTTTTCATTTTTGTTTAGACACTTTTACATGTTTATTTAGACATTTTACAATATTCAATCAGACACTTATTCTTATAGCTTTAGACACTTTTAATTTAACCTTATAATAATTTGTTTTATATTACTTTGTAGACACTTCCATATACTATATTAGACACATTTACATTTTATTGCAAACACTTTTGTTGTTTGGAAGCAACAAGGACGCGCTTGGAGGAAACAATCAGAAGCAAGATTCAGTGGGTGATGACAAGATCTGGCTGGTGACGACGAGATCCGGTGAGTGACGACGAGATCCAGGAAATGATCAGAAGCAAGATACGGCAGGTGATCGATGCGATCCGGCGGCTGACAACGAGATCTAGAGCTGAGCAGCTGTAAGATCTAGAGTCAGATGATGACTATAATTCTGGAGGCGATGACGGTTCATCGGAGGAGGAGATGACGGCGGCGGCGGCAGTAGAGATGAGTTTTCAAGAGTGAGGGTAAGTTTTGGTCCAGGGGTAAATTAGTCAATTTATTTACTGGATTATGGGTTATTTATAGGAAATTAGGACTAGATTAGTATGTCTAATTAGACATAGGTCTACAATATAATAACTAGAGAAAAGTGGTGAGATAAAGGACTAAAGTCGCAATTTTTTCCTTTCTTCAAAAAACTTAGGTTTTTTTTCCCAAGTTTCTAATCTTTGATTTGTGAATTTTTTAATCAAATAGTGGTCCTATTTATAGTAGGAGAATTATATGTGTGATTAACAAAGATTGAAGAGATTATCCTCATCCAAATCGAACTTGAAAAGGTTTAAGTCTGACAGGATATAATCTTTAGAAAAAAAAAGAAAAAGAAAAAAGAACCGGTCCAAATCTAGCAAAACTCTTAGGCTATTGGTTTGGTCCCAAATTGCATGTGAAATTACAATTTAACCCAACACTTTATGGATTTTTCAAATTAGCACAAAGCTTTATAAAATTGTCAGATCTTATTCAAAATTTCATAAATTTCCATATTAACCATGGGACTTGGCAATTCTCCCCCAAAATTTTCATTTTCACCTAGAAATTTTCAAAAATCTCCATATCGCCCGTTGAGCTTTCTAAAATTGATAGTTGAATAAAATTGTGTGTAAAGAGGGGGGTAAGGTTCCTAGGTTTGTTAAGCTTATGATTGCTCAAATTTAAATCATATTACGGGTGTTTTATGCATTGGCAATTGGTTTACTAGGCTAGAGCAAGTTACTACATTGAATTGCAAGGAAAAGGTATGATTGTGTTTTTGTGTACATTTGTTGTTCTAGGCTTGTGATGTTGGCATAGGTAAGAGATATTTAAGCTTACAAGTGTTTAGTTGATGCATTTACATGCTATTTGACATGTGTTGAAGTATAGGAAATGGTTGCCAAGTGGATTTGTAAGGGTAAGATGGACAAGGTGGCTACTTATGCATTTAGTGTGTGAAGTAGGGTTATTGCAGGATGAGCCCTAGAGCTATTCCCCTAGTACGTCGAGTTCTATTGGTAGCACCAAAAGGCCTGTGGTATATTAATGCCACCCTTTGTTGCCATAACACCATGACACTTAAGCCGCCAAGCTTGGATAGTCCAAGTCAGACCCTAATGCTTCAAAGTTGATTCTCAGACCATTCTAAGATGTATGAAACCTTTAAAAGGGTCTTGGAACCACTTTTGAGTGGGTTAAAATGCTTATATTAAGAGAGTTAAGAGGTGGAAAAGAAGTGACTTAAGGACTAAGTATGTAGGTAGGCCTTAAGTAACCTTAGGAGTGCAAAGCTTTCAAGAGGGGCTTAGAGATTCTAAAGCACCTTCACTAAGCAACCTAGCCTAGAGAGTTGAGCCACAAAGTCTAAGAAAAACCTCTTTACTATACTTAAAAGCATGAAGAAAATTTTAAGCTCAATATGAAATTTGAACTAGCCTTGAATTACTTATTACTCGGCTTAACTTGGCTCAATTTTAGTTTTTTCTCTTAATTTAAGCAAACAGCTAGAGCTTAACTCAAGCTTAATGAGTTAAATGCCCATTCATGGCCTATTCATATTCTTTTCAATCTAAACTTGAATAAAAAATCAAGCATGATAAATATTTCAAGACAAACATAATCAACCTACTACTTAACTCGGCTTGGATCATTTGTAGCCTTAGTGAATTTGTATTTTTTTTAGGTTTCTGGTTAGTCAATTTGCACTAAGTTGTTTCATGGTCATAAAGTAAGTAGGCGAAGAAGAAAACTATGAGAAGAAAGTGGCTCCCTATCATGGAGGTAATTGAAATCAAGTTGGAGCTAATTATTTGTGATCTTAATCTTCTTATTTGTCAAGTACCTTGATGTACTACGTTAAGCCTTTAATAATGACAAGTGTTTAAAGACAAGTTTTTGCACTATACACAAAGGCTGCTTTTGGATGTACATTGAGTGTTAAGTGATGTACATAGAGTCTACTTGAAGTTAAAGATGCTTGATTTATGGCTTCATTTTGTATTTTTATGTTTGTTTATTAAGGCCGTGACAAGATTTCTTAAGTGATTGCTCATTTCCATATAATAAAGATGAAGTTATGCTTGCATGTTTTTTTCCTAGGATAATAAATTAGAATTATATAAAGGTTTAAAGAATCACAAGTATTGACATAGCCAATTGTGACTAAGAGTGGCATAGCCATAATCCCAATTTTTTAAAAGATCCTAGGTACCATCCTTTACAGTGGCATCGAACCAAAGCTAAGAAGTCTTGTAAGAGTCTAAGTTTCTGAGATCAAAGTGAGGTCATTGTGCCAAGAATAGCTTTAATTTTATTACTAATATTTTGAGTGTTGGTGGTGAGTATGATTTAATATGTTTATTTGTTATTATGAACTACCTGCAGATGTCTTTTGGCATTGATTGCCAAGACATTAGCAACTAGAAGAGAAGGAATCGCTTGGCTCACAAGTGAAGGGTCCTTGTGAGCCCATGATGGGTAAGTGACCCTAGGATGGGTAAAACAAGAAAGAATCCTAAGGGATTCATGGGCCTAAGAAATCAAGAAGTAACTAGAAAAAGGAAAATGCTAAAGGCCAAGGGTTTGAAGGCAAGCTTATAAACCTAGGTTAATCAAGCTATTATAATCCAAGAGTATTCTAATGAGTAACGATAAGGAAGATAAAGATATTCACTTTGTAATAGAGTGATAGTTAAGTTAGTACCTTTTTTTTAGAAGGTAAGGTAACCTATCGTGGAAGAACACTGCAAGAAGTGAAAAGCTTAAGTAGGCCTGAAAGAAGGTGAGCTTAACAATGAAGATGAGAGTAAGGGTTAAGAAGCACTAAAAATTTTATGAATGCCTGAGACCAAGTGAAGCGAGGGGTAAGGTCCATAAGACTTCAAAGTGCACCCAAACCAAAATTCCAACCACTTCTAAGGCAAGGGCAAGGCCCAAGGTAGTACCTTGGGCAAGTGCTCATTAATTTGGTTATTAATGTTATAAGTGGTATTTAATTGTGCCAAGTTTTTTTAAGTGTTTGCATTAATTGTAGCTAAGGTGGGTAGGTAATGTTGCTGTTGAGTGTTGTGTGCAATAACAAAACATAGCAAGTAGTGTGTGAGTGTTGGAAAGTGCCTAAAAGAGGTACCCAAGAGTAAGAATAATGCCTAAGTACTAGGATTCAAGTGCCTAAGAGAATTCTATGTGCATAAGCCCAACTAGACAGAGTGCACCATATGGAGGTATAGTGCTCTGTGAACACCTTAAGGCTTCATTAGTGGTGAGCTAAAAGGTTGGCATTAAGCTAAGGTGTGCTTAGGTTCAAGGGTACGCAGGTCATGATGCCCATGCAAGCCTTTAAATGCATCAAGGCATTGTAGTATGTGTTTGGTAAAAGTGATGCACATGCTTTGCCATCTAAAACAAGTGAATGCATAAATAAACTATTTTCAATTAGAGTGTCTAGGGCACCAAGAAATTATTGTAAGGACTCCTAAAAGACTAAAAAATGTAGAAAAAATCCCTAAGGTTCCAACTTGTGGAAGAACCCTGAGAGCTTGAGGCCATAATAAGAAGGTGCATAGAATGCACCTTAATAGTAGCCAGGCATCCTAACAAATTGTTCTAACTTAGGTAGCTTGGGGCACTAAAGATTTTTCTAAAGATCCCTAAGGGATAAAGGAAGGTATAAACAAAATTTGCTAGATTCCCTAATCTAAGGGAAGGCTAAAAATGTCTAAAATGCCTATAGAAAGGCCAAGTCTAAGGCAAGTGAAGAGCTGTCTTAGGTCCAAGGGTCTAGAGTAAAGTATAGCGGAATCCAAACATTATAGGCCCAAATTCTAGGGTAGAATATCCTAGAGAAGCTAAAGGGTGAATACTACGCAAGCTACATGAGTGTCTGGGGGTTATTCAGTGGAGCATAACCAAGCTATGCCTAAGAAGGCTTAAATTCCTAAGTTATGTTGAAAGGATTTTTCTATATGTGGTATAAGTGCACCAATAGTTGTATATGGTCAGTCCAAATTTGATCGTGAGCAATAAGAATAAGAAGAAATATCTAAAGTGTTAGTGTTGTGGCCAAAAGCTAATCATGAAATGATTGTATTTTGTATATTGAGTCGTGATATTTTATTGAGGCATTATTCCAGTAATTGTGTTTGTTGTTTTTCTTTTTTTCATAACATAATCAAACATAATTATAACCCTAGAATAATAGTTTTCTTAAATATCCCTGGTCTAATGCTATTGTGGAGTGAGTTACAATAATAAATAAATACTAGCATATGTGGTGACTAATATGAGATATGTAGTCTACATTTGGGTACAAGTTGGAGAACTTGTGTACTAGACCGACCTATCATGAGAACACTACATGAATCATTATATGAGTGTCATAAGTGATTTTCATAGTGATCATGGTATATATAGTCCATTAACCTGAGGTCATCAAGGTTCCCTACATGTAAGTCACATACTTTGATGCTTGCCCTTGTTGCTCGTAACTGAGTGAACATGAAGGTGATTATTGTGTATGTCACATATCATGTAGAGGGATTTTTATGATCAAGATATGATTTGTCCCTCCTATGTAACGAGAGTGATATCTTTGGGCCCCTTGATTGAGTAAGACTGAAGAAATGTATGGCCACGCTCGGATGAGTTAATATAGGATATCAATGTCATCAGTTTAAGTTAGTCTACTCAGGAATCAAGAAACCAAAGATTGGGCTACACGAAAGTAACACATTTTATGTCTCTTACTCGATCTTGATATTCTTGGACAAAAGAACGATAGCGTATACAAATAATGATCATAAAGGTTTAGTCGAGTCATCGACTATCTTGTCTCTTGGGTAGCATTGATGTGTTGCTAGAAGCTGCTCATTGTTTATCATCATAAACGTGATTTATGATCGTTTTCAATGTGATAGGAGCTTATAAGGTCACACACTTAGCACCAATTCTATTATTTGAGTGCATGGGCCAACTTGTTTGGTCTTGGTTTCATGATAACTTTGGATTAATAATTGGCCCAATAATTGAGCCAATCTTAAGCCCGAAGTTAGCCTAATTAGATTATGGTTATGAAGCCTATTAGGCTTGGGAGTTTTGTGCCACTATATATATGTTATATAGTGTTATTTTCATAGCTGCCTCCCTGGGATGAAATTCAAAAAGCGTTTTGAAAATCTCCAGCCACACTCCCTTTATTTTTCCTTGGAGGATGCAAACTAGCACTATAGGCATAAGAAAATGCTTATGATAGAACCTAGAGGAGACGTGGTGATCTGAGAGGTTCGTGTGGATACTATATAGAGCTTGAACATATCAACTATTCAAGTTTTATGATTTGGCTCAATAGTCAGGTGAAAGATCTTAACCTACTAAGTATAAAAATTTTAAACACCCGATTTGCCCTATTTTATTTGGATCTTTAAAGGGTCTTGGTTAAGTTCGTTGTGTTGTTTGGCTCCCGAAACCCTACATGAAGTGGGTGAGCTAAGTATTTACTAAAAGGAGGAAAGAATTCCAATAAGAATGGTACCAAGTGTAAGCATAGCTTACATTTTTTAAAGGAGGGGAAAGAGACCTTCAGAGGAAAAAACATTTAGAGGTTCAAACGAACTATCCTGGACCCCAAGACAAGGTATGTTCCCTAACTCAGGACATGGATGGAATGAGGAAGTGCACAAAGAGAAAAGAAGAAGCATGAGCTATTAAGCTCAAAAGTATAGTCTAGGCAGACAATAAAGGTTCCTAGGGATGGATTGCAAGGTCCCAAGTATACTTCACCATGGGAAATTTTCAAGTTGAGAAAGAAAACTTGGTAAAAATTTGTGCAACTTATGTGGCTAAGTTGAGGTAATAAGTAACTTAAACATCTTGAAAAAGGCTAAGTGTGACCTAAGATGGTACTTCTACTCAAGAGGTTCAAGGTTAATAAGGGTTAAAGTTTCCTTGAAACCTACGAATTCTTGAGAAGTCTAAACACTTGTACTGGATTCTTCATCTGAATGTTGTAAGCAAAGCATCCAAGCAAGTGTTATGAAGCATAAGGAAGATGTAAGCACTTTGAAATATTCAAATGCCTGATAGTAATAGAGGCTAAGAAAGGCTCCAAAACAAATCCACGTAGGTGCTAAAAATGATTGCGATCTTAGTTAGCCAAGGGTGTCATCATGGATTATAGCTTGGCATGTTGGCATGCCAAGTATTCATGATACATATGTATAAGTGCATGTTAGTGCAAAGGGGGATCATGTTCTAATGTTGATATAGATTTCAATGAGAGCATAAAAACCACAAGTCTGACAAGACTTAAGTGTGTATAAGTACACACATGGAAAGCTTTTAAAGAGGCTGAGTACTCAGCTTTGAATGATGAGTCAAAGGTTACAAGGATACTATTCCTAAGATTTATTAGAAGACCAATGAAAGTAAAGAAATTTTTAAGTACCTAGGTGCTATATACAAAAGTGATCTATGTTTCCCAAGAAAAACCTTATCATCGAAGGGGAACAAAGCGGTTAGTTAGACCCCTAAGTACATAACAGAGGTTAAAAAGCATGCCTAGGATACCTTAAGCGATAAGAGCCAAATGTCTACTAAGTGGCTTGTAATTAGCCAAGGACACTAAATATGCCAAGGATTACCTACAAAAGTCAAGTGGTAATGTGAGTTGGTATGAGTTGTACCAAAGAACACTTAAGAGTTAGGGAGGCCATACGAGCTAGCATGCTTATAGTGAAGTCATGACTGTTAAGTTCATGAATGCCTTGAGGCTAAGAGATCTTAGGGTATCAAATATTTCAAATATATTGAAAGCTACTCAAGAAAGCCTAATGACAAGTTGTCATAAGGAGCAAATTGCCTAAAGGCACTACATATGTGCTAATTTATACATATTTTTATCATACTTTTCCTTGTCATTTGCTCATCTTTTTGAGTTTTTTTTATTGGAATTGGTGCTTAATTGTATCCTATTTTGTTTTTAGGTCAAATTTTAGCTCTTTTACAAATAGGAAGGATTTTCATGAGTTTTAGAGCTAAATTTACTTATTATTTTTAGGAGATTCTGAGCTAAGATGCCCTAAGTCACAACCATTTCTGAGGCTGTGTACATTTTTTGCCACAAATTTTTGGAGATTTGGTGGGCAACATGCCCATGTTTGAAAGGGTCACGCATGTGTTCAAGCCAAATTTATGATCTAGGCCCTATCACTAATTAGATCATAACTTTTCCTATTTAGAGACAATACACGGCCCAAGTCATGGCAGTGTTCATGCCCGTGTCAGGCTATTAATTAGGTTCTCTTCACATTTTTCTGCAATTTTTCATAAAGGAAGGAAAAAAGAGTGCATAATAGATAATAATTTTAGTTCAAGTTAATAATAGAAGGCTAGAGAATGCTTTTTGGATGATCAACATTGATTGATTTACATGAAGGCAAAGATTTCTTGGATAAGAAGATATCCAAAGATTAAGCCTTTGATTTCTAGTTTTTCTTTGTCCTTGATGTGTTTCTTTTTCTTAATGATGGACTAATTTTCTACTCATGCTTAGAGTAGATGAACCCTAGAATTTTGTTGTTTCTATGATTGTTTTGGTTTAATCAATTATAGTTTCTTGAAATCTACCTGTATGTGCTTCATGTTGTTGAATTTGTAAAAGCTAGCCTATTAATGCACTGTCTAATTTGAAGCATGTTATCACTTGTATGTTTGATTTAATCACCATGTAGGTAGAATGGATTGCATACAAGCCTGGAGATAGACCAACATAAGGTCTATGGACTAAGGTCAAACCTAGTAGTGAGACTCGAAGCGAGCAACGCGTTTTAGGGGGTTTTGGTTAGGAAAAGATTCCAATCAATCAACCTGAAGATATGGGTTAGCTGCCTCAATAGAGGAATTTGTCAAAGTTAGGAATTCTTCACAATCCAAGTTAACTGCGTACCAAATAAACCAAGGTAAGAGCAAGTAACAAGGGATTTCTAGGGAGATTAGTATCTAAGCATGATTAATGTTGATTGTTGATCTATTCAATTAGTTTTATTTGTTGCTTTCTATTTATTGTTTTCTGTAGTAGTTTGGTTCTTTTTTTTATTTTCTCTTAATTAATTAATTCACTCATAATTGCCTATTAGATAATAAGAAGGTAAAGTAGTAGGATAGACAACTCCATCCCAATGGAATATGACCTTGATGCTGACCAACTCACTGTACTGTTCTTCATCCTTGTAGAAGATGATCTTGATACTCACCACCTCAATATATTATAATTGATAGGTGTGCTTGCCTTTAGCTCCTGTACAGAGCCAAGATAATTCCTTATTTTTATCGGTGAACTTAGAGAGCATCAGTAGTAGGTGGCAATAAGACTACATTAAGCCTAAGATGTCTAAGTGCCTAAGTAAGGGTTAAGAAATTGCCAAGATTTGCTTGAAGTCACTATAAACTAAGGGCATTTATACAAGTTTGCTTACGAATGCAAGGGTGATGAGTGATGGCAAGCTAAGAAAGTTTGCAAGGTAGAGACAAGTTCTCTATAAATGGGAGTAAATTGGTAATTACTTCTAAGAACATCATTGAGAAGGGAAAGACCAAGGGAGTAAGATAGCTTCAAAAGACATAAGTATATCCATGGGGTTAAATATCGCGGTATGCCATAAGGTATACTGTATATCGCACGGTATATTACTTACCATGGGTAGGCGGTAATTGGTACAAATGTTTTCACATTTTATCATTTTATTGCACGGTATTTCAAGGTATTTTACATACCGCTCAGTTTTTGTATACATTTTATCTGAAAACCATGATATACAGTAAATACTGTGAGGTACTTATCGTAATATTTTTATTTTTCTTATATGCATGTTAGATTTTTTTTTTGTCATTTTACATCAAAATATCATAAATATATAAAAAATTAAAATATAATTAATACACATATCATAAAGTAAATATTTATTTTATTCTTTTATTTATTTTTCTTAGTTAACATAAAAATGTAATGGTTACTTTGAGCTACCTAAGAACTTAATGTGATATTAGAAACTGTATTATTATTATTATTAAAGTATTATTTTTTTCACATATATCAATAAATTAGTTTCTTTCTGAATATTTTTTATTTTGCTCTATATATATAACAATTTTTTAAATTTTTTTGTATTAAAAAAATATCTTCTATCATATACTATATTTTATTTATATTTGACAAATTATGATGAGAAAAATTAGGATACATAGAAAATGTGCATAAAAATTATTGAATTTATGTCATATTAAAATAATATCCTAACAAATATTTTTTTTCTTGAGCAATTAATGATTAAAGCAGACACGAGATTTAAGTTTCTTGATCCAGAATCTGGGCGAATCCAAATCCTCTGTCCCCTCCTCCCTGTTCCTTTTCCTGTCACATATATTATTTTCTGCCACGTGTCTGTTTTAATGGATATTAACGTTGCCGTTTAAACGGGACTCTGTATCTCTCGTTCTCCCAATTCTACCAATTAGAGAACTTAAATCTCGTGTCTGCTTAAATCATTAATTGCTCAAGAAAACTCAACAGCAGAACTTCTCAAAAGGTCTCACCATGTAGTCTGGATTTATTTCAAAATCTAGTGTTAATTAATTAATTGCTAGAGAAGCTTTCAAATAAATGCAAAATTGAAGCTCAAGTACAGTGTCTGATGATTACTAGTAGAATCGTCTCTCTACACATAAGCCCCAACCACGCAATTCCGAGGCAATCTCAAAGTTAAAGCGCGTCCGTTGACATTGAGGAGGCTTATTAACGATAATAAATGATAACTTAGAATTTTCGCTGTCTCATCTTTTCCTGTTATATTTATCTCTTGTTGTTGTATCCATCTTAATACTGGTATTTTACTTGTTGTGCATAAATACACATTGGCTGCTCGCGTGTTTTTGCGCTAGACAATTTTGTGTTCTTTTACTCGGACAACTTGTCTCTTGTACTTTAAGTCATTTCGATGCTCCCCTTCAACTTGCCATTTACTTATTGTGTATAAATATCATTATGAATGAAGAGTGAGCACATGCTAGGTCTTATTTTTTGTTCACACCTTTAAAAGTAGAAGACGGACCACATGTTTTCACAGGCCTTCAGAGCATGATTCTTACAAGTAACCAAACAAAGTTGCATTTGCTGATCATGGATCGTTATTCTCCAAGTAACAAAAAATGAGTTCCAATTACTTCATGGATAATATGTAGCCAACCCTGATTGGTGTTGATCATCTAAAATCCAGCAGCCACCAAATCCTCTAGTTTTACTGAGGAGAAAGGCTTGGGCATGGCTGGCCATTGAGCCTGGATCAGGGCTAGAGAGACTTGCCGCATGGTTGGTCGCTGAAGAGGGTCTTTTTGCGAGCACTCCATAGCAATCTTGGCCACCAAAGCCACACTCTCCACACCTCGGTCTTCTGGCTGAGAGATGCGCCGGTCTATCACATCTTTGAGAAAAATACCCTTCCCCGGCCCCTCCTGCAAGAGTAAGTCCCCCGGATGTCTTCCCATTATTACTTCCATTGCCACAACTCCAAAGCTATAAACATCGCATTTTTCATTCACTCGCATCATGTAAGCCAGCTCTACAGGAAGGAAGATTAATCACAGTTAGTGAAATGCTCAATTCTTTAAGACTTGTTACCTAAGCAATGTCATTTACCTGGAGCTATGTAGCCCAATGTTCCAGCAAAGGAGGTCCAATTGGAAGAGTCCGGCTTCAAGAGCCTCGCTGTACCAAAGTCAGAGACATGGGCCTCAAAATCCGAATCCACGAGAACATTGTTACTCGCAATATCTCGATGGATTATTGGCGGGGTGCAGTCATGGTGCATGTATGATAGAGCATTGGCCATTCCTCTCACAATGTTTACTCTTCTGTTCCAATCCAACTCCTTTGCTTCCTGCTCATCGTTCAATACACTTCTCAAGCTCCCCCTTTCTATGAACTCGTAAACCAAAAAGGTTAACTCCTGTTGTCGAGAAAAGCCATATAGTTTCACAATGTTGCGATGCCTGATATTTGCTAATGCACATAACTCATTGTTAAAAGCTTTTGAATGAACTGATCGATTGGAATCTTCAGATTTGTGTAGTTTCTTCACGGCAATTATGCGACCGTTGGGCAGCAGCACTCTATAAACATTCCCGTAACCTCCTGAACCAATGCAATATCCAGAATCAAATCCTTCTGTAGCTTTCAAAATATTGTCATAAAGTAGTTCCCCATCATAATCCCACAAAGTGAATATATCTACACATTCCTCCTCTGGTTCACGCCTTCTCTTGCAACAACTTTTCTGAAGAAACAAAAAGCTTCGCCCAAGATCAACAATAGAGGAAGAGTGCATAAAAGTGGGACTACAATGAGAAGAACAGTTCTGTTGTGATGATTTTTTTTTGCCAGAGATGTTGTTTCTGGATGGAACACAAGCTGGTAGACTTCTAGCTTTGCCGCAAAGCCAATTGTTATTACTCAAGGCATCAGCTGAAGCCTCACGAAAAGCTTTGCAATCTGGAATAGGTCCTTGCAATTGGTTGTATGAGAGATTAACAACCCTCAAACCTGTCATATCTACAAAAGCAGTTGGAATGGAACCAGACAATCTATTGTGAGAAAGATTTAACATCTCAAGTGACTTTGATCTAGCAAGCTGAGATGGTATCTCTCCCACCAACTGATTTTGACTTAAATCCAGAAATTCAAGGGAAAAAATGCTTCCAAGTTCTGTAGGAATACTGCTATCAAGCTTGTTCATGCTTATATTCAAGTTCAGGAGACTAGTGCAAGTGCCAAGTTGGGGCGGAATAGGCCCGCCTAGTTTATTAGTAGCCAAGTTAAGAACTTGCAACCCAGATAGCATTCCAATCTCTGGGGGAATATTTCCTGATATCTTGTTATCCTGAAGCAGAAGGCTGATCAATTTTTTCAATCGGCCCCCAAAGATGTCTGGCATCTTACCACTGAGATGATTTGAAGACAGATCAAGGTACTGCAAGTTAGTTGCTTGAGCTAGCTCATGAGGAATGCTCCCAGTGATGTTATTGTTTGCGACTTTGAGGGCGGTAAGATTATGACATTTCCCCCAACTTGGAGAGATTTGGCCATACAAGTTGTTGTGGCTCAAATCAATGTAATCTAAGGTTGGATATACACCAAAAGCTTCTGAAATGTTCCCTTCAAAATGATTTCCGTCAAGCCTTGCTCTATATAAGCTTTTGCAATTTTTCAAACTTCTTGGGATTGGACCGGAAAATCGGTTGTTACTTACAGCCAACCATGTGAGTGTTCCATTGAGGCATATGTTAACAGGCAAGTGGCCTTCAAATCTGTTATTGCTAACTGCAAGTTTTCCAGACGAGTGATATTATTGATCTCCGTAGGCAGGGAACCGGATAACATATTATTTGTAAGGGAAAGAATTTGTAAATTACTCAAGTTTCCTATTGAAACAGGAATAGAACCAGAAAGTTTGTTGTAGTGAAGGATAAGCTGCGATAATTTTGCCAAGTTGCCAATGGAGGATGCAATTGAGCCAGATAACATATTTATGCTCAATGGAAGCCTTCGTAAATTACTCAAGTTTCCTATTGAAAGGAACAGAACCAGAAAGTTTGTTGTTGTGAAGGGTAAGCTCTGATAATTTTATCAAGTTGCCAATGGAGGATGGAATTGAGCCAGATAACATATTTGCATCCAACAAAAGACTTTGTAAATTACTCAAGTTTCCAATTGAAACAGGAATGGTGCCACTAAAACTATTATTCGAGGCTTGCAGTCTTAAGAGAGATCCAAGCTTGCCCACTTCGTCTGGGATTGATCCAGACAAATATCTATTGAAATATAGGTAACGGAAAACCAAATTTGTGAGGTTTCCAATGGACCTAGGTATGGAACCAACGAGGTTATTTCTAGACAAGTCGATGGAAAACAAAGATGTCATCATTCCGAGCTCCATAGGTATAGTACCTCCTAGGTTATTGTCTTGGAAATCAAAACGAAGCAGTTTGGTCAAATTCCCTAGAGAAGCAGGGGTGGAACCGGTTAGACGATTGCTATCTAACTTGAGAAATTGTAAATTATTCAAGTTTCCTATTGAAACAGGAATGGTGCCACTTAGTTGATGTCCGGTAAGAATGAGCACTTGAAGATGTGACAGTGATGTCAATTGGGAAGGAATATGGCCAGAGAAGTAATTGAAGGAGAGGTCAAGATAGGTGAGCTGGGTCAAATTCCCTCTAGAAGCAGGGATGGAGCCTCTTAGTTCGTTTGCATTAAGAGAGATGAACTCGAGGCGCGGCAGTGATGTTACTTGGGAGGGAATGTGGCCAGAGAACTTATTGTACGATAGGTCAACATAGATGAGATTGGTAAGCTTTCTTAGGCGAGAAGGAAGGGGGCCGTAGAGAGAGTTGTTGACTAGATCAAGCCGCAACAATTGAGGGAAGAGCAACAGATTGAGCACGTGGAGTGTACCTTTCAGGTCATAATTCTGGAGGCTGAGATTAGTGATTCTTCCTTCACCATCACACGCGATTCCGAGCCATATGCAGGGGTTGCTTCCATTCCAAGAAGATAAGATGGACTGACTGCTGTCGTCAAGGTTAGCCTTCCATTTCAGAAGGCTCTCCCTTGCATTTGCAGTTGCTTCATCAGAAAAAGTGAACGTCAGGGGAATGAGAAAGCAGAGAAGCAACAGGAAGTATGATGATTTAGTAATATTCGACATTTCTTTTTCCTTCTCTCTTTGCCGGAAATGTGTAAGCGAGAATGTCTGTCTTTGACAAGAAATTTCAATTCAGTGTCTCTACTTAAGTAGAGCAAGATTAAATATTGTGGAAAGTGTCACAATCAATGAAGACTATCCGAGGTCAACAAGGTAGACTTTGTTTTATCGTTTACATAACTTTATGACAATAATTCAAATAGAGACGTGTAAGTCGTTTGCAAATCAGTCGAAAAGAAAAGAAAAGAATTGAAAGAAACAAATCAAAAGAAAGCATCTGAGAATTCGGTGGCCAGGGTGAGCAAGCACGGCAAGTGCAATGAGAGTCTGACTTCTTTAACTTTAATGAAATTGAATATTCTTAACGTTGCATGTAGTCATTATGAGAGTAATTAAACAAATAATAATTAAAGATTAAGAGTTATTTAATTGGAGAAAGCGCGAAAGTGTAAATTGAAAAATGAACGGTATATTGTGAAGTAAAAATGTTATGAATTGACTTTTTAACATTTTGAAATAGTTTATTAATTACGTTATATTTTTCTTAGGTTCTATTAATTAATTGACATAATTATGTTTGTTAAAAAAAAAATAATGGATTGATGACTATGGTGTTCACCGTAGTACTTGATATCATATTATGTAAGCCGAAGGATTTTGATGTCATATATATCTTATCTTTATCTTATATTATAAAAAGTATGAATGTGCACAAATGTTGAACGATTTTTTTACCTATAAGATGTTTTGTTCTTTTAGTAAAACTCAATTTTGTCATTATCTATTTAAGTGGAGTTGTATTAGCACTAAACACTAAAAAGCCTTTAAGTTGTCACTAAATTTTATTTTTTGTTATAAACTTGTCAGTCCTTAATTCTATATTGTTGAATTACATATTATATACAATTATTTTTTGTGGTAATCTTACCTAAAACTATTAAATTGCCATTAAATTTTTTTTTGTTCAAACATGTCACCCTTGGTTTTATATTACTATCAAATTAATAATACCTCAAGTAAATATTTTATAAAACTTAAAATTGCAACTTATAGTTTCAAAAACATTCATAGCCAAATATTTTATTTGAATAAAACACTTAAATTTAAAACTCATACTAAAGTTTGTACAGCTAAATATTTTATAAAACTTAAAATTTCAACTTAGCATTTTAATAGCCTTCATAACTAAATTTTTTATTTGAATAAAAAATTAAATATATGGTAAAACTCAAGCTAACGTTTGTATTGTTGTAAAAGGCTCCTTTGAACATAATTTTTTTGTCAATTAAGTTTTTTGTTTATTTTGTAACTTCAATGAGTATATACTGTGAAAGCTTATTATATGGTAAAACTCATGCTAAAGTGCAGTCCTCGATTCCGCCCCTGATTTCCCCCTCACCAGTCCTTCCCTCCGTGCTTGCTGGAAAACTAGTTGAGTCTTGTCATCCTCCGCGCCACCTAGTGTGAATGGCGTCGATCATGGAAGCTGGGTTTGCCATCCTTGATTTGCTATCGTCGTGCACGATAGCACCATCACTCTTCTCGATCCACCATCGTTCTCGATCCGTTGTCTCCATGATCACACCATCGCTCTTCTCAATCCACCGTTGTCCTTGATCCACCGTTGTCCTCGATCCACTACCATCGTCGATTGCTGCTGTTCTTGATGTTGCGTCATCACTTCCTCAATCTCGATCTGCCGGTAACCCAATCGGTGATATTAAGGCAATAGAATTGATTTTGGAATTTTAGAGAGAATTGGATGGAGGGGTATATTTGTCATTTAAGTTAGTAAAACTTACCAAAAGGGAAAATGGTGCAAAAAATTTAAGACGGCCCAAAAAAGAAAATGATGTAAAGAATATGGGACGGAGGGAATATTAATTTATTTTTATTTTTATTATTTTTTTAGAGCCAATTAAATCTTATGGGTTGTATCAAAGTAGCATTATGCATGTTTGTTTTTAGGCTTTAATTTTTGGAAAATCATTACTTAACAAAAAAATTTAGTTAAATTTGACAAATAAAAAATTTGAAAAATATGCCATAAATTTTTTATAAATACTTTTGAATGTTAGTTTTGGGTCAATTCATTTACTCTTTCCTTTGCTTGCCGTTCCAGCTACTACATTCATCCCAAGTTTTTTGCATCATTTCAGTTTTTTGACTTGAAATTTTTTATATTAATATTTGCCAAAATTTTTAAAAAAAATTACATAAAATTTTTATAGTTTCTAGATGTAATTTTGTAAATTTTTTTCCATAAAATATTAAAATAAATAAATCTCAGTAAAAAACCTAAAATGCTATAAAGAATTTATGACAAAGCGAGTATAATAATAATAATAATAATACTTAAAAATTAAAACCTTTCATCGATAATTATTTATACATTAAACAAATAATAACAATATATTAAAATTTTTATTTTATTTACAAAAAAGAAAAATAAAATTTTTAATGAGAGTCTTTTTGCACTAAGAGGCCCTATAGGAATTTAAACCCCCTGGCTTCATCTATATCAATTAGGGCCCCATACTGTTAAGTGGAATTAGAGCTATGCGGTTGACTTGACCTAATTATTAGAGAGTTATAGAAATTCAAGAATGCTCTAACATGAAGATTTGAGGTTTAAATCATACATTTAGGAAAAAAAAAATAGACAATTGTTTGAAGTTGATTATCTAAAATAATTTATTTTTTATTTTATGGGATTTTTCATCTAAAAATAATATCATTTGAAAACTAATTATATATTTCTATAATAATTTATTAAATAAATTTTTATAGTAATTTTTATGAATTTTTTAATTATTCAACCTAAAAAATAATTAAAAAATAATATCAATTTTAGACAAAAAAAAAGCCACAAAAACATATTTTTATTAATTTGAATTAATGCTAAATAAATTAGGTCTTTATCTCAATGGTTAGGTTCAAGCTTTTTTGGGTTGATGTTCTATACTTTGGTTCTCTTCTTACAAGTTAGTTTTATATACCAAGAATAATTTGACATACACTGAGAGTATAGTTAAGGCTTTTCTTGCTTAATTATAAATATTTTTCACCCTAACACTACTATCTACCTAGAAAAGAATAAATAAATTCTTATGACATATATTGAGAGAGTATAAAGTTTTTATTGTGTCAAACTACTAATTTTCCCATAAAGAGAGTAAAGAATTAAGGTTTTTATTTTACATGCATGTTAATTGTTTAGTAGTTATAATGATTTTAATTTTATTATAAAGATTATACTTTCATGCAATGTAGTGTTCTATTATCAATATTAGAAAAATTATGAAAGTGACAAAATTTTTATCGACTTTTATACTCTTAACCTATGGGTGTTTTATTTTTTTTTTAATGAGACCCAAATTAATTTGGTGTTGTATATTTATTAGAGGTATAATTAGCACTAAGAATCTAAAAGGGAAAGAGAGAAAAAAATAGAAGTCTCATATGTGCAGTTTTTAAAAAACAAAAAAAAGGAATTGTATGTCTTTTCTTAGCTTTAATACAATTACTTAAAGTTATATATTAAGTATAAATTTTGATGGAAAAAAAATCTTAAATAGCCATAATAAGTTAAACTTTTGTAACAAATATGTCCTTAATTAAATTATATATATTTTTGGGGCATGACCTTAAACATAAAATTTTATCAATTTTTTGTACTCTTAAACTTGAATGAAGTATTTTAATTGGAACTTAAAAGTTTCAAAAACCTCTTAATTATGTCTATTTGAATCAACAATTTAAATATGATAAAACTCATAAAAAGTATGAATATGTCAAATGTTGGACCTTTTTATCCCTAAGTTTTATTTTATTTCCCTCTTTTAATGATAGATTTTTTTTAATTTCATTATAAACATTATACTTTCATGCAATGTAGTGTTCTATTATCAGTATTAGAAAAAGTATGAAAGTGACAAAATTTTTATCAATTTTTATACCATTAACTTATGTGGTGTTTATTTTTTTTAATGAGACCCAAATTAATTTGGTGTTGTATATTTATTAGAGGTATAATTAGCACTAGGAATCTAAAAAAGAAATAAAAAAAAAATAGAAGTCCCATGTTTACTTTCTAAAAAACAAAAAAAAAAAAAGGAATCTGCATGTCCTTTTTTAGCTTTAGTACATTTGCTTAAAGTTATATATTAAGTATAACTTTCACTGGTGACAAAAATCTTAAATAGCCATAATAAGTTAAAATTTTGTAACAAATATGTCCTTAACTAAATTATATATTTTTGGGACATGTCCTTAAACATAAATTATCAATTTTTTGTACTCTTAAACTTGAATGAAGTATTTTAATTGGAATTTAAAAGTTTCAAAAACCTCATAATTATATCTATTTGAATCAATGATAAAAAGCATGAATATGTCAAAAATGTTGGATGACCTTTTTATCTTTAAGTTTTATTTTATTTCCCATTTTAATGATACTCAAATTTATCATTTCCTATTTATTAGATTTAAAAAAACTAAAATTATGGAAAGGAAAAAAAAAAATAGAACAAAGTGATGACAAGCTCTTAGGCTTCATATTAGGAAAATAAGATTAGTATTTGAAAAGGAAAAATAGAAAAAAGAATTGCTGATTGTTTTCTATGTTTTCTATAAGTTTTTTATGGCAAAAAACTGAAAAATGCCACTAAATTTAAAATTTTGTAACAGACATGTGTTTGATTTATATGACCTTAAACATGCCTAAAAACATAGTGTTTATCAATTTATTTACTTTTTAAACTTGGAATGTATTCATCAGAACTTAAAAGTGCAACTTAATATCCATATATATCTATATGTAATAAAAAGTGCAAAGATATATAAAATGACTAAACCTCAAATTATAAGTTATTAATTTTCCTTTTAGGTACTAAGATTCTATTCTACTTTAATGAGTTTATTTTCCTATGATTGACTAATTATATTATAAGAACAATGGGTATGACTACGTTTTCAAACTTCAGTGATGTGAGTATAATTTCTAAATCAATGGGTAAGCATTAATTATCTAAAAATATAAAAAGTTATACAAGATTTTACCTCGATCTTTGGATAAATCAAATTGAATCGGCCATAAAATATAGGGTAAGTGTAGATTTTGAAACCTTGGAGGTGAGTGTATTTTGATAAAAAAAATCAAGAGTAGAGTAATTAAGCTTTTTGAGTAATGTATAGTTACTTATAGTTACATGCCTTTGAAAAAACTCAGTGTTTACTTACTAAGTTTATACTTTGGCATCATGGCCCATATTTGTGTCACACTTCTTAAAAGAAATTTATTTTTACTTGAGTTTTTTATTGAATGTCCCACCTATATTATGTCCTTTTCAATTTTGAATATAACATAAAAAAAATTATTAAAAGTTTAGCTTATGTCTCTTTAAAAAGTCAAAGTTATGGTAACACATTAATGGTAAATCTATTTAATTTTTGAGCCAAGTAATATATATAGAATCTTCATTTTAATAATTAGCCTTTTGAATCTAAAGCATAGAACTTATGATAAAATTTACTAACTTAACTTTTAATAAAATTAATAAATACATAATACTATTAAGATATTAAATTAAGATCTTTCCTTAACAGATCAAATTTCATTTTTAAATTTTACACTAATAATAGGAATTTTGACATCTTTAATTAGATTTTTAAAATACCAGAAACTAATTTTATAAGTACTCCACTACCAAAAATAAAAAAAATTCTATCAATTTTTTTAGAACAAATATTACCTATAACGTATTCTAAATTATATTATTATTGTTGTTGTTGTTGTTGTTATTGTTGTTGTTTATATTAAACAGAAATCTAATATAATTAGCTATCTATTATAATGAATGATGCAAATGAGAATAGTTATGATGAAATATTATAATAAAAAAACTACTACATAAGAGATACAAAAATTAATAAGAAATATATCTAAACTAAAAAAAAATCATTATTGCAATTATTTATTTTGGATAAAATAATTAGAATTCTAATTATTTGTGTGAGAAATAATTTAGCATTTAATTCACGTGCGGTTACTAATATATATATATATATATATTAATACTTTTGTTGGGATGCTCGATTGTATAATATGGCATATATTATTCAGTATTTAATAGCTAATACAACTGAAACAAATTTATGTAGAATGAATTGAATATTATTGGGCATTTGCCAAAACAATATATATATATATATATAATAAAAAATTAAAGATAACATTGGAAGTAGCTAGCAAGTACAGAAAAATAGCCCAAGAAGGTATTTTGCAAAACGAGGTTCAACATTGCAACAATTTTGATCGGTTAATCGCTCCTAAATTTGATACTGATTGGAGTGGTCAACCGCACCTAATTGGGCAAGCGGGTCACTGAAAGTGTCAGAATTTTGGAGCAGTGAAGTGGTCCAAAACTTAGGAATAATTCGCTCATAATATTTGAGAGCAGGTATGTTATGAACAGTTTTGTTGAGCAAAATGAACCTGATCCCATATACTTAGGAGCCGTGAAAACCGGTCCTAAATGTTACTTAAAACTGGCCTGAGATGCATAGTTTCTTGTATTGTTGCAATATGGCATGAGTCTCTACATTAAATATTCAATTTTCATATGGAAATATAGATGGATAAGTATAGCGACTGAATTAAAATTATAGAATGACTAATAAAATTATTATCACTAAAAAGTTTATTCTAAGAGAGACACAAATGGACTCCAATTCTACGTCTGGAAGAAAATGTCCAAGATAATTGTTCCATCGTTATATGTTAATCGTTGATATTATAGCAAATGGATAAATATTGATTCAAGGCAAATGGCTAAAATTATAGGATGAAAATAACAAAAAATTGTTACCTTTAAAAATTTAACAGAAGAGCAGACATATTGTCTCCAACTCTAACTCTGGAGATTAAGGAAAAAATTGATTGACATTGGTCCAATTGGTTAAAGAACTAATGATATCTACGGTAAAAGTCACTTTTAAAAAATAGTTTGGTATTATCATAGAATAAGCAAAATCCATTAAGCATGACCGACGTCAACGTGTATGTAGTCGTCTACCTAGAATTATTGGGGAGCCATGTGAATGTGTCACATCACTTCCAATCCAACTTTTGTTATAAGGTTTGGTGGTTTATATGGTTTCATACTGATCAATCCAAGTCAAGGTCTTCTTGGTTGTGGAATATTAACAGTATTTCATTTTACACGAGACGAGAATTAATGAATTAGGAGCGTCTTTTTTTTCTTTTTCCTATTTTGGTTTTCACAAGTAAATAATAAGAAAAAGGAAGAGAGTAATTTGCATCGCGCCTCAAAACTCACTCTAGGAGTCTCTAGATATCCAAGAAAATAAATCTCCCTTAGCATACAAGATTACATATTCCAAATAATTTCAAACTTATAAAATTTAACTTCCCAGAATAAATGGCAGAGAAACTACAATATTTGAAATCGAAACATAATTCAAAAAATATTAGAGCTCTAAGGAACAAAATGAAATCTAAAGAGTTTTCTAAACATAAATAAATTTCTAATAGTAGTACTAACAAAATATTTCTAAATATCTCAAACTACAGTTGGTCTTGTAGTTGCTTCGGTTAGCTAACTCAAACTAATTCTTATTTGTGAAAGGGATGAAAACGGAAAAAGCACGAATGTCCAACAAATAGCTGATTTTGAAAACAGAAGTACAATATACAAAATATTCAAGGGTCAAATATAAATAATTCTTATAAAATAGTAACATAAACTTTAGCAAAAATTATTTGAAGAGTCAGAACATAATCAATATAATAGCAATTTTGAGAACCCAGTAAATAATATTTGTAAATAAAAATCATTAACCAAAATAGAGCAGTTTAGAGTAGAATGATAAAACAAAAATTCAAAGCAAAGTGGGTGAGGTGATCACTATTATTACACTTAAATTGTTGTAGTACATTCAGAATTGTCGAAGAATTGCCAACAATTGAGCACCCAGAATGATTAGTCCTAAAAACAATGCACCACAAAATATAACGAAACATAATACTCTACGTGGAGGGTCCAAAACCATACTTTTTCAGCAATATAGGTACAGAACCAATACTCACTAAAACAGAGTCAGAACAGAAACTCAGAACATTTCAATTAGCATAAAATTTCAATGCAAAATATCATAGTCAAAACATACATGATCCCAACTTAATCAAACATAATATGTTGCAAAAAAAAAAAATACAACGCAAGAGTCAAATAAACAGATAAGCAAATAAATAAATAAAACACATGGAAAACAATTTCAAAATAAAACATGTATTTGAAAACTTTTATTTTGATTGAAAATCAATTTAATGAAAAATAATTTTAAATGAAAACATTGAAAGATTACTAGTTGGAAAACTTAACACTTTGAAGAAATAATATATACATAATATCAAAACAATTTAAGTTTTAGAAATTGTAGTAGCCACATACCTAAAAATTGCAACTTTTCAACTCCTAAAATAATTGTTTAGTCACATAAAATAATTATGTAAAAGTTTACGTCAAAATACAACAAATTTAAGAAATAACCGAAAGTCACTTGCTAACAATGACTCAAATGAACACTTCTAGAACTTAAGAATTCGCTAAACTAGTGTTAAAAGCCACAAGCTTTGCTTGCACTTGTAGTGACCAAAGTGTATCCAATTAAAATATGGGATGTAGATGAACCCTCCAATAAGCCTTAGGAACCTAAACCGTTATTATCTCAATTTGTAACCAGAAACTCAATTCTTCGTCTTCTCCGTTCGGAACCTTCTGCTGCTGCTCGATTCCCACCATGTCCAGCCAAAACCTCTCCAAACTTATTTTTAATTCATCCGAAACAATTCTAATAATCAATTATCCTCTTAAATCATTGAAAGTAAAACATATTCAAATAAATCATTAATTCAAATCTTTTTTTAAATTTTAAAAAAAATTAACTTGTACATTAAAAATAACTAACAAACACTCTATAAAGATTCTTTTTTTACTGAAAAAATTCATAGCTTACTTTCACTTGATCCTCAATTTATGATATCTTTTTCCACTTCTTCAACACAAAGTAATAGCCACATGAGAAAGTGAGAGAAATACCCAACTCAAACTTTTTCTTATTTCCCTCTTTTAATAACCCCTCAAGTCTGTCTCTCTTTTCCTCTTTCTTTTCGTACTTCTTCCTTTCTATTTCCTTTGCTATTTTTTTTTCTTTGCTTTTTATTTTTTTTCTTCTATTGGGCCTTAACATAAACACCTAAAATAATATAAGGGACTAAATTGGGTTGGGTCATTATAATTTATCCATAGGTTGAATGCATAAACCAAACTTGCTTCAAGGTCGTGAAAACAACTTAAGCAACTCATGTTAATCTCCTTAATTACTCTAGCCAATGTAGATGAAACTGCTGGCATTAGCACTAAGATATTGGCTCCCAAAAATTGTTGTCCTGTACCCAACAGAAATATCTTGCTGGCTAGGAAGAGCATCATTCTCAACAATATTTTGCACAATAGAGCAAGGAGGTTCCGTATGTTTTCCTTGAACTTGCCTATTGGAAGGGTTAATTTCTTTCCACTTGCTTTTACACTTCAACGTTTCAAGACTGGCTGACTATTGTGCTTGAAACTGAAAATGAGCTTGATTCATTACCTGGGCTGTATCTTTATTTGGTAGAGCACAAGCATCAACTAGCTTATCCTTGTTCAAGGTGATCGGATTACAAAGCTTTCATTTCATAGACTCTTTGCATAAAGTGAGGAATCCTTATGTTGATCAACATCCATCTCTAAGGAGCCAACTTTTCGAATGTGCACTATTGAGTTTTTAGGTTGTTTTGGAATTATGAGCCTTTGTTGGAAGATATGTTCTTGTTCTTAACTACTTGGAATGCTAAATCTTGGACATACCAAACAACCTTCTAGTGAGCTTGGGGAAAAGCAATCTTGGATTGCACACAATCGGATCCTTTATGTAAAAGATTTCCATATTTGATGCAAACAATATGCTTCTTTGCTTGACGAATGGTCAACCAATGACCAATGTCTTTCAATGAGGGTACCCAAACTCCTACTTGAGTAGTTTGCAAAATCTTTGATATGTCAAATAAATCCAAGGCTGAAGTGGCATTTGAGCTTGACTCATGGGACGTCATGCCTTCTAGTGACTTGTTTTGAGATGTCTTCAAGTCTTGTTGAAAAGATTGATTTCCTACACTCTAACTCTTCTGATCTATTCTATAATGCTTTAACCTGGACTAGATGATGCTCCTTAGCTCTTTCCAACTCTTGTAGGACATCTAAGTACTAATTTTCAAAATCCTTAATGGTCATCTCATCTTGTTTTTCCTTGTTAAAGTGTCCAACCTAAAACCAATTGGCAATAGGTGGAGAGGCTTAATCACCATATAAAGCTTTGACTTAACCCCTTTTCTTGGCCATGTGAGATTTTCCCATTTAACACGTGTTACCACCTCAACAAATGGGAAAATTACAGTATAAAGGCATAGTGATTATAAACCATTATATAGCATAATTTTCACCATAGTGAATGAAATATGAGGGGTAAAGTGAATAATCTACACCTCCTTAAAAGATTACAATGGTTACTTGGGACTAAAAGAAGCCCTAAAAGGATTGCTTATTTTACAAGTAATATATGGGTCTTATTGCAAGATTTCAAGACTTGGGTACACAATTATACAACTCTAAAGAAGAGATTTTGGAAGGATTTGAAAGGTATGGAAGAAATTTTTGGATGCTAAATTGCATAAAGGAAACAAAGGCTATTATTCAAGAACCTAGGACAACTACATTTACAATTGTTCACAAAAATAACTTAAGGATGGGATGATTTTTGACAAGAGTCAAAGATAACATTATCCCAGCCTTTTATTTCCAGGTTCTAAGGTCAAAAAGGTGTGCTAAAGATTAGCCAAAAATTCTTTGCTTAAGACATACTTATAGTGACCTAAGTGCAGGTTAAGGTTAAACTAATCAAGTCAAGTAAATATCTTGATTTCTTTACCTTTCCTTAGTCATTTTTGGCCCTCACCAGCCAGAGTTCCTTTGTTAGCTCCTCCATAACCTTCCATAGCCACCATAGCTCAAGCTCCCAAGAAATCACAAAGGAAAGCAATCGGATTCAACAAGAGAGAGGAAAACCCTAGTTTTCAAGTTTATTAAGCTTCCTTTGGTATTTTCAGCTTTCACAGCTAAGGTAAGGGTTTTATCTTTGTGTTTCATGGTTGTTTACTATCCTAAAGTGATGATCAAGCATCCATGAAGCAAAGACCATGGTTGAAAGAGAGCAAAAAGCTCAAGGAACCAAGTATGGGGTTAAGGGGGAGTGCATAAACAAGGTTCCAGCCTTACTGTTTTTCATTCACTAAGATGGTAGTGTTTACAGGGGGTTTCTAGAGCCCAAGTTAGTACTAACTAAGACCAATTAGCCTCCTAAGGCCAAGCATTAGCTTGAGAAGGGCTTCCATAGTGATTACATAATGTTTATTTGATTGTTTATAAATTAACCCTAATGTGTTTATTGTTGCCAGTATTACATTTGTTTGTTGTTGTGTTATTTGTACATTTGGATGGCTGTGTTTGTATATTGGTACTACACTTTTGCGTTTTAGTGTCTTTGAATTTCAGGTATATGACTGGAGTTTGAGGATTTTATTGATAATCACTTACTAAGTTTCATTCAAGAAACTTACCCCATTTCTGTCCATTTCAAGTACTGCAGATAGATCTCATTCAAACTAACCCTTTTCGTTTGAGTTTTGATCTGAAATTTTAGGTACTTGAACTTCCATGTATCTAGTTATAATATGGAGTTTTTAGTGATTTTAGGAGCATATTTCGTATTTTTAGTGATTGTGCTTGTTTTACTATGCAATAGCTGTCCAGCATTCTGTTTCTGAAGTGCATTGTGTCTAAAGCTCTCCTATAACTAGAGTGCATGTTTTAGCTGAGTAATAACATTATGTAGTGTATGGATGCATGTACATGTAATGCATGTGAAGTTTGGACAATGTATGTGAACATTTGTGGGCTGTTTTGTTATGTATGAGGATGTTATGCACAGACTGCCTAATTGTGCAATATAGGTTGCTTGTTTGTAAATTTTGGTATTGGCAATGTAAAGATGCTAGCTGTAAGGGAATGTAACTCCTAGGTGTCTTTGACATGTATGGAATAGCCTTAAGGGGCTTACCCCTTGTGAATGAAGTGTTTGCATGCTTATAAAATTTCATATGGGTAAAATGGTCATAAAGTGATCAGTATTTTGAGCCTACACTCTAAGCCTCTTAACTCCCTGTGTAGAATGAATATTGCTATAAAATTTTGACTACATCGAGAACACATCTAGAGGTTTGACTAGGATTTGGAATTTCTACATTTAGAGCCCCATAGCCAAAGTTATGACATTGCAAACTTGGCAAGTTATTGTTCATTTGGTCAGAATTTTGTAACTAACTTCAAAAATCTAGAACTTAGTTCATAGGTGGGCTATTGATGTAAAGCCAAATTTCCCTGGTTTGGTTTAAGTCTCTTCTTGATATTGAAGCAAAGAAAACAAGGGGGTACATGGCTAGATTAATACAATTTTTTGGAGGAAGTTTCAGGTGCAGTGGCGGGTTACTTAAGCTTAACAAGATTGCCTAATGTGTGATAGCTAAGATTTAGACTTGTGCTAGCGTTTTCCTTCCTTGCTACCATGGTGTGAATAAAATGTGAATATGTGTATAATGGTTGGACCAATATGCATGCATTTACATAGTGGCTAAGAGGGCCACTTAGGCATGCACACTAAGGGTATTGTTCTGATGGCCTACAGAACATACCAACCCTGGGAGTTTTAAATGCATAATTTTGGCACCATAACTGGCTACCCCAGAGTGGGTAACAAATGTTGGTATCAAAGCATGGTTTATACATGTACATATAGTTGCATTTTGCATGTTAGCTACATACATGAACTCAGTTTGGTCAACAATTAGTGTCAAGTACCATTAAAATACCTATGATCTTTATATGTGCTTTATGATGAATCATGAATAGGAAGTAAATATGGTTGCCACAAGGAGAGGAGAACCACCCCTAAGGCCTCTTATTGAACCTAGGCAACAAAGGGACAGACAGGAAATGAGGAATCAGGATCAACAGGGGGCACTAAACCCTGCTGTGCCATAGATTTGATTAGAGCTTCAGAGGAACTTAGCTCTAATCAATGAAAACTTAGTAAGGCTGATACAAGAACAACCACAAAGAGAATCAGTTCAAATTGTGCAACAACAAGCAGAAGAAAAGACTAGGAATACAACTGAATATGTTCCTTTTGGAAGACCAGAAGATACAAATGATGAAACTGTTGAGGTGGAAGATGAGGATAGAAGAAATCCGAGAGGAAGAAAAATGAGATCTGAGAATGGTTAGGTATCTAGGACCAATCCCTCAGTCTATGACCATTCCTCTACTAGGAATGAGATTGAGGAAAATCTTGAGATAAGAGGTAGAAGAAGACATAGAGACCATGGAGAGCATCAACATGCTGAGGGTTCTTATAGATCCAGAAGACATAGAGTTGAGGATCTAGAGGGCCTAGATGAGGTCAGACTGCTGAAGAGGTTCCAAGGACTCAGGCCTCCATAGTTTGATGGAAGAGCTGGGCCTAAGAAATCTGAGGAGTGGTTAATTTTCATTGAGAAGATGTTTGAGAGGATGCCACTCAGCTCCACCAAGAAGGTGTCACTGGCTACTTACAACATGGTAGACAGTGCAGAGATGTGGTGGAGAAACACCAGAGATAGGTATGCTGTCCAGAATGACAGAAGGCCAGGAAGAGATATTAAGATGAGCTGGCCAAAGTTCATTCAGCTGTTTCAGGAATAGTACATCAATGATGCCATCAAGGATATGAAGCAAGCTGAATTTGATGCTCTAAGGTAGGACAACCTCAGTGTCCTAGAGTATGAGCACAAGTTCAATCAATTGGTGAGTTATGCTCCTTAGTATCATGGATTGGAGGAGTTAAAAGCCAAAAAATTTGTCAGAGGCCTAAGATCAGATATTAGAAAGGCTATGAGGCCATTTGGAGTAGTGACATATAATGAGGTAGTGGAAAAAGCTCTATTGGTATAGCAAGAGGAGTATGAGAGTAGATACTTTCCTAGTGAACCTAAGGAAAGTAGCCACTCAGAAGGCAAACAGAAGAAGTCTCCACATGGCAAGGGAATTGCCAAGAGTTCCTATCCAGGTGGTGAGGGCAAGGTTAAAGGGAAGTTCCTTGGCCTAAGGTGCCCTAATTATAAGAAGTTTCATGGAAAGAAACCTTACTACTTTGACACCCAAGCATGTCTGAGATGTGGTGCCATAGATCATTGGATCAAGGACTGCCCATAGGCTCAAGGAAGAAGGCCAGAAGACCAAGGTGCAGTGAAGCCTACTGGAGCAGGACCAAGAAAATGAGCACCTAGGGAGGGACAGCAGAGACCAGTTCCTCTAGTGCCACGGCCTCTAGTGCAAAGAGCTGGCAGAGTGTTCCAAGTGGAGAAACCAAAGACACCACAGCAGGGAGGAGCACTAAGAGGTAACATTTATCTAAATGGTATGCCTGTTAGTGTTCTGTTTGATACTGGTGCATCTATGTCTATAATGGCTAGGAAATTGGTTGATGCCATTAATTTGCCCATTAAAATCATGCCTAGTATTTCCTTAGTAAAAATAGCAGGTAGTCAATGTCTTTTCACTAATGAACTAGCTAGGTACTGCACTCTAGCAATTGTAACCCAAGTGTAGGTTGTCGCAAGTAATAAAATCTTGAGAGTCCGAGTGTCGAACCACAGGGAAGTGAATTAAGAAATACAAATTACAAATATTTAATAAGGTAGGTTTTCGTGAAAGGTGTGAACAACTGTTGATTAAAAATTCAAATTCAAATAAAATAGCTAAGGTTAGGGGATCCACTTTTAGTATATTGGTTATGATTAATTTTTAGCTCATCTTACCACTCAATTGAGATCCACACATAAAGGAGTTCCCAATCGGGAAATTTAATTAGTATTAACATTCATTGATCTTAAAATGCCAACACTTGTTAATGGGTTCAAGTATTCATCATGTCAACCTTTGTCGACAATAACTCAAGATTCCAATATAGCCGGCAGAGCCATGTTCTACAGAGGGAATCAAGCAGCTTTTGTGCCAATGATTTGACTATGATGAATCAAGACTCCTACTTAACAAGGAAGGAAGTTAAATAGATTAAGGAAGAAAATACCGTTAACGTTGTGATCCATTCAAATCAATCATAACCTCTATACCAAAAGCTTCACCCTTTCACCTTAGCAAAAAGAAGATTAGTTAGACATAATAAAAGTAAACAACATGTAGAAAGATGAAATAAACATAGATTGAAAGATCAAAGGAAGAACAAGAACAAGAACGAGAAAACACTTGGACAGAGCTTCGGTATTGAAAACTAGAACAAAACTAAAGAAGAAAATCTAAAGAGATACAAGAACATGGAAATGGCCTAAGAAAATGGCACCCTTCACCCTCCCCCCAAGGTGCCTATTTATAGAGTTTTGGGGTGGGTGAAATGGTAAAAATAAAATGGTAAAATGTAGGTAAATACAAATCAACAATGGCAGGCCGCAACTTCTTTTAATTTTTTGACCATTGTAGACATCAGATCAGCTCTTCCTCAAAGCATGGAAGTTGTAGATCTCCTCTTTAGCTTCGAATTGATAGCTTGCTCATTCAAATCGGACATCCGTAGCTCAAGTTATGATTTTTCTACCGAAACTGCTCTTCAGCACATGAAATAACGAAGGGTCTCATCTATAATCAGATTTCGGCAATGAAAACGATCAAACTAGCTTGCGGAATGAAGCAGAGTTGAAGATCTATGTGTTGGCTTTCAGATGAATTTGGAATCACTCAGTTCCGATGCCTACAGCTCCAGTTATGATTTTTTCTCGTGAAGGGCCGCCAAGTGATGATTTTTACCTACATAAAAAATAATTATTTAATATATATATTTTAATATTAATGAACAGTAAATTGCAGTATGTACAGTGAATACGCATATGAACAGTGAAATACATGTATGAACAGTAAGTTGGTGAATAGTGATAGGTGAATAGTAAAAATGCGTATGAATAGTAAAAATGCGTGAATAGTAACCCGGTGGAAAAATGCTCAGAATATAGAAATTAATCATACTCAAAGTGTATAATGATGATTTAAACCCTTAATAACAATACACTTATGAGTATTCATCACACCCCCCAACCAGGTTCTTGCTAGTCCCTAGCAAGTGTAACCTAAGAAAATAAACAAAATACATAATCTAACAACTCATGACAAATCATGCTATGAATATATAACACTTGTAAACTTGACTTGCAAGTAATTAATGAAAGGAGAAAAAGTTAAGTCCTTGTTACCAGAGGTAGAGGATCACTCTCTAAGTATTTGCACTTATTTTAAGGTGGGTTTGTGAACAGCTTACTTTGTGTTTCTCAATCCGGAGCTTGCAAGGGGATCCAACTTCACCCTCACTAGATTCCCAAAAGGGGACTGCATGTAAATTTAAGTCCAATGGTCTTTATACAAGGTTGTAATGAGGCTGGGTTTGGTGAAAGCGGGAATCGGATGGAGGCTTTTTAATGGTGGAGTTTAAGAGAACTAGTAATACAATGAACAATAATTATGGGCACCTAAAACACTAAATACCCAAATCAACCCTAGTCTCCAAGTCCTCTCCAAAACACAATTCCTTATCAACACATGAGTTTAGAAAACAAATATGGTTGAGTTTCAAACTTATTGAATTTAACAATTTTTTTTCTTTTCTCTGTTTTTTTTCTCTTTTTTTTTTTTTACCTCTCTCCATTTCAAAATGGCTGGCCTTATTTGATTTGCACAAATATTAAGGCTAAAGCTATTTTTTTTTAACTGTCTTCCATGATTATGCGTTTATCTGTCAGAAAAAGATAAAAGAAGATGTCTTTCATCTTTGCTTTAGTAAGGATTCCACATGGGTATGAGCATATATAATTTTATTTGAAAAGGAAAGAGAACAATTTTTTTTTAGACTGCCATAAAAGAAAAAGAGGCTAAGTATTATGAAACGAAGAGTCTTTTTTTTTTAATTTATCTATATATATTTTTTTACTTTATTTTGCGATGGCTTTTTCTTATGATCTCGCTTTTGCCTTTTTCTACCATAAATCAAAATTTGTTTAAAACTCAACCATCCAATGATATACACTCAATTTTTATGATTTAAGCTCAACTCACCCCAATTTTTCCACTATGACAAATTAAGCACAAGGTAACCTAACATATTCTGAAGTACACCCCACACTTATTCTTTATTTTACAAAAAATAACACATTCATTTTAATTCTCTAAGCCCATAATCATATAAGCATCACTAGTTCCAAGGACAATAAAGGATCAAAATGAAGTGGAAGTGTTTAAACATATAGGGTTCAAACAAAGAATAAGGCTATAAGGCTCAAAGGGGCTCACTAAGGGATAATGTACAAGGTTAGCCTTTTGGTAAGTGGTTGGCCCTAAAATGCCATCTTCTTCCTTAAATTTACATACAAGAAGTGAGGTTGCATGGGTCCTTAAGACCACTCATCCAAGCAAGGTCTAGCTCAAAACACAAAGTAAGCACTCTCAACAAAGAAATTCACACATCCTAATAAACACTAAAGGCTCAAAAGTGCTCACCGGTTATTTATTTTCCTTAGGTAACAAGCAACATACTTTAACTGCTTTTAAAAATTAACAACCATTTCAAATTTACAAAGCATATATCCAATGATGATATTTTCATGAGTTGGGTTCCTAAATGCAAACAAACAACCTAAATTCATGCTAAATGTTCCTACATGCAACTATCATGCAAACATGTACTTGAACATGGAAAATAAAATAAAATTAAAAATGAAAATCAATAATCAACACTACCACAAAAATATTAAAAAAATGACAATAAAACTGACAAATTATGCAAGGGAATGGATGTTTGGAATCAATATTCAGGTTTCATCTAATATTTTCTTTGGAAAATATAGATTACTTGTGAGATATGTCATCCAAATAGGGTTGAAACCTAGCTACCCCAAAATGTTATGACTAGCATGCCTAATAGGATGCATCTCAAGAGTAAGATTACTCCTTACTCAGCCATCCTAAACTAAGGGCTTTGTCCAATAGTTTTAATATCAGCATGAGAAAAACTATCCTAAAAGAAAAAAATGTGACAACTATCCCTTCCCCCAACCAGATTAAGACATTGTCCCCAATGTCAAAACATAGATAAGAAGAGTGAAGAAGAAATTACCTGAACTGGTAGTTATTGAAAATGAAAAACCTGAAATAACTTAAACCAGAATAAAGAAAATGCTGATCGTAAAACTAAAAGACAAAATAAATAGATCCACAAGTCCGATTGCTCTCTTCCATAGTGCTTCATCACTTATTAATAAAAATAAAAACGATAAGCAGAGTAAAGGATACTTATGGGATGGAACTGATTGGGAAAGACTGTCGTATCCAGTTTATCTGAATCACTGTTGGATCTGGCTCAGGAACGAAAGCTTGCATTTTGTCTAGCAATTCTTTAGCAGTTGATGCAGATATTAGGATCCGTCGTGCCGTCTCTGAGATAAATTTCTCCTGCATAGCATGATCCATAAAAGATAACAGACCTGCAAAGAAATTGTTAACATTCAACAACCCAATGGGTTTCTGGTGCAAATTAAGTTGGGCCATCGAAGCAATTTGAAAAATTTCTCCCAATGTGCCAAACCCTCATAGTAAAGCAATAAAGGCATCAGAATTACAGAGCATTTGCAACAAACGCTCTTGCAAGTTTTTAACCACTAATTCTTCTCCAATCGTAACTCCAGAAATCAATTTCAAAGGTGCAAGGATGATACCCAAAACTTGGCTACCCCCTACAGATGTTGCTGTTGCTACACCTCCCATTAATCCGACACTACCTCCCCCATAAACCAAATGTATTTTTCGCTCAGCTAGTACTCTACCCAAATGGTTGGTTGCCCTCAAAAACTCTTCATCCTTTCTAGGAAAAGCTCCACAAAATACACAAATATTTCAGAATCTACGAGTTGAGGTTCCCTTCATTTTTATCCTTAACCTTGTGAAAAATGAAAACAAGAACATGCATTTATATAGATGAAAGGATAATGCAATGATTACATCTATAGGAGTAGGTAGATTATTGCCAGAAAAAAAAAGAAAATTTTCAACAATAACAGCGTGTATGTACAGTAGTTGTGACTGTGGCTCACAGCTTCCTTTGGTTTTACGTCCAGTAACAGCTTCAACACCTTCTATGAGTCAGGGATTTGCTTTCCATCCAATTTTCTTACAAACTGGCAAACATGGTCTTTTAAAGTCAGATTCCCAAGACTATAACGCTCTCGTTCTTTATGAAAAATACTCCATAAACCAAGAAGTTCATTTTGCACTAATTCACAAGAATGCGTCTCAAGAGTCAATTGGATATTATCCAAAGAATCCTTACTCAGGGCATTCTTGATGAATTATATTTTATCTTCACGATTATTGGACACCATTCCTAAAGAACGACATCTAGTATCACAAGTCCATCGACCACATTTGTGATAGACTCGTAACCTTTTCACTTTACACTTTTTGGCATAACAGCTTTTGCCTAAGCTAGGCATATGAGACACAAATGTATCTGGGGTTTCACCAGCTAAATGGAACTTAGCTTCAATTAACCAACGCACATCTTCAGGAATGCCTGTGTGCATCAAAACTCTTAATCATTCACATCTAACTTGGTAAATCCTTTTAAGAACATTCATTGGGAGAGAAGGAAAGTACTTTCGCAAAGCAGAAAGAGCAGAATCCATTAGTGAGAAAAAATTGAGAGATGAGAGAAAGAAATCAGTTATTATGGGAAACTGAAACAACCGACTTGAGAGCCACGGAGTACTGTATCCGCCACTTAACCGGGGAGAAATGAATCCTACTTTTTGACAATTTTCAAAGGCTCTGCAGAATGCATGTGCGTGTTTAAACAAAGAGGGCCAATGAAATCCAGATTGCAAAATCTTTATAGCTATTTCTTTGAAAAAAATGCCCTTCGCACGTTTTAAAATGAGATAATTCAATGACACTTTTTACCTTATCCTCAGGTATGCATCTCATAAATATCTGGTCAAGACAGGATTTGAAAAGATAAGAGTTATCCCAATAAAAATTTGTCATCTCATGTGGAAATTTCTTCTTATCTTGAATACTCCATGGAGCTGGCATCTGTCCTGTCACAAAAAAATTGAAAATATTAGCAAACCAAGGTACTATAGTGACAGAAAATAGAAATTTGTCAGGAAAACAATAATTTATAGGTGTAGCCTCAATTGTTGAATCCGTTGTCAGCCTTGACAAATTATCAACGACAACATTTTCGGTGCTTATCTTATCCTTGACCACAATGTTGAATTCTTGGAGTAATATGATCCAGTGTATTAGCTTTGATTTGACATCTTTTTTTGACATTAGATACTTCAATTGTTTAGGTAAAAGCTTCAACTCAATTGTGTGAATTTTATTTTGCTCTTTAATTTTTGATTTCCAACATGTATTTTTCACCTGTGAAGAATCAAGTAATGAACATATGTTAGATGTATCCTGATCCATTTGTATAATCGATTCAAATGAATTAACCAGAAATTTTTTTTGAGGATCAGAGATACTCCCTTCCTCGATGTGGTTTTTCCCAATAGTGTCAATGAGGTAAAGTTCCTCACTTTCATCTTCTTTTTCAGGTAGCTGCTTAAGCAAGTTGAAAATATTTAACTCCAACGTCATATTTCTAAATGTCAACTTCATCAATCCATTCCTGCAATTAATCAAAGCATTAGAGGTTGCTAAAAATGGACGTCCCAAGATAACAGGTATTGAATTCTTGATTTCCACTGGTGGTGTGTCCAAAATAATAAAATCCACAGGACATATAAATTTATTAACTTGGACTAACACATCTTCAATGACTCTTCTGGGCACTTTCACTGATTTGTCAGCAAGCAAAAGAATTACCTCAGTTGGTTTTAACTCACCCAAATTTAGTTTTTGGTAAATTGAATATGGAAGTAAGTTTACACTAGCCCCAAGATCAAGTAATGCTTGCTTAATTTTATGTTCTCCAATGAAACATGAAATTGTTGGACAACCAGGGTCCTTGTATTGCAAAATAGTATTATTTTGAACAACAAAACTTACTTGTTCGGCCAAGAAGGCTTTCTTTTTCACATTCAATTTTCTTTTAACGGTGCACAAATCCTTCAAAAATTTGGCATAAGAAGGTACCTGTTTAATTGCATCCAACAAGGGGATATTGATCTTTACCTACTTGAAAATATCCAAAATTTCAGGATTTCGATTCACCTTCTTAGGAATAGTTAATACCTGAGGAAATAGAGGCGCTAGTGGAGATTCAATTTGTTCTTCGCTTGGTAAAGGTTTAACCCCTTCTTTACTCTTAGAAGTCGACTCATCGTCTTCTTCACAAGGATCAGGAATGGATTTTTCAACAACCTTATCGTTGCGGAGTGTAATGATTGACTTCAGTTGATCCATAGTTTGACCTTTGGGATTTGGTTATGGTTGTGAAGGAAATTTCCCTTTCTCCTGAGTGTTGAGTGCAGATGCAATTTTTGCAAGAGTATCTTTCAAATCAATCATGGTTTGACTTGTTTGAGTATTGATTAACTTTTGCTTTTCAATGAATGAATGCAACGTGTCTTCAAGATTCTTTCTAAAAGGAGGAACATATGGTGTATACGCTTGAGATTGTTGAAAATTTTGCTGGGTGTGCAAAGGTGGTTGTAACGGTTGAGCATGATTGTCACTTTTCCAACTGAAGTTTGGGTAATTCCTCCAACCAAGATTGTAAGTTTGTGAGTATGGATTTTGGGTTAGCTTCTTAAAGTTGTTCAATGCATTGACTTGTTCATGGAGACATTCTTTGAAAGTGGGCAAGGTTGAGCAATTGCTAGTGGGATGGTCATTGGTCTCACAAATATGACAAACAACTTCTTCAACAAATTTTAAATGACCAATTTTCTTCATTTCTAAACCCTCAACTTTTCTAGCTAGAGATGCAAATTTTGCTTGAAGGTCATTATCTTCTTTAAGATGATATATGCCTCCACTAAATGCAAAGGTTTGAGTCTTACCTGGGGCCTCATAGGTACTAGCGGTGTCCCAATTCTGAGCATTCTCTGCTAGCAAGTCTAGGTAATCCATTGCCTCATCAGGATCTTTATCCTCAAATGTTCCATTACACATCATTTCTACCATTTGTCTTTCTCCAGGTGTCAAATCTTCATAAAAATGTGAAACTAATCTCTAAGTTTCAAAACCATAATGTGGGCATGTGTTAAGTAAATCTTTGTATCTATCCCAACACCGGTAAAAAGTTTCTCCTGATTTTTGTGTGAAAGTGGTGATTTGCCTTTTGAAAGAATTTGTTCTGTGGGCAGGAAAATTTTTTTTCAAAAATTGTTGTTGCAGTTCATCCCATGAATTGACGGAGCCTGACCTAAGATACTGTAGCCAAGTTTTAGCTTTATCTTTTAAAGAAAAAGGAACAAGCTTAAGCCTGATGGTGTTCATGCTACAGTTTAGGTTGTTATATGTGTGACAGACTTCTTCAAATTTTCTCAAATGCAAGTATGGATTTTCAGAATCAAAGCCATGAAAAGTTGGTAAAAGTTTAATAATATCTAGCTTGAAATTGAAGTGACATGCATCAGCAGGAAATATTATACATGATTGAGTGCTATTTCTTATGGGGTTCATGTGTTCTCTAAGTGTCGTAGGTCGATCTTGGTCATTATGAAAAGAATGATTATCTTCTTGTTCATTAATGTATTCAGCCATGTTCGAAGAAGATGAAGATTCTCTTACCAGTCTACCACTTGATGTACGTGACCAAGCTTTCATACATAAACAAAATAACAACAAAAAAAATAAATATCAATAACAAGTTAGGTAGGAGGCTCAGCCTTCCATTCAACAATAAAGAAAAATAAAGAAAAATAAGATTAACACAAATTAAGAGGTAGGAGGCTCAGCCTGCCATATAAAGAACAAAATAAAATAAAATAAAATAAAAAGAACAAAAAGAATAAAAAAAAAATTAAACTTGTACTATAATTTTACTTCCCCGGCAATGGCGCCAAAAACTTGCTGCACTCTAGCAGTTGTAACCTAAGTGTAGGTTGTCGCAAGTAATAAAATCTCGAGAGTCCGAGTGTCGAACCACAGGGAAGTGAATTAAGAAATAAAAATTACAAATATTTAATAAGGTAGGTTTTCGTGAAAGGTGTGAACAAGTTTTGATTAAAAATTCAAATTCAAATAAAATAGCTAAGGTTAGGGGATCCACTTTTAGTATATTGGTTATGATTAATTTTTAGCTCATCTTACCACTCAATTGAGATCCACACATAAATTAGTATTAACGTTCATTGATCTTAAAACGCCAACACTTGTTAATGGGTTCAAGTATTCATCATGCCAACCTTTGTCGACAATAACTTAAGATTCCAATATAGCCAGCAGAGCCATGTTCTACAGAGGGAATCAAGTAGCTTTTGTGCTAATGATTTGACTATGATGAATCAAGACTCCTACTTAACAATGAAGGAAGTTAAATAGATTAAGGAAGAAAATACCGTTAACGTTGTGATGCATTCAAATCAATCACAACCTCTACACCAAAAGCTTCACCCTTTCACCTTAGCAAAAATAAGATTAGTTAGACATAATAAAATTAAACAACATGTAGAAAGATGAAATAAACATAGATTGAAAGATCAAAGAAAGAACAAGAACAAGAACGAGAAAATACTTGGACAAAGCTTCGGTATTGAAAACTAGAACAAAACTAAAGAAGAAATTCTAAAGATGATACAAGAACATAAATGAGGCCTAAGAAAATGGCATCCTTCATCCTCCGCCCAAGGTGCCTATTTATAGAGGTTTAGAGTGGGTGAAATGGTAAAATGTAAGTAAATACAAATCAATAATGGTGGGCTGCAACTTCTTTTAATTTTTTTACCATTGTAGACATCAGATCAGCTCTTTCTCAAAGCACAAAAGTTGTAGATCTCCTCTTTAGCTTCAAATTAATAGCTTGCTTATTTAAATCGGACATGCGTACCTCAAGTTATGATTTTTCTACCAAAACTGCTCTTCAGCACACGAAATAATGAAAGGTCTCGTCTATAATCAGAATTCAGCAATGAAGACAATCAAATTAGCTCACAGAATAAAGCAAAGTTGAAGATCTATGTGTTGGCTTTCAGATCAATTTGGAATCACTCAGTTTCGACGTCTGTAGCTCCAGATATGATTTTTCTCGTAAAGGGCTACCAAGTGATGATTTTACCTATGTAAAAAATAATCATTTAATATTGATGAATAGTAAAACGTGTATAAACAGTAAAAATATGTCCGTGAACAGTGAAATACGTGTATGAATAGTGATAAGTGAATAGTGACTCAATGAATAGTAACTATGAATAGTAAAAAATGCGTGTGAATAATAAAAATACATGAAGAGTAACCTGATGGAAAAATGATCAGAATATAGAAATTAATCATACTCAAAGTGTCTAATGATAATTTAAACCCTTAATAACAATACACTTATGAGTATTCATCACTAGGGATTGTGAACTAGTAGTATGAAAGGCTAAGATTATGACTAATCTGCTAGTGTTGGACATTCCTAAGTATGATATAGTGTTGGGATGAATTGGCTTGCTATGCATAACATTAGAATTGATTGTGCTAAGAGGAAAATCACATTGCCTGATGGTGAAGTGCATGCATTAGTGAATTGTAAGGAATTAGTGTATAAAATGCATTACATGGAACTAGAGGCACTAGATGATATACCTGTGATTTCTGAGCATGATTACTGTTATGCATTGAATGAATTGTACTGTGATGAGGAAGTAGACAGAATACCTATAGTGAGAAACTTTCTACAAGTCTTTCCTAAAGACCTGCCAGGTATTCCTCCACCAAGGGATATTGAGTTTGAAATCAAGTTACAACCAGGAGCTAGTCTAATGTCCATTCCTCCTTGCAGAATGCTTATCACAGAGATGAATGAACTTAAGAAACAACTCGATGGACTTCTTGAAAAAGGGTTCATAAGGCCAAGTGTTTTACCGTGGGGAGCTTCTGTGCTATTATGAAGAAGAAGGATAGATCATTGAGACTATGCATTGACTATAGGAAGCTTAATGCAGTGACTGTCAAGAACAAGTATCCACGCCCTAAGATTGAGGATTTATTTGATCAACTCAAGGGAGCTAAGATCTTCTCTAAGATAGATTTGAGATTTGAATACTTTCAGTTGAGAGTAAAGGAAGAGGATATTCCTAAGAATGCATTCAGGACTAGATATGGGCATTATAAGTACACAATCATGCCATTTGGTTTGACTAATACCCCAGCTGCTTTCATGGACCTAATGAATAGGGTGTTCAGACCACATTTGGACAAATTTGTGGTTGTATTCATTGATGACATCCTAGTGTATTCCAAGGATGAAAATGAACATGAATATCATCTGAAGATTGTCTTAAATACTCTATTGGAACATTAGCTTTATGCCAAGTTATCCAAATGCCAATTCTGGATAAGGGGAGTGTCTTTCCTAGGACACATTATAGATGCACAAGGCCTTAAGGCAAAACCTTAAAAGGTCAAGGTAGTGCAAGAATGAGGAAGACCAAAGACTGTAAAGGAAATCAAGAGTTTCCTAGGATTGGCTGGATACTACAGAAGATTTGTATCAAGTTTCTCTATGATTACCTTTACTCTTACTCATCTGACCAAGAAAGGTCAAAGGTTTGAGTGGACTGAGAAATGTGAAAAGAGTTTCCAGGAGCTCAAGAAGAGATTGATTGAAACTCCAGTATTGATTCTTCTTGATCCAAGCAAGCCCTACATCATCTATACAGATGCATCTAGATCTAGGTTAGGTTGTGTACTTATGCAAGATAGAAATGTCACTCCTTATGGGTCAAGGCAGTTGAGACCCCATGAGCAAAATTATCCGACCCATGACCTAGACCTGGCTGCGATGATTTTTGCTTTAAAACACTTTATGGGTAGTTCCTTTGTGATCTACACTGACCATAAAAGCCTAAAGTACTTATTCACTTAGAAAGAGCTGAACATGAGGCAAAGAAGATGGTTAGAGTACATCAAGGACTATGACTGTAGTATAAAGTGCACAGAGGGCAAAGGCAATCTGGTAGCAGATGCCTTGAGCAGGAAGTACACAGGTCTTCTAAAAAGAGGATCCATCGCTGATCATGATAAGTAGAATAATTTGCTATGCGTTTGGCATAAGTGGAAACAGTGGGAAGAAGCACAAGTCTATACATTAACTATTCAGTTTGAATGGATTGAAGAAATAAGAAAGGCATAAGAAGCAAACCCAAACCCGAAGAAGATTTCGGGGGAAGACAAAGGTCCTTGTATGAATCCTTTGCCTATAAGTAAGGATTACCGTACTTCAAGGACAGAATATATGTGCCTAGTGAGCAAGAACTTATAAATGAGATACTTGAAGAAGCTCACACTAGTAAACTAAATATCCATCCTGGAAGTGAGAAGATGTACAAAGACTTGAAGACACACTGCTGGTGGCCAAACATGAAGAGCGACATAGCTACTTATGTCTCCAAATGTGCCACATGCCAGAGGGTAAAGGTAGAGTACCAGAAGCCAGCCGGTACCCTACAGACTTTACCTATACCAGTAAGAAAGTGGGGCAACATAACCATGGACTTTTTAACTGGGTTGCTTATGACCAGACTAAGGCATGATACAATTTGAGTCATTGTAGATAGGCTAACCAAATGGGCCCACTTCTTACCTATGAAACTCACAGATTCCCTAGAAAGTTGGCTCAAATGTATATCCAGGAGATAGTAAGGCTACATGGAATACCGGACTCCATTGTATCTAATAGAGATCCAAGATTTACAGCTCGGTTTTGGAGTGTTTTTCACAAAGCACTAGGTACGAAAATGTACCTAAGTACTGCTTATCACCCTTTGACTAATGGGAAAACTGAAATGGTGATACAGATACTGGAAGATATGCTCAGGAGCTATATGTTAGATTTCAAGGGTGAATGGGGCCAACACTTGCCATTGGTGGAATTTTCATATAACAACAGTTATCAAAGCACCATCTATATGGAACCTTATTAAGCTTTTTATGAGAAAATGTGCATGACACCTCATTGTTGGGTAGAAGCCTTATATAGGCTATAGTTAGGCCCAGAAATCACCGAAAAAACAACAAGCAAAATTAGGAAGATACAAGAAAGATTAAGGATAGCCAATGAAAGGACCACTACTTATATGAATAAAAGAAGAAGAAACTTGGAGTTTAAGGTTGGACATAAAGTGTGGCTCAAATTAGCACCAACCAAAGGCACCATCAGATTTAGTAAAAGAAGTAAGCTAACTCCAAGAAACATTGGTCCTTATGAGACACAAGAAAGGGTTGGCAAGGTAGCTTCTGGTTAGCTCTAACGCCAAGTATGTCAAGTGTTCATAATGGTTTCCATGTCAGTATGCTTAAGAAGTGTCTACTGGATGTAAAGCATGTTATAGCAGTGGAAGGCATACAGTTAGAGCCAAATCTAACATATGAAGAAAAACCTATAGCTATCTTAGCTAAGGATACTAGAAGGCTAAGGAACAAACTGATTCCCACGGTTAAAGTACAATGGTCAAACCATTTTGAAAGAGAGGCAACGTGGGAAACTGAGAAACAAATTCTAGAAAGTTATCCAGATGAGTACCCCAAGCTAAGGGCAATTTTGGAGGACCCAAATTTTTAAGGGAGGAGAAATGTTACCACCTTAACAAATGGAAAAATTACAGTATAAAGGCATAATGGTTATAAACCATTATATAGCATAATTTTCACCATAGTGAACGAAATATGAGGGGTAAAGTGAATAATCTACATCTCCTTAAAAATTACAATGATTACCCAGGACTAAATGAAGCCCTAAAGGATTGCTTGTTTTGCAAGTAATATATGGGTCTTATTGCAAGATTTCAAGACTTGGGTTCTCAATTGTACAACTCTAAAGAAGATATTTTGGAAGGATTTGAATGGTATGGAAGAAATTTTTGGATGCTAAATTGCATAAAGGAAACAAAGTCTATTATTCAAGAACCTAGGACAACTAGGTTTACAATTGTTCACAAAAATAACTAAAGAATGGGATGATTTTTGACAAAAGTCAAAGATGGCCATTTCTAGCATTATACCAGCCTTTTATTTCTAGGTTCTAAGGTCAAAAAGGTGGGCTAAAGATTAGCTAAAAATTCTTTTCTTAAGACATACTTATAGTGACCTAAGTGAAGGTTAAGGTTAAACTAATCAAGTCAAGTAAAAATCTTGAATTTTTTACTTTTCCTTAGTCATTTTCCGCCCTCACCAGCCAGAGTTCCTTCCTTAGCTCCTCTATAACCTTCCATAGACACCATAGTTCAAGCTCCTAAGAAATCACAAAGGAAAGCAATCGAATTCAACAAGAGAGAGAGAAAAACCCTAGTTTTCGGGTTTAATGAGCTTCCTTTGGTATTTTCAGCTTTCACAGCTTAGGTAAAGGGTTTTATCTTCATGTTTCATGGTTGTTTACTGTCCTAAGATGATGATCAAGCATCCATGAAGCAAATACCATGGTTGGAAGAGAGCAAAAAGCTCAAGGAACCAAGTATGGGTTAAGGGAGAGTGCATGAACAAGGTTCCAACCTTACTGCTTTTCATGCACCAAGATGGCAGTGTTTACAGGGGTTTCAGGCACCTAAGTTAGTACTAAATAAGACCAATTAGCCTCATAAGGCCAAGCATTAGATTGAGAAAGGCTGCCATAGTGATTACATAATGTTTATTTGATTGTTTATAAACTAACCCTAACGTGTTTATTACTGCCAGCATTACATTTGTTTGTTGCTATGTTGTTTGTGCATTTGGATGGCTGTGTTTGTATATTTGTACTGTATATTTGTGTTTTAGTATCTTTGGATTTCAGGTATATGACTGGAGTTTGAATATTTTATTGACAATTCTTTACTAAGTTTCATTCAAGAAACTTACCCCCTTTTTGTCCATTTTAGGTGCTGATAGATCTCATTCAAACTGACCATTTTCATTTGAGTTTTGACCTGAAATTTCAGTTACTTGAACTTCCATGTATCTAGTTGTAATCTAGAGTTTTTGGTGATTTTAGGAGCATATTTGGTATTTTTAGTGATGGTGCTTATTGTACTATGTAGCAGTTATCCAACATTTTGTTTTTGGAGTGCATTGTGTCTAAAGCTTTCCTGTAACTAGGGTGCATGTTTTAGTTAAGTTAAGAATATTATGTAGTGCATGGATTCATGTACATGTAATGCATGTGAAGTTTGGACAATGTATGTGAACATTTGTGGGCCGTTTTGCTATGTATGAGGATGCTATGCACAGGCTGCCTAAGTGTGCAATATAAGCTGCTTGTTTGTAAATTTTGGTATTGGCTATCTAAAGATGCTATCTGTAAGGGAATGTAATTCCTAGGTGTATTTGACACATATGGAATAGCCTTGAGGGGCTTACCCTTTGTGAATGAAGTGTTTGTATGCTTATAAAATTTCATATCGGCAAAATGGTCATCAAGTGATCAATATTTTGACCCTGCACTCTAAGTCCGATAACTCCCTGTGTAGAATGAATATTCGCATGAAATTTTGACCACACTAAGAGTACACCTAGAGGTTTGACTGGGATTTGGAATTTCTGCTTTTAGAGTCCCGTATCCAAAGTTATGACATTGCAAAGTTGGCTAAGTTGCTGTTTATTTGGTCAGAATTTTATAGCCAACTTAAAAAATCTATAACTTAGCCCATAGGTGGGCTATTGATGTAAAACCAAATTTCCTTGGTTTGGTTTAAGTCTCTACTTGATATTGAAGCAAAGAAAAGTTGGGGTACATGGATAGATTAATACAGTTTTTTGGAGGAAGTTTCAAGTGCTGTGGCTGGTTACTTAAACTTAACAAGATTGCCTAATGTGTGGTAGCCAAGATTTAGACTTGTGCTAGTGTTTTCCTTTCTTGCTGCCATGGTGTGCATAAAATGTGAATATATGTATAATTGTTGGACCAATATGTATGCATTTATGTAGTGCCCAGGAGGGCCACTTGGGCATGCACACTAAGGGTATTATTCTAATGGCCTACAGAACATACCAACCTTGGGAGTTTTAAATACACAATTTTGGTACCATAACTGGATTACCCCAGAGTACGTAACAAGACGCGCTCTCACATGTAGGCTGCTTTGGCTCTATCTCGTGGGTTATTTTTTGCAATGGCTGGGGTAGTTTTTTTTTTAATCTGCTCTAATACCATGTTAACGCTTCCAACCTAAAACCAGTTGGCAATAGGTGGAGAGGCTTCATCTCCATATAAAGCTTTGACTTAACCCATTTTCTTGGCCATGTGGGATTTTCCCATTTAACATTCCTTAGCCATTGATTTTGTTGAAACTTTTGTACTTGGGATCTAATGTTAGTTACATTGGTCTCAAGAAAATCTTGTCTTGTTTTATCAATTTGATCAGTGACAGATTGCAGAACTAGAGAAAAAATTTCTTCACCAATTTAAAAAGATTGCCCCATAAATATGGCACAGAAGATGTAGAGCCTGAAGTGCTTATAAGTGTTTGTTTTTTGTGCTCCTAAATATCAAGACACTCTTATTGAAAGAAATTTAGTTTAGCTAAGAACTGAGAAATTGGAGGTTCATTTTCTTTATTCATTTAGATGGGAGATTCAAGTTTTTTAGAGCATCTCTTCAATGGAAACTCATTTGAAAGATGCTCTAACATCTCATCCTCGTGTATTTCAGGAAACTGAAATTAGGGGATTTCTTCCCCTTTTTGGCAGACTATTTTGAATGAGATAAACTTGCCTTCTTTATACCACTTAGGAGTCAGGTAAATAACACAATTAAGAGCTAGACAAACAAAAACTAATTAGACACAAACTATTGATCACAAAAGATATGCCCTAATAAACCATCATAAGAAATGAGATGCGAACAAAGTTACACAATATAACAAAGTGACACAATATAGAAATAAGTAACAACACCTGGAGCAACTGAATTGAACCACCTAGAAATTGACAACAAAAAACTGGCTGAGAAACAATTATTGAAGAAAAGAAAGGATATCAAAATGAACTACAAAGCGAAGAGAACCAAAGAGAAGAAAAGCACACCAATGATAAAGAAAACACTACCTAAACATGGCATAAAACCAGAAACGAACAACAACACCCTAGAAGAAAGAACAGGAACAACAAACTAATGAGGATGGCATAGGAAAAACTAGCAATAGTCTTAACATTGAGAACACAGGAAAGAAAAGTATGTAGAGTGTGTGCCACAGGAACAATGGAATTGACTCATTAGAAATAGAGAAAGTAAAAGACCAAGAAACCAAACAAAACTATACAACATAGCCGAAGCCACAAACTACAATTAGCCACTAGGGATTTTGGGCCAAAGGACAAACCATACACAACATAAACAAAGATTCAACAAAAATGAGACAAAACCTAGAGAACAGGAACACATCAGTAGGGCAATCACTAGTTAGGAAAACATCAGGAAAATAAATAAGGAAACCTTAAAAATTGGGATTCAACAAAAGCTTGAATGATTTAGATGAGAAAAAATGGAAGGGAAAAAAATATTTCATACAATTGTCTTTTTCTTAGTAAAAATAAAAATAAAAATATTAATGTTTATCACTTGGCTCAAATTGGCCTCTACTTGTATTTTTCAGCTCAAACGTACCACTCATGTTTCTAAATAGGCCAAATTGGCTACTCTTCGATAAATTGTGAAAATATTTCTGTGTGAAATGAGTATGTTTTGTAAAAAAATATTATTGTGAGTAAGATGATTATGTATTGTTACAAATTAGTGAAAAACTAGGGATTTAAGATGCGTTGGATGCATTAGAATTTGCATAGAGGCTGCGCAATAGTGCAGAAATTAGCATGTAAAAATTTTAAAAAATATGTTCTGAACATCATTCGTTACTATCACACATTAGAAGCAACAACTTAATGCTTAATTGATGACTGAATTTAACAAAAATGGCCAAGTTGGTAAATTTAAAAACATTAGTGGTATATTTTTTCTATAACAAAACAATAGTGGCCGATTTGGACCAAATCACATTGGTGGTTTTTTTGTAATTTTCATTTTTTTTGTTCGTACATATGGAGTGTCTAGCATAAGGGTTGAAGACAAAGAAGACTTTCAGCCTTTGAGTAAGCAACATTTGTGGACTTAAGCACAATTGGATTGCCTACTATATCCACCAACAAAATACACTTTATTACAATTCCTAGATCTAAAAAACTTAAGTTGTGTTTGGATCCCATAATCATGTATAGTAAATTCTAATAATTAAAAAAATTTTAAATTTCTTGTTTGTCTAAAAAAGTAGAAAAATAAAAATTTTGAGTTAATGCATTTTAGAATGGAAAATGAATTGTCAAAAAAGGGCGGGAAAGTAAAAATTTTGAGTTAATACATTTTACAATGCAAGATGAAACAATATTAATCTTAGAGTTCAGCGGTACACATCTTAACCAACTAAATTGGACTCAAGCTATGTTATTGTGTAATCAGTTTGAATAGAAAATCTTTGTTATATTGTTTTTAGTTGTGATGTGTTAGGTTGCAATTTAGGGTTTGAGCGACGGTGCCTAGATGGCTTGTTAAGATTTAGGCTACTCATTCATGTGCGCTCCATTGAAATAGAAGGCCCAAGTTAATGGTGAACAATTTAGGTGTATTTTTTTTTACAAACAATGTCAAAGGGAGACCAAGCTTTCTTTAATCAAGGTATTTTTAATACTTCCATAAACAAAACATCTATTGTTCTTATCCCTAAAGTTCCCCATCCTGAAAAAGTCACAGAGTTTAGACCAATTAGCTTGAGTAACTACTGCTATAAAATTATTTCTAGAGTCCTTGTGAATAGACTAAAGCCTCACATGAATAATAACATCTCACCGTTCCAAAATGCTTTTGTTAAAGGGAGACAAATCCAGGACAATATCTTAATAGCTCATGAATTTTTCCACTGGCTAAAAGCAAAAAAGAAAGGATTAGATTGGAATATGGCTATAAAAGTTGATATGCAAAATGTTTATGATTGTGTGGAGTGGTTTTTTTTTTAAGGTATTATGGAAAAAATGGGGTTTCCTCCTAGGTGGATTACTTGGGTTATGTCCCTTGTTACTTCGGTGTCTTATACACTTTTGATTAATGGAAAGGAGTCTGGAACATTTAAACCTACAAGGGGTATAAGACAAGGTGACCCTTTATCTCCTTATTTGTTTATCACGATTACTGAAGCTTTATCTCAAATGTTAATAAATGCAGATGAGTTGAAAGTTATTGAAGGTATCAAAATGAGCAATCACTGTCCTTCTTTAACACGCTTATTATTTGCAGATGATTCTCTCTTTTTTGTTAAGGCCAGTGTCAAGAATGGATATCATTTGTAGCAAGTTCTTATACAGTAGTGCCAGGCCTCTGGACAGTGCATAAACTTTGATAAATCTACTATTTTTTTCATCCCTAACACTCCTACTACTCTGCAGGAAAAGATTAGCCTATTTTTTAAAATCCCTAAGGAAGAAAATCCAGGAAAGTATCTAGGATTGGCCACCTTGTGGGGACGCTTAAAGTGTGAGGCTTTGGCCTTCCTCAAAGATAGAATCATAAAAAAAACTCCAATGGTGGAGGGAGGCTTTACTCTCATACTCAGGTAAGGAAATTCTGCTAAAGTCTGTCATTTCTACTATTCCTTCATATGCTATGGCCTGTTTTAAATTCCCTAGGAAATGGTGTCATAATATTCATTCTTTAATGTCAAAGTTTTGGTGGGAAGGTCAGCACTCAAATTCTAGCATTCATTGGAAAAGCTGGGAATGTTTAACATTTCCAAAAGAAAAAGGGGGAATGGGTTTTAAAGATTTAGAGGCTATGAATGTTGGTCTCTTATCAAAACTTGCTTGGAGGATCATCTCGAACCCTTAATCTCTTTTAGCACAGATTCTAAGAGGGTTATACTTCCCTGATGGAAATCTTTGGAATGCAAGAAAAGGCCCTAAATCTTCTTGGGGATCGTCTAGTATGTTAGAGGGTAGGGACTTTTTAAAAAAGCATGTCTACTAGCAAATTCATGATGGTCAATCTATCTCTATATGGAATGATGCTTGGATTCCGAATATAGGGGGCTTTAAACTTCATCCCAATATAGACATTACATTAAAAATAAGAAATATGAATGTTGGTAATCTAATAGATACTTGCACTCACACTTGGAAGTTAAATCAAATTTCAAGTTTGATTTCAAATAAGGAAAAACAGGCCATTTTGTAGATCCCCATTAGCCATTTTCTAGGAATAGACAAGCTAATTTGGCCACATGAAAAGACTGGTAAAGTAACAGTTTGATCTGCCTACAGGATTCAAAAAGACATTGCTTCTAATTCCTCTTCTGCTTCAACCTCGCATCAGATAGACCCCTGTGTGTGGAAATTAATATGGAGTATCAAATGCTCTCATAAAATTCAGAACTTCATGTGGCGAATTTGTCAAAATGGTGTAGATGTTCATCTGAATTTGGCTAAAAGAGGTATCAAAGTAATCCCTATGTGTCCTTTCTGTTCTCATGTTGAAACAGTGGAGCATATGTTCTTGCAATGTGAATGGACTCATCTAGTCTGGTTTGTGTGCTTGGATTACAAACCCACAATGCTGAAATTCGAACATTTAATGAATGGCTTATTGAGGTTTGTCATTCCTTAAAGCATACTCAGCAAAACAAGGAGATTATTAGGTCAATTATTGCTTATACTTGCTGGTTTATTTGGTTGGCAAGGAATGAGGCTATTTTTCAAAAGAAAAACATCATTCCTGAATTTGTAATTCACAGGATACAGGGTGTTGTAGCTGAATACTACCAAGCCCACCAACACGTTGGAAACATAAGCCAGCCTTCACATAGATACTCTACCTCTGAGCAGTGGAGCAAGCTGGCACAGAGGACTATAAAACTTAATGTGGCGGCTGTTTGTAGTGGGGACTCTGCTGGGATGGCTTATCTGATTAGAGATTGGCAGGGGAACATCTTGGGGAATCAGGCCATGTTTGCTATTGGCATTTACAAAGGAGCAGCACTAGCTGAAATGATAAGGAAAGGGCTTCAAGAGTTGTTGGGAATAGGCCATACAGCAGTAGAAATTGAAACATTTGACAAAGAAACAATTGCCAGTTTGAAGGATTATGAAGATTGGAGGATAGGCACTTTAATCTCTGATATTAAAGCTTTGAAATGCTCTTTCTCTTATTATTCTGCTAAGGAGATATCTTCAAAAGCTAATATGTGTGCTTTATGCATAGCTAAGTGGGTGAGTTTATAGAAGAGTGAAAATTGGACAGTTTGTCCCTCTTCTGTTTATGCCCTTCAAAACTCTTTTGATGTAAACTTTGAGCCCTCTTGAGGCCTTTGTGTAAATAAAAAAGTTGATTCTTGCCAAAAAAAAAAGAAAAACAATGTCAAAGATTTAAAGTCTTGTTCTAGTACCAAATTTACGTATATGTGAGTAAATTTGAAGGCCTTGGTAAGGCTAAAGACCTTAGCTTAGTTAGTCTGAGCAAATTTCATCAAGTTTCCCCAAAAACAATTTTACTTCTTTCCTTAACTCTCTTAGAGATTTGTAATAAAGTGTGATTTCGAATTAAAACAACAACAACAAAAGCGTGCTAAATTTATAAGCTTAAATCCCAAGTTCGCTCATAACAGCCGCTCAACTACCAAAATGATGCCAGCTAACTACTGGATTGAACAAACGGTTGGAATTTGTCAAACCTACACCTTACTTTCGAAGACTATTTTGTCCTTCTCTCTTGTTCATCTGAATCATGGCCTCCCCTCTCCATATCGAACGCCGAACCAACCCATCATTGCGCCACCTCTATCCTTCACCTCATGCATTAGATCCACCGAAGCTGATGCTCAACTCGCAGATTTTTTCAATGTTATTGCCGGCACTACAATAACGCTCATCTCATCTCCCAACTCGCTGCCAACAATGCAAATGCATAAACATAATTGTGTTAACATATAATCACGTATGAATAAAAGTGTAAACCCATTTGTACAAGTAATATCACTTGCATTATTATTTATATTTAAATAATTAAAGTCTATTACGCATATGAAATAATTTTTACAAAAATATTCAATATGCATATATTTGAACTCGTCAACAAAAGTTTTCAAAATTTTATTTGTATATAAATCTTCCAAGGTTTATACATATTTCTCACTATTTTTTCTTTAAACTGTATCTCTCATTTTATTTGTATATTGGAATATAAATCTTCCAAGGTTTGTACATATTTCTCACTATTTTTTCTTTAAACTGTATCTCTCATTTTATTTGTATATTGGAATTCATACATATTTTTCATATAATTTGTACATATATCTGATTTTGACAGAAAAGAGGTTTTGACTCGTTCACACCTATTTTGAGGATGAAATATTGAACTCGTATATACAATTGAATATCTCTGTAACATATCTCTGATATCATTTATACATACTCATTACTTACTTTATACATCGAGTTTCATATATTTCTATTATTCGATTTGTACATATTTCCAAATTTGGCTAAAAATGGGATGTGACACGTTTACACCTACTTATTTTTTTTAATATTGAATATATCAGTAACATACTTGCATTCTCATTTGTACATATATCACAAATTATTTGGACAGAACTCTCATCTCTTTTATACATCAAATTTGTAGATATCTAGTACTCCTCCTGTCTCAGAAGTTTTTGATACATTTGACTTTTTGTTGTATTTTGACTTAATTTTATTCATATTATTGTTTGTTAGAAAAAATAAAAAAAATATTTAGAAACTCATATCTTGAATTATCATTCATATACAAAGATTTTTTATTTATATATTAGAATGCTGAAAATAAAAAATCCTAGATTAATTGTAAAAAACAAACGGAGCAAAACTTTTAGGATAGAGAGAGTATCTGATTTCTACATATCTCTTGTTTTAGGGAAACATAAGATTGAATGTGTTTATTTTTATTTTATGCTATGAAGGACATTATTCAAATACAAATATATGTACACATAAAGTGTTTGGTGAATATTAGACATACCACGGGAGTAAGAAAGCAGAGAAGCAACCATAAATATGATGATCTAGTAGTGCTCGACATTTTTTCTTATTCTTTGTCGGCAATGGGAATGTGAGAGAGTGGCTTACTTTGACAAGAAATTTCATTTCATGTCCGTACTTAAGTAGACCAGGATGTGGAAAGTTAAATTATGTGGAACCAAGTGTCACGATCCAGGTAGACTATTCTATGATGACCGTAGTCAACATGGCAACTTTTGTTTGCCGTTTACATAATTTCTTGCCGATGAAACCATTAATACCAAATTTTAGTATCTGTGGCAACCTTACAATATGATTTTTATTTGCTAAATGAATAACCCGTCCAGTGGACGGAAATGGCTTTTTATCATTTAATTAAATAAAGACAAATGACTTAATTGATTTAATCTTATGATAATAATCCAAATAGGAATATATAAGTAATTTATAAATTAATCGGTAAAGACAAATGATATCCGAAGTACATAGGTGGGATGCCTAAGGCCTTAGAGACGGTTGGACCTACAAATAAAGACAATGTTAGGGGTTGGAGTTGTGTGTTCTAAAAAGACCATTAGATACTTAAGTTTAGGAGTAGAAACGAGTTGAGCTGACCCAAAGCTTGGCTCACTAAGGATTTGCTTGGCTTGGGCTTGAGCTCAAGCTCAAGGAGCTTAGAAAAATGGAGCTCAAAGCTCGGATAAAAAAGATTTGGGGTTGGATTGATGACTCGATAGGCTTGAAGTTTGATTCATAGTTTGAGCTTGATTAATTTGAGGTTTGAGCTCGATTTAAGGAATGAAAATTAAAATTTTAGGGTATAGGCATATTAAAAAAATAAAATTAATTTAGTTTTTATATTAAAAAATATTAGTCTCGTTAAGTTGGATAAGAGTTTGAGCCGAACAATACCAGACTCAAACCTCGGATCATTAAGAGTTCAAACTTATAATGAAGCTTGAAGCTCGGTTTGAAGCTCATTAGGCTCGACTCATTAATAAAAAAAATTGAGCTTACGCTCAAACTGTTCGATAAGAGGTTCGACTCGTTTCCACCCTTACTTAAGTCAACAAGGGCTCAAGAATGGAGAATGGATCTTCGAGAAAGTTGTAATTCAGCATGTCAAATGTACCTTATTACATTGAGAACAACACTTATTATAGGCCTAAATACATGGTGATTGTAAGGGAAACTCCCTCAATTATGCAATGCTTCCTATGATCATAGTGACTGCCTCCTCAACTTAAGTTGAAGCTGCTAACGGTTAATTTTATATTCTCTAATCTGCGAGTGACACACAATGGACTCCTCTAAGCCTAACCCATGAGTAACTTTCTTAATGGTCTTTAATGGATATGGCCCGACGCCCAATATAGTCCCAATGCCCCTTCCCCCCACAAAAACAAAATGGAGGGAGTAAGGTGCCCTACATTTCGAGCCTACGTATGTGTGGGTGGCACAAGGCAACTTTGTATTAGAGGATGGTCTTTCTTCCTAAGAGAAACTCTTCGCAACTTATATTGCATTCCAAGTCCAACATTTCAATTTAATGTTCATGGTTCCTTTGAGATCTCACCTAATCACCATTGCTTCGCCGTGCTTAGCTCCCTCGTCCATGAATCTCCTATCATTTTTCGTTGCCTAAAGGATAAAGTATTTAATCGGGTTCCTTGTCTTTGCTAAAGAATTTTATTTTTCTTTCAAATTTCATCTTGTATGCGTTTAGGAGGCTGTTGGTCATTCGGCTAGTGGTAGGGGTTGTCTTCCCTTTTGACTGTGTATTGATTTTTGTGCTTGCAAATGTCTAGCACCAAAGGGAAGTTGTCCTCTTGGGTTGAGGGTTGTGAGGCCATAGAATAGTAGCCCTTCAGCTTCAAGGAGGTGCAAAAATTAGAGAGCATTATAACTCTCCAAGTTCTGTCCAACATTCTGAAAGAAAATTTTGTCCTTTCATCCTTGGATGTGTTTAATCTCGAATCCATTAGAAGGGCCAACCAATGTGGGGACAACACAAGTGACTGTATATGTTGATCAAGTCCGTGTAGGGCTTCCTTTTCCTAGTCATTCCCTTTATCTTCTAACTTTGTAGCTGTTACGCCCCCAATTTTATGAACCTTAATTTTAAAAGATATCTTAAATTCCCAAAATTATAAAGCATTTAATTAAAAATAATTTAAGAAATATGAGGTAAAACATTTTATTTAAATTATTTTCCAAACAATGAGAGTATTAAATAAAATCATAGTAGTTAAGTGACAATCCCAGGAAAACTAATATGCGCATAATGTGTCAACTTAAACCAAACCATATGTTTCTTTAGAAATCACATAACACCAAGTTGAAATCCAGTCCCAGCTAGTTCTACTTTCGAGGGGCTACAGCGTACCCTCACTCAGTCTGCTCCACATCTTGAACCTCATTATATGGTTCAGTGTACTCTGTCTCCTCATAGTACTCACCTAAGAAAACATGTTAGAATGAAGGGTGAGCACAACTTACTCAGTAAGGGGGAAGTATTAGGCCCATCACGTGGGTCATAATATTCCCGTAACAAACAACAACGATTAATAAAATTTAAGTTGTAGCAATTTAATTAAAGAACAATTCCATACAACATCATAACAACAATATCAAAGTCCTACTAGCATACTTGAACTACCATGTATATGCATAATTCCTTTTTCCGATTAAATAATATCTTATTGATCGATCATTTAATCCAATACTTTAATGCCGTCGGACGAACCTAGGGTGGTGAGTGTGTACATCACCCACTCTCGGGATAACTCTTAGGCAGTGCCACTAGGGATGCCACTAAGCCAGAGCCTCTCGGGATACTTACGTCGAGGTAGAGCCTCTCGTGATACCAGCCATAAGCATGGTCCCTCGCCAGCTATGGTCTGACAGCGCACAAATCATATCTCCATACTCCGTGTCAATATCGGGTCATGACTAGGGACGGTCTGCCGCCACCCTAACATGCCTCTCGGGTTCGAATCGTCCGTTCCGAACCTCTCGTCTAAATTTATGGCTTATTAGGTCATGTAGATATGGTTCGTCACCAACCTTGCATGCCTCGTATTTTGTCTTACTCTTCAAATCTTTTACTTAATGCAATCTTGTGTATGACAAACATCAATGATATGCAACAATCAATTGATACATGACCGTAGCTCATTTTATTTTAGCTCTTTTTAGTAGAATACCATGATTCTAGTGCATCCTATTTCTTTTATCGTGTTATCTTAGTTTAGGATTACATGATGTCATGACAATCAATGATATCTTTTACGTGTATTTGTGATAAATGTTTATCTCATTTCTCACGAATTCTTTCTAAATTGGTCATTTAGCATTTATGCTCCTCATCCTTTATCTATCGGCTTATAATAATTTATTACGGCCCTAGCATGCCACTAACGGTTGCTTCCAATCTCATCATGTTGCTAGTAAGCTTGTCGGCCCTAAACATGGTACTAGCGGTATTTGTCTCGCCGGCCCTAAACATGGTACTAGCAGTGTTTATTTAGGCGGTCCTAGCATACTTCTAATTTAATTCTTGTTATAAGCGGTCCTAGTATGATACTAGCGCCAAACATACATCATACATCACATCATTACAACCATACAACCAACCAACCAAAATTACATCTCAATGGAAAGAACTAAAATAAAATAAAATAAAATTCTAGAAAAACTAATTAATTACCTAACCCATGTTTCCCACGCATTTAAAGATTTTGTTTAGCCCAATTGTTTATTTAGAATTTATTATTTGGGTTGAAGCTTATTTTAGGCCTAAGAAGGCCCACGAGAACTAACCCACTCTTCCCCCTTACCTAGTTCAGAATAATATGGTGAAATGGGCGATTTCCTAAGACGGTCCTACAAAATGTTAGTAAGGTAGAAAATTAGAAAATGTGCTAAAATTTAGAAATTTTCCTAAATGGTACTTGGAAGGTTCATGTTCTTAACAAATAGGCCGAAATTTTACCTAGTGGGCAAAAAGGGTCTCAGGGTGTCTTCGGTGGCCTCGTGCCTATTCGGGATCGTGCCGGGAGCCTTCTTGATATTGATCCTAAAAATTACAACGGCCATACACTAACTTATAAGCACATTTAATGGCTGTAAAAACTGATCTTGGAAGGAAAAAAAATTTTATTTCGGTTACCGATGTGTTTTCAGGATCTCTGACGCTCCGGGAGTCCAAAGAAGCACTAAACCTTCAAGTAGGGCTTTTTCTAACCCTTCATAACAACATGGACAGAAAAGATAATGGACTTAATAGGGCTGTGAGTTTCAAAATATTCAGCCAAAATAATTCCAAAAAGGTTACAGAGGCTTACCGGGTCTCAAGTGCAAGTCGGGGTTAGATCGTATTGGAAATGAGTGCACAACTTAGAATTTTGAACAAGAAAAAACCTAGAAATCAAATATGGAACAAAATAGAGTATTTAGGTGCTAGAAAGAAAAGAGAGAGAAAAAAAATGATAAAGAGAGATTTAGACTTACGCAAAATAATTTGGAATCACCGGTGTGTGTAGGATTGTTTTGATGTCTTGATGGGGTTTCTTTTTTTTTTTATCTGATGAATCTAGCTAAAAAAAAATGAAATTAATTTAACATTCCAATACCCTAGAATAACTAAGAATCGAAGCATTGAGGGTTAACTTACATAGATTTGATGAAGGAATAATCGAAGACAAGAACACGTGAGGAGATAATTGAATGGTCGGCGGCGGCTTTGTTGTGATTTAAGCTATGAAATTTTTGCCAGTGGCTGGTCGTAACCGTGAATGGGAGAAAAGCCAAATGTTGAAAGGGTTTGAGGTGAGATTCTGTGAGGCGAGTTTCTGTTCCACGCCAAATAGAAGCTAGGGCAAGGTAGATAATAATATAATAAAAAGGTAATGATGGCCGGGTAATTAATTAGGAAAACTAAATTGGCAATTCCTTTTGTTTTTTTCAGTTCTAAAAAGCTAGTAGGTGTTTTGCGGCTGTTGTTTTATAAGAATGAAATTAGGGTTAGGGAGAAAAAGAAAAATAATCCTATGTAGCAATAGCACGAACCCGGTTTAAACCCCACATATGTGTTGGTTAAATTTTGGGAAACTTAAGCAAACGAATTCAGAATTGAGTGAGATAAATTTCTCTTGACTCATTTTTTCGAGAAGAATCCAATGGTGCTCCCAGATTTTCCATCCGATGCTCGGTTGTAAATGACAAAAATGCCCTTAGCCTAAAGAAAATGACTTTGAGCTTCCAGTTTGGAATTTGACTTAATAATCACTAAAGGAATCATCTAAGGATCAAGATTCTTAATTTTATATTGATTTTCTAAATTGATAGGTAAAATTACAAAAATACCCTTGAGGAAAAAATGTTAATTAATTTATTTTTATTTATTTATTTTATTTACTTATTATTTTTATTTATTTAGGGTAATTTGGTAATTTTATTTTACTTAATTTCTAGGGTTATTACAGTAGCCACTTCAACATTGCCCAATTTCAATTGCATTGGCATATCTATATGTATAACATGGACCCCTTTTCTAGAAAAATGTTAACAAATGATACATAATTTATTAATTGGGTCTCCTTTAATTTTTTATTAGACCCCAATATTTTTATAATGTTTATTTGAACAAAAGAATGTGCCCCTTTTATCTTAATAAAAATTAAAAAAAATTGAATAGTCTCTTCTCTCTAATGATATTTAAAATGGAAAAAGCCTTGTATTGGCACTTGAACTTTCATACATTTTCCCATCAAAGATTCAAACTTCTTTTGTCACTTTCTTTTCTCTTCAAACATATCAAAATCTTAATAAGCTAGTTGGACACAAAATAAAGTTAATGGGCTAAGAATGAATAAGATTATGGGCTAAAAAGGAACTTTTGTCTTTTATATTCTATATAACATAAACATCTCATTTATCTTTTCCATATTCCACTGAAGCAAGTCAATCAACTGAAAAAAAAGTAAATCAAAACATTTTTAGATTTTCCCCTAATAAATATTTAAATCTTAACATCTTATAATTTTAGATAGGAAAAATGATTCAATTAGATTTCATAATTATAATTAATGATTCTGATCTAATTCTATTATAACAATTCATAAAAAGCTAAAAATGATTTCATATGAATCCCAATTTTAAAAACCTTGATATAGATATACACGGGCCCCTTGTATAAAAATGCTAAATTGGCCCCAATTGCCCTAACACCCTTCTACATATCAACATTTTCCCCTTGGCATTCCATTTGACAGGGGCTATATACTTTATCAAATCCCGTTTCTTTATCTATTTCCTAACCCTTATAGAGTCTTGCCTCTGCTTTTTCAACCTCCTGCCCAACTATCTTGGCCACAATCTTGCCTTTGCCTTTACCTTGATCCCAAAAAGCTAGAAGCAGTGGAATAAGAAGTTCTTTTTTGTGTCCACCAATGCGAACTGGAAAATTTCCCTTCTACTGGAACAATAATCCTGTACACAGGGTGACTACATGAAGCCTTGTTACATGAAGCTTATTTTCTTCCATTTAAAATATCTTCACCATTTGAATTGGATCATTAATACAGGTGCCACTGACCATGTTACTTGTGATAAAACCTTAATACATGAAGCCTATTATTTTCCTAATCATGATATTTGCTTGCCTGATGAAACCAAGAAAATCATTAACGAACTTGGAACCTTACAATTAACCAACAAGCTATGGATTCACAAAGCAAGTATAGAAGCAACCGCAAACATGATGGTCTAGTAGTACTCGACATTTTTTTTTTATCCTTAACCGTAAATGAGGATGTGAGAATGGCTTACTTTAACAACAAATGTCATTTCATGTCTGTAGTTAAGTAGAGAAGATGTAGGAAATTAAATCTTGTGGAACCAAGTGTCATGATCCAGGAAGACTATTCTACAATCACCGTAGCCAACAAGGCAGTCTTTGTTTTGTTGTTTACATAATTTCTTGCCGATGAAACCAATAATACTTTTCAACCAAATTCTTCTAGCTACTTTATCACATGATTTTTGTTTGCTAGATGAATAATCGACCGAAATGACTTTTTATCATTTAATTAATGAAAATTGATTTAATCTTACGATAATAATCCAGATAGAAATAATTAAGTAATTTATAAATTTATCAATAAGAGCAAATGATATCCGAAGTACATAGGTGAGATGCCTTAGAGACAACTGAACTTGTAAACAAAGACAATGTTAGGGGCTGGAGTTGTGTGTTTGGAAAGACCCTCTCATACTGAAGTCAACATGGGTTCAACAATAGAGAATGAAGCTTAGACAAAGCTATAATTTAGTATGTAAAACGGACCTGATTATGTTGAGAACAAGACCCATTATAGGCCTCACGACATGGTGATCATGGGGCAAACTCCCCTGACCAGGCGATGGTTCTCGTGATCATAAGGATTGTCTCCTTGCTTCAGCTGGTACCCCCCTATGATTAATTTGATAGTCTCTAATCCAAGAGTGACACTCAATGGGCTCCTCCAAGCCTAACCTATGAGTAGATTTCTTAATGAGCCTTTAATGGTTACGGCCCGAAGCCTAATATAGTACTAATGCCCCTTCACAAAAGTAAAATGGATGGAGCAGGGTACCCTGCATTTTGGGCCTATGTATGTGTGGGTGGCACGTGACAACTTCAGAGGGTGTTCTTTCCTCTTAAGAAAAACTCTTTACAACTCATATTGCATTCCAAGTCCAACCTTTTAGTTTAATGTTCACAGTTCCTCTAAAATCTCACCCAATCACCGTTGCTTCACCATGCTTAACTTCATTATCCATGAATCTCCCATCATTTTCCATTGCCAAAAGAATAAAATACATAATCGGGTTCCTTGCGATTGCTAAAGAATTTCATCCTATTTGTGTTTAGCAGGCTGCTGGTCATTCGACTGATGGTAAGGTTGTCTTCCCTTCTGAATGTGCACTGATTTTTGTACTTGTAGATGTTTGGGACTAAATGGAAGGCACCCTCTAGGTTCGAGGTGAGTGAGCCCATAAAAGTACAGTCCTTAGCTTCAAGGAGGTGTAAAAACTAAGGGGCATCATAGCTCCGCAAGTTCTGTCCAGTATTGTGAAGGAAAGTTTTGTCCCTTCATCCTTGGGTGTGTTCAATCGGGGATACAGTGGAAAGGCCAATCAAGTTGGGGACAAACAAGTGACTGTATACGCTGATCAAGTTCACGCGAGGCTTTATTTTTCTATTCATCCCCTTATCTTCTAACTCTACAACCACTTTAGCATTGCCCTATCCAAATTGCATTAGCATATCGATATGTATAACATGGACTCATTTTTATAGAAAATTGTTAACAAGGGTTACATAATTTAGTAATTGGGTCTCTTTTAATTTTTTTAGTGGACCTCATTATTTTTTTAATTCTTATCGAAACAAAAGAATGTGACCCTTTTAATTTAATAAAAAAAATTGAGTAGTCTCTTCTTTCTGATGATAATTAAGATGACAGAAGTCCTGCATTGGCATACGAAATTTCATACATGTTGCATAACGGGGTCCTAGTGGCCCAACGGCCTTAACTTGTAGGCTCTTAGGGACTGTAAATCCCACTTAGTTACTATTGGCTAACCATTACATGTAGGTAAATTAAAATAATTTATGTGCAACTAGTTTCTTAGCCTACCTTGCAAAAAGATATGCATGCATTTGTCCTGGCGATGCAAACAATTAAGTAAACCATTTCAAAAACATCGTTTAAGCTTTGCATTTAAATGTACTTAAAATGTGCCAAGACAATGAAAACTAGTTACTTCAACTTCAAGTAATAGTTTGTGCACACTTAACATCACTAGCATGCGCTCAAAAGTAACTCAATGGTTTTACACCACAATGTATCTTAATAGAGGCAACATCTTAGTACACAAGGTACCATATACATATAAGGCAAAATCCTTAACTAAGATCCTTTACTTGAGCCCCACCTTCGAGCTAGCAAGCCCCAAGTGCAAGCCCTTCCTTATACTTGTGCACCACTTAATCTTTATAGTGTAAAGGCATAACACTTAGTTAGTACAAACTTAACTCATAAGTGAACTTAGAATCTCAAGGATTCTAAATATTAATGTACCTGCAAAAAGAGGAAACTTAGCCCATAACTATCAACTAGTTGTTAGGCTCAGTGTTAGAACCTGCACAACAAACTTAAGGAAGTGAGTACATGAATGTACTCAGTAAGGGTCCCTTAGGGTACCTGCAAAGAAGATAACAAGCAACATGCAAGTATGACATACAACAAACAGACAATTAATCAACAACCAACACAAGAACAACATAAAAGATATACAATGCATGAATGTATGATATGCAACACACAAAATCCTTGAGACTTCTTGCACCTTAGGTGACTTATTCTTGTCACGAGCTCAAACAGCGGAGGTACTGGAGACACTGGCCCTTGTATCCTGAATCCTTTACATCTCTTAAGTCCCACTTACGGGTCCTAGAGTAGGTCATCACCTTCTTTCAAAACTTGCCCGTCTCACCCTTAATTTATTATACAAGGTAGCCATCTTATGTGGTCTAACTTGGCAAGCTTCTAAACCTTAGCTTAAAGCTCCTTAGTGGCTCACTTACCAAACCATTTGGTTTGGTTAGGATCCTCTTAGCTTTCCTCTTCATTTCCCTTAGGTCCAAGACCTCTCACTTAGGCCAATGAAGTCTTCAAAACCCGACTTAATCTCCTTAGTGCCCTTTTAGCAACTTGAGCACTTTTAGCCTTTAGCTATTCTACTTAGTTTTACCTTAACCACACCACTTAGCTACCACTTAAATAATGCATAATCCTCAACTTATGAGTTAGTTCTAGACATAATCGAAGCTATAAAGCATCTTAGAATAGCCTAGGGATGATAACCAAGAGGTTGAGACATTCTTAGGATGCCCCGAGCTTGAGGGACGTATGCCTTAGCGACGCCATTGGCAACGCATCGTCAAAGGCATAAATTCTCAAGAATCCTAGAGGATTTCCGGTGACGCATTGCCAAATGGCATCGCCAATGGCGACGCGTCGGCAATGCACTACAGCATGCGCGACAACATGTGAACTTGCACAAAACTTACTCAAACTTTCCCATCCCAAGGCCATTTCACATGGGTCTTGTTTCTACTTCATTACCACACATAATAATACATTTTCTATCATTATTTAAGCTAAATTAACTTGAACCCTTACCTCAAATTCAGCCACAAAGCAAGAATCAAAGCTCAAGCACACTTGAGCTCAACCAAGCTCTCTTGAGTTCCAATCCTAAAACCAACGTGATATGACATCGAGAACCTCAAATTAAGACCATCTCTAGTTACACAGACAACTTAGAACCAGCTCAAACAAATCCAAACAGCTTATCTTAGGTTTTAAGCTCAAAACAAGCATCAAAGAGCCAATTAGGAGCAATAACACCAAGAACAAGTTGAAGGCTTGTTGGATTCACCTTGGGACCTTCAAATTCAATGGAACCTTGTGGAATTGGGGAGGTATAGAGCAGAAATTTTGGTGGGGAGAAGGAGCCACAAAATTTGGGATAGGAAGAAATGAAAATGGAGTCAAAGACTTGGTAGAAATATTCTACCAACTCCACTCACTAACTTCTTGTTTTCTTGTCCCTTAACCCTCAAGTTCTCATCTGTTTCACTTTAATCACTAAACATTCAACCCAAAACCATTCCTCTTTGGTCCTAAAGGATGCTCAAAAGCCTCTTACACTTAGCCTCTTGGACACTTAAGCTACTTAAGACATAAATGGCTCAATTAAGTACTTAGTGCAATTTTTGCACTTTTCTTTCAAATGAAAATGATGGTTCTATTAGCTAGGATAATTTATTGTCTTGAATTAACTAGTCAAAACTCCTTAAATGGCCCTAATTTCATCAAAATTACAGTCATACCACTTATTTGGGCCAAAATTACTATTTTACCCTTTTGACTCTTAGGTGCCAAATCACACGTAGGAACTCATCTTTACTCTACTTAGCTTATCTTTGCTGCTTAACAAGGTGCTAACTTGAGGTACTTAAGTCAAAACACTTAAATAAAACACACTTACCCGGTCAACGCCAGTTGTTCACTAGGAGAGTCGTCATAATACATTTTCCCATCCAAGATTCAAACTTTTTTGCCACCCTCTTTTCTCTTGAAACATATAAAAAAGTTAAAGAGCTAGTTGAATACAAGATAAAGTCAATGGGCCAAGTGAGAAAGAATGATAAGATTATAGGCTAAAAGGAAAAATTTTGCTATTATATTCTATATAACATGAACATCTTGTTCATTTTTTTATATTTCTTTGAAGTAAGCCAATCAAGGGAAAAATGGTAAATCAAAACATTTTTTTTTCCTCTAGTAAATATTTAAATTTTAGCATAATACAATTTTACAATTTGAGATAGGACAAATGATTTAATTAGATTTTATAATTATAATTAATGGTTCTGATCCAATTCTATGATTATAATTCACTGAAAACCAACAATGATTTCATGTGAATCCTAATTTTGAAAACTTTGATATAGACATGCATAGAACCCCTTTTATAAAAATCCTAAATTGGCCCCTAACACCTTTCTACATATCAACCTTTTCGTCTTAGCATTCCATCTGACAAGGTCTCTATGCTTTCTTGAATCCCATTTCTTTATCTATTTCTTGAACCATATTGAGTCTTGCTTGTCACAAAACAGGGTCCTAGTACCTTGAATTAATTAGCTTGTATGTTCTTAAGGGTTGTGATTGTGACAACTCTCCTAACCAATGACTTGTTTTGACCTTGTAATTATGTTTTATTTATGTATTTTTTCTAAATGCCTTAAATTGGTTCCTTATTAAGCAAGAAAGACAAGCTAAGTAAAGTAAAGATAAGTTCTTAAGTGTGATTTGGCCTTAAGAGTCATAAGGGTAAAATGATAATTTTGGCCTAAACGAGGGGCATGACTATAATTTTGATGAGATAAAGGTCATGCAAGATTTTCTAACTAAATTTGTTAAGACCAAAGGTTATTTTAGCTAATAGAACCAACATTTAAAGAAAAAGTACAAAAATTACTAAGTGCTCAAATGAGTCATTTATGTTTTAAGTGGCGTAAGTGCCTAAAAAGCTAAGTGCAGAGGCATGAAAATGCTCTTCAGGACCAGGGAAGGACAATATTTAGTGTGGGTCTAGTGGCCAAATTGAAACAAAAATTAACTTGAGGCCCAATAAGCAAGAAAACAAAAATATGCCTTAGCGAAGTTGTTAAGATATGTTATAAGAGATGAATACTACTTTTCATCTCTACCACTTGTGATTTTCATGGGTCTTTCTCTCCCATAGCTCATTTGCTGCATTCTTCTCAAATTTCATAAATCTCCAGTAAATTTTAAGGTCCCAAAGTGAAATCAAGAAGCCTCTAGCTCATTTTTTGTGCATTTGCTTCAATTGTGCTCCGTGTTGCATGTTTTGGGCATAAATCCTAAGATAAGCTTCTTGATTTTGTATAAGTTGGTTCTAAGCTTGTTAAGTAGTTAAAAATGGTCTTAATTTCAATTTCTTAATGCCATATCACATTGGTTTTAGGTTAAGAACTTAAGAGAGCTAACTTAAACTCAAGTGTGCTTATGGTGCACGTGTTTCGTTCTTGCCTTACAGATGGATTTGAGGTAAGGGTTCAAGTTGTTCTAGCTCAAATAATACATAAAAATGTGATTTTACATGTGATAATGAAGTAGAAATAAGACCCAGTTCGATTAGCTTTGGGGATAGGAAAATTGGGCAAGTTTTGTGTAAGATAACATAAGAGGGTGAGGTGCATGATGCACCCTAGTGCCACATCACCGGGGGAGCTTGTGGCACATCCAAGGGCTGTGCCCTATGGTGCTACCCTTGCTAAACCCCAAACTCCTTACGATTGAGGCATCCTAAGGGTGCGTTAATCTATCAGTTATTATCCTTAGGCTATTATAAGATGCTCCATAGCTTCAGTTTGGTCTAAAATTCATTCCTAAGATGTGAATTATGTATTATTTAAGGGTTAAGCAATGAATGTGGTTAAGTTAGTGCAAAGAAGGATGGCTAAGGAACTTAAGGTGCTCAAGATGTAGATGAGGCACTAAGGGAATTAAGGGGGGTTTCAGACCTTTTATTAACCTAAGTAGGAGGTATCAGACCCTGGTTAATGAAGGGGTAAGCTAAGATCTACCCAAGTTAAGCTTGAAGAGCTTAGTTAAGTTGAATCACATAAGGAGGTTACCTTGCATAATAAGGAAGGAAAAGATGGGTAAGTTTTCAAGGAGGAGGTGACGACTTACTCTAAGAACCATAAGTGGGACTTAAGGGTAGTAAATAACCTATAGTACAATGGCAAGTTTTCCAAGTACCTCTGCCGTTTAAGCTCACTGCAAGAGTCCTAAGTTGTTAGTGTTGTGCCCTATTTGGGTTATGGTTTCACAATAATTTCGTATTAATAATGGGCCCAATAGTTGAGCCATTATTAAGCCCGAAATTAAATCCTAATTGGATTAGGGCTTTGAAACCCATTAGGCCTGGAAGTTGAGTCTCACTATAAATACAACTTTTAGTGAGAAATTCGCAAGGTCTCCTTGCCCTAGCCTCCCAAAAGGACAGCCGCACTCTTCTCTTGCAATTCCTTGGAGGACGCAAGCTAGCACTGCGAGCGCAAGAGAAACGCATCTGCCGGGACGTGGTGGAAGCGTGGTGATCCCGAGAGGCTCGTGTGGATACCATAGAGAGCGTGAACACGTCAACTGTTCAGGTTTTGTGATTCGACTCTACAGTTGAGTGAGAGATCTCAACCGAAAATTAGGTATGAAAATTTTTGAACACCCGGTTTACCCCGTTTCACTTGGATCCTGGAGGGTTTCGGTTAAATTCCGCTGCGCTGTTTGGCTCCCGAAACCCAACAGTGGTATCATAGCTACTGGTGAAACCCTAAATCGGGATTGAAGTGGTTAAACTATTCGCATGATGCTACAGTGTTCGATTGGGTTCGGCGCATGATATCGCTATATTGATTCATGATGGCATGAAACCAAATTTCTCGTAATGAAATCAATGTAGATATTATTAAGAAACGTATACAAATGTGGTAATGAGATGTAACCCAGAAATTGATCAGGTATGAGATCGGCTATATGGATTATGGATTCTTGCCAATAGTTGCAAAAACGCACTAGGTTTTCGTTGCGGTTATTCGGCCGTGTTTGGCTACCCAAAAAAAAAAAAAAAAATAAAAAAAAAAAAAATAAATAAATAAAAAAAAAAAAAAAAAAAAAAACAAAAAAAAAAAAGAAATAAAAAAAGAAAAAAAAAAACTAAAAGGCCAAAAAAAAATGAAGGTATCTTTTGGTGGCTCAGATGGAGGAGCTCGTGGTGCCTACTTTGCTCGAAATAGAAGATTTCGGCTGGCCTAAAGGGGCATATTGTAAGATGACCAGCGGAACCATCATAGAGCATACCGGCCATCGAGACCCAATCTTCGTATGCGAAGTGCCACATTAATAAAAACTGGTTAATCAACGTGCGTTAATTGACATGCATTTTTGTTGAATGGGATTTGACATGTTATGCTGATTGGTGGTTATAGCATGGTGCATGTTTATAGCCCTTGTTGGTTGTACTTGTAAATATGGCCTATGATTCGTGCCTCTTGTTATTCTCATTGTACATTCTCTTCTCACCTTACTGCTCTCGAATGTAACTCGAGGTTTCTATTATTGATGTAATGGTACATTATGGGATCATCCAAGGTGGTGTGTCCAAGGAGCTAGCAACAAAATGGCAACCAAGCAAGGAGGATAAGGAGATTGTGAAGACTCTTTTCTTTTCTTAGGCTTTTATGATATTCTCATTGTCTTGAGAATATCACATAGTTTGGGCTATAAACATGTCACATTTACTTTGTTGTTAGCATGAGATGCATGTTTTATATTTGTATGTGATGCATGTATAAGAAAATCGAAGATAATAATTGGTGAGATCAAAAGGAAAAATCCCTCAAACAAGATATTAAGTCATTAAATGTGATGCCTTCCAAATGTTGACATTCGTCAAGACTTTGATCAACATTGGGTGGGTTTGCTAAAGCAAAGCACCTATGTTCATCTTTGTAAGGCGCGATGGGATAATAGTGATATCAAAATTACTAACTTTGGGTTCGACTTAACTAAGTCTTCCCAATATGATTGGGGACCTAAAGGCATAGGGTTGGGCTTAAGTTCATGAGATGAGCTTGGACAAGTGTTGTTCACCCAAGTATCCAAGAGTTGCATGAGATGCAATTGGCAAGGAGTTGCCTACCTAAATAACTGTAACTTGAGAGAAAAGCCAAAGCTGACTCAGGTTGTGGTGAAATATGGATCTTGGCCCACTAGATTACCTTAGCGCCGAGGTGTCCTGAAATAATATCAAGGGTTATTATTTTGAGTAAAATGGTGGGAGTTTTGTTTAATAAAAGTCCTTATTAAATGAATTAAAATGCATGACTCATACACTGCATATTTACTGTTGTAGATAACCATGATAGAAAACACATCGACACTTTCGTTGCGATCGATCCCTGGGAAGGAAAAACTGAATCGGACCAACTTTCTCAAATGGTACCGAAATTTGAGGATAGTCCTCAAACAAGAGAGAAAGGCTTATGTCCTAGAGCAGCCCATTCTGAATGAGCATGTTGCCATTGCTCCAAGAGCTGAAAGGGATGCTCACAAGAGGCATTCTGATGATGCTTTGGATGTTGCTTACCTCATGCTTATTACCATGGAATCTGAGCTTCAGAAGCAACATGAAAACATAGGGGTGTTCAATATGATCAAAAATCTCAAAATGCTCTTCCAAGAGCAAGCTAGGCATGAGAGGTTTGAGACCTCTAAGGCATTGTTTCAGTGAAAAATGTTTAAGGGAAGTCCCATGGGTCCTCATATGCTCAAGATGATTGGTTACATTGAGAATCTTGAGAGTTTGGGATTTGCTCTTCAGAAAGAGTTAGCTTTTGATTTAGTCTTGCAATCATTGCCCGAAAGCTACAGTCAGTTCACCAGGAACTATAACATGAATGACCTTGACAAGCCCTTCCCTGAATTGCTCAACATTTTGAAAACTGCTGAGCAAAACCTTAAGATGGCTAAGCCCATTTTGATGGTTCAAAAGGGCAAGGGAAAGGGAAAAGCCAAAAAGAAGAAGGATAAAGCTAAAGGAAAGTCCAATACTAATTCTTCTTTAGCTTCACTGAAACCATCTGGTGGTGTGGCAAAGGAAGGGGAGTGCTTTTATTGTAAGCAACCTGGACACTAGAAGTGCAACTGCAAGCTCTATCTTAAAGAACTTGTTAAGGATAAGGGAAGTAAGACTTTCATTTTAGGTATTCTTGTTATAGAGGCTAACTTTTCTACTTCTTCATCTTGGATATTGGATATTGGATGTGGATCTTACATTTGTGCAAATGTGCAGGATCTAAGTAGGAGTAGAAGATTGGCTCATGGTGAAGTGGACCTATGTGTTGGAAATGGAGCAAAAGTTGCTGCCTTAGCCGTAGGGACTTATGTTCTCTCTTTACCTAGTGGATTAGTTTTAGAATTAGACAATTGCTATTTTGTGCCTACTTTTAGTAGAAATTTGATTTTTGTTTCTTGTTTGGACAAGAAAGGTTTTTCATTTATAATAAAGGACAGATGTTGCTCTATTTATTTGAATGAAATCTTTTATGGTAGTGCTCAACTTAGCAATGGGTTGTATGTTTTAGAACTCGAAGATCCAATCTATAATGTGAATACCAAGAAGGTTAGATTGAATGATTCAAACCCGACCTATCTCTAGCACTGTCATCTGGGCCATATAAATGAGACCCGCATATCCAAGCTCCATAAGGATGGACTCTTGGAATCATTTGATTTTGAATCATATGAGACATGTGAGTCATGTTTATTGGGCAAGATGACCAAAGCCCCATTCACAGGGCAAAGTGAAAGGGCTAAGGACTTTACTAGGACTCATACATAGTGATGTATGTGGCCCTATGTCCACACATGCTAGAGGAGGTTTCCAATACTTCATTACCTTTACTGATGACTTCAGTAGATATGGCTATGTGTATCTTATGAGAAACAAGTAAGAATCCTTTGAAAAGTTCAAAGAATTCAAGAATGAAGTAGAGAATCAACTCGGGAAGAGTATCAAAGTACTTCAATCAGATCGAGGTAGAGAATACTTGGATCGAGAATTCCTTGACTATCTAAAGGAGTGTGGTATAGTATTACAACTCACTCCACCTGGTACACCTTAATGGAATGGTGTATCTGAAAGGAGAAATTGAACTTTGTTAGACATAGTTCGATCTATGATGAGTCAAGGTAACCTTCCAAACTCTTTTTGAGGACATGCTCTAGAGACAACTGCTTTTACACTAAACTAAGTTTCATCTAAATCGGTTCAAAAAACACCATATGAGATATGGAGTGGGAGGCATCCTAGTCTGTGCACACACATAAGCTCTAGCATGCACCCAAAAGTAACGTAATGGTCTTACACCACAATATATCCTAATAGAAGCAATGTCTTAGTACACAAGGTATAGAAGCAATGTCTTAGTACACAAGGTACCATATGCACAAGGCAAAATACTTTTATGATCATCTACTTTAGCTCCCACCTTTGAGCTATCAAGCTCTAGGTGCAAAGCCCTTACTTGTCCTTATGCAACTCTTAGCCTTTAGACTGTAAAGGCACAAACCCTTAGTTAGTACAAAACTTAGCTTATAAGTAAATTAGGAACACAAGGTTCCAAGTAGAATGAGTACCTGCAAAATAGAGAAACTTAGCCCACAACAATCCCTTTAATTGTTAGCCCCGGGGTTAGCACTTGCACAAATAAGCTTAAGGGAATGAGTATGTTATTGTACTTAGTAAGCGGTCCCTCAGTACTTGCAAAGAAACTCAAGCAACCATGTATATATGGCAAACAAACAACCAAGCATCCAACAATCAATCACAAATAAAAAAATAATAATAAATGCAATGCATGAGTGAACGATATGCAACATACAACACTTGGGACTTCTTACACCTTAAGGTGTCTTAAACTTGCCGTGAGCTCAAACGGTGGAGGTACTTGAGACACTAGCTGACATATCTTGAATCCTTTACCTTCATTAAGTCCCGCTTACGATTCCTATAGTAGGTCATCACCCACTCCCGTCACTTACCCATCTTTCCCTTGCTTATTGTGCGAGGTAATTGACTTAGTGGCTTGGCTTCTCCAAGTTCTTCAAACTTGACTCGGGCTTTCTTAGTGGATCTACTTACCAAGCTTCTTAGCTTGGTTGGGACTCCCTTAGGTTCTACTCTAGTGATCCCGGGTCCACGACCTAACACTTAGGTCATTAGAGAAATAGAACCCTATTTATCCCCCACTTGGCACCTTAATCCTTCCTTAAAGAACTCTTAAGTATCCCATAAACTTAGCCCTCTTAAACCACACACTTAATTACCCTACTTAATTGATGCTTTAAAATATTTTAGAAGTGAATTGGGAACTTAATTTGAGCATGATATAACCTTGGGATTGCATGGGAAACACTTAAACATTGTTTAGGAGGCCAACAAAGTAACTTGGGGAAACTTTAGGTTGATGCGGTTGCATCCCTTTTATTGATGGTATCACATCTCACTTTTTCCCCAGCTACTGAAAATGATGCTGTCACACCACCAAATGAGGTGCAATAGCATTACACCTGATGCTTCATTCGCCCAAAGGCTTTTTATGCCCCAATTAGCCTTTTAGTCTCATTTTCTTGCAATCCTTCTACAACTTAGCTCAAATCTCACTTTTAATACTTAAATTATGTAAGAAATGCATCAATTTAACTTAATTTTACTTAACCCCATACCTCAAATTCAAACCAAAGCAAGATTAAAGCAAACAAAGCCCACTTGAGCTTAACTTGTTTCCCTTGAGCTCCAAGCCTAAATCCAAGCAAAATGGGCACTACAAGCACTAAATTAAGACCATCACTAACCATTTTTCATGCTTAGAACCATGTTAAACCCATGGAGAAACTCACCTAAGGGTATGAAGTCAAAACTTGCAAAAAGGCAAGACAAATGCACCCAAATCACAAAAAATAAGCTAGGGCCTTAGTATATATGCTTTGGGACCTTCAATTTTGCATGAATTTTGTGGGATTTTGAATAAATGGTGAAGATTAGCTATGGAAGAAGGGGAAGAACGAAAATGGGTTGGAAGGTGTTAGTGTTGTGCCCAAAAGCGGATCATAAAATGATTGTATTTTGCACATTGAGTCATGATATTTTATTGACACATTAATCCAGTAATTTTGTTTGTTGTTTTGTTTCTGCATAACGCAATAAACATAATTATAACCCTAAAATAATGATATTCTTAAATGTCTCTGGTTTAGTATTATTGCAGAGTGGATTATAATAATACATAACGACTAGCATATATGGAGACTAATATGAGATATGTAGTCTACATATGGGTACAAGTTGGAGAACTTGTGTATTGGACCGACCCACCATGAGAACACTATGTAGATTATTATATGAGTGTCATAAGTGATTTTCATAGTGATCATGGTATATGTAGTCCTTTGACCTAAGGTCATCAAGGTTCCCTATATGTGAGTCACATACTTTGATACTTCCCTTTGTTGCTCGTAACTGAGTGAACCTGAAGAAGGTCATTGGGTATGTCACATATAATGCGGAAGGTTTTGTATGATCAAGATGGGATTTGTCTCTCCTATGTAACGGGAGTGATATTTTCGGGCCCCTTGATAGAGTAGGACTAAGAAAATGCATGGCCATGCTTGGATGAATTGATATACGATATCAATATCATCAGTTTAAGTTAGTTTACTCAGTAATCAAGAAACTAAAGATTGGGGTATACGAGAGTGATACATTCCATCTTTCGTGCTTAGTCTTAATATCTTGGACAAAGGGACAATGGCATATACGGATACTGATCATGAAGGTTTAGTCGAATCACCGACAATCTTATCACTTAGGTAGCAATGATGTGTTGCTAGAGGAGGTTTCCAATACTTCATTACCTTTACTGATGACTTCAGTAGATATGGCTATGTGTATCTCATGAGAAACAAGTAAGAATCCTTTGAAAAGTTCAAAGAATTCAAGAATGAAGTAGAGAATCAACTCGGGAAGAGTATCAAAGTACTTCAATCAGATCGAGGTAGAGAATACTTGGATCGAGAATTCCTTGACTATCTAAAGGAGTGTGGTATAGTATTACAACTCACTCCACCTGGTACACCTTAATGGAATGGTGTATCTGAAAGGAGAAATTGAACTTTGTTAGACATAGTTCGATCTATGATGAGTCAAGCTAACCTTCCAAACTCTTTTTGAGGACATGCTCTAGAGACAACTGCTTTTACACTAAACTAAGTTTCATCTAAATCGGTTCAAAAAACACCATATGAGATATGGAGTGGGAGGCATCCTAGTCTGTCTTTTATGAAGATTTGGGGTTGTGACGCTTATGTGAAACGTCAATCCTCTAACAAGCTAGAGCCCAAATCTCATAAATGCCTCTTTGTTGGGTATCCCAAAAAAACAAAGGGTTACTATTTCTACAATCCTTTTGAGTAAAAAATGTTTGTTGCTCGAACTGTTGTCTTTCTAGAAAAAGAGTTTATCTTTAAAGGAACCAGTGGGAGGAAAGTAGAACTTGAAGAAATTCAAGAACAACAAGGGGACATCGAACCTAAAATGGAACCAAAACAAACACCACAAGATGTTGTGGTTCAAGAGCCTGTTCCTGTAGCACAGAGCCTACGTAGGTCTAATAGGATTTGGCGTGAGCCCGAGAGATATGGATTTCACATTACTTACATTGGCAATGTGATGCTCATGGATTAGGATGAGCCCACAACCTACCAAAAAGCTATGTCGAGGCCTAACTCTGAGAAGTGCCTAGTGGCCATGAAGTCCGAGATGGAATCCATGTGTGAAAACCAAGTATGGACTTTGGTTGATCCACCTAAAAGGGTAAAACCTATAGGGTGCAAATGAGTTTTCAAGAAGAAAACCGACATGAATGGTAATGTGATTACCTTTAAGGGATGATTGGTTGCAAAAGGTTTCAAGCAAATTCATGGTGTTGACTATGATGAAACCTTTTCACCAGTTGCCATGCTTAAATCCATCCGAATTTTATTGGCTATTTCTATACACTATGATTATGAGATATGGCAAATGGATGTCAAAACTGCGTTCCTAAATGGAAAGTTACTTAAGGATGTGTACATGACACAGCCTGAGGGTTTTGTCACTCCTAAGAATGCCAATAAAGTGTGCAAGTTACAAAGGTCCATTTACGGACTGAAGCAAGCTTCTCAAAGTTGGAATATTTGTTTTGATGAAGCAATCAAAGAGTTTGGTTTTATAAAAAATGAAGACGAACCTTGTGTCTACAAGAAGGTTAGTGGGAGCGCTATTGTCTTCTTGGTGTTGTATGTAGATGACATACTACTCATCGGGAATGACATTCTTGAGCTACAATCTGTGAAGCCTTGGCTGGGCAAATGTTTTTCTATGAAGGACTTGGGTAAAGCAGCCTATGTGTTAGGCATTAGGATCTATAGAGATAGATCTAGAAAATTGCTCGGCCTAAGTCAAAGTATATACATTGACAAGGTGCTAAAGAGGTTTAGCATGCAAGATTCCAAGAAAGGATTCTTGCCTATGTCACATGGTATAACTCTTTCTAGATCTCAGTATCCGAGTACACCCAAGGAGAGAGAGTGCATGAGTAAGATTCCATATGCCTCAGCAATTGGATTTATCATGTATAAGATTCCATATGCCTCAGCAATTGGATTTATCATGTATGCCATGATATGTACTCGTGCCGATGTCTCATATGCCTTGAGCATGATAAGCAGGTACCAATCGAACCCCAGTGAGAGTCACTGGACAGCTGTTAAGAACATCCTTAAGTACTTACGAAGGACAAAGGATGCATTCTTGGTCTTTGGGGGCGAAGATGAGCTCGTTGTAAGGGGTTACACCAATGCTAGCTTCTAATCCGATAAGCATGATTTCATATCACAATCTAGTTATGTGTTTTGTATTAGTGGTGGTGTTGTGAGCTAGAAAAGTTCAAAGCAAGAGACATTAGCCGACTCTACAACAGAATTTGAGTACATTGCCAACTTTGATGTTGCAAATTAGGCAGTTTGGATCTGGAAGTTCATCACAGAACTTAGAGTTGTTTGAAGCATTGCTGACCTGATAGAGTTCTATTGTGAAAACAATGAAGCAATCTCATAGGCTAGGGAACCTTGATCTCACGAACGATCCAAACACATACTCCAATGCTATCATCTCATCAGGGAAATCATCGAGAGGGGTGATGTGAGGATATGCAGGACTTCGATAGACAGCAACATTGCTGATCCACTGAAAAAACCCCTTACGCAGCAAAAGCATGATAGCCATTCTACATCCATCGGTATTAGATACATGAGTGATTAGCTTTAGTGCAATTGGGGGATTGTTAGTGTTGTGCCCAAAAGCCAATCATGAGATGATTGTATTTTCCACATTGAGTCATGATATTTTATTGAGGCATTAATCCAGTAATTATGTTTGTTATTTGGTTTCTGCATAACATAATAAACATAATTATAAACCTAGAATAATGATATTCTTAAATGTCCCTGGTTTAGTATTATTGTGGAGTGGGTTACAATAATACATAACGACTAGCATATATAGAGACTAATATGAGATATGTAGTCTACATATGGGTACAAGTTGGAGAACTTGTGTACTGGACCGACCCACCATGAGAACACTATATGGATTGTTATATGAGTGTCATAAGTGATTTTCATAGTGATCATAGTATATGTAGTCCTTTGACCTAAGGTCATCAAGGTTCCTTACATGTGAGTCATATAGTTTGATACTTCCCTTTGTTGCTTGTAACTAAGTGAACTTGAAGGAGGTCATTGGGTATGTCACATATCATGCGGAGGGTTTTGTATGATCAAGATAGGATTTGTCCCTCCTATGTAACGTGAGTGATATCTTCGGGCCCCTTGATAGAGTGAGACTAAGAAAATGCATGACCATGCTCGGATGAATTGATATACGACATCAATGTCATCAGTTTAAGTTAGTCTACTCGGTAATCAAGAAACCAATGATTGGGGTATACGAGAGTGACACATTCCATGTCTCGTGCTTAGTCTTGATATCTTGGACAAAGGGACAATGACATATACGAATAATGATCATGAAGGTTTAGTCGAATCACCGACAATCCTATCACTTGGGAAGCAATGATGTGTTGCTAGACACCGCTTATTGCTTTTGATCATAAATGTGATTTATGATCATTGCCAACGTGGTAAGAGCCTATTGGGTCACACACATAATGCTTATTTGGATTATTTGAGTGCATGGGCTAATTTATTTGGGTTATGATTTCATGATAATTTCGTGTTAATAGTTGGCCCAAAAGTTGAGCCATTGTTGAGCCTGAAATTAAACCTAATTGGATTAGGGCTTTGAAACCCATTAGCCTTTGAAGTTGAGTCTCACTATAAATATATCATATAATGAGAAATTTGCAGCCTTTTTACCTTAGCCTCCCAAAAGTTCCAGCTACACTCTTTTCTTGCCATTCCTTGGAGGATGCAAGCTAGCACTGCAGGCGCAAAAAAAATGTATCTACTAGGACATGGTGGAGGCGTGGTGATCCCGAAAGGCTCGTGTGGATGCCATAAGGAGCTTGAACATGTCAACTGTTCAGGTTTTGTGATTTGACTCTAACAGATGGGTGAAAGATCTCAACCGAATTAGGTATGAAAATTTTCGAACACCCGGTTTACCCCGTTTTACTTGGATCTTGGAGGGTTTTGGTTATATTCCACTGTGCTTGTTTGGCTTCTGAAACCCTACAGTGGATGATGAATAGGAACTTTGTTTTGTCCAAAAGGAAACCAATACCTATTCCCATTTACTTTTGACTTAAATCCTTCCACAAGTCAAATTTTATTTATTTTTTCTTTCTTTCCCATCCCCACCAGCCGGCTACCTTTAGTTCCCAAAGGATAAAAATTATCCCCTTGCCCCTAGCTTTTCATTTTTATGCCACAAGTTTCACAAAAGACCTTAATTCCTAAGTTAGTGCATTTTAGTCCCATAACTTTCATTTTTGGTTCCAATGGTTAGAAAAACTTATGGCCTTAACTTATTTGGTAAAAAATACTTATGTGACCTTAATTTCAATGAAATTATGGTCATGCCACTTACTTGGGCCAAAATTACCATGTTGCCCTTTTTGCACTTTGGTGCCATTTTACACTTAGGAACTCAATACAACCTTACTTAGCTTGTTTTTCTTGCTTAATAGAAAAATAATTTAAGGAATTTAAATAAAAGAACTTATACTTACTAGGTCAAAACCAATTTTTGACTAGGAGAGTTGTCACATCTTCCCCTCCTTCAGAAATTTGGTTCACCAAAATTCTAACTTAATCGGGCAAATTTGCTTGGATATTGTCTTTGCATATCTTGCTCGGTCTCCCAAGTGGCCTCGTCCTCCCCATGGTTAGACCATAGTACCTTGACCATTGGGATCCATTTTTTTCTTAGTTTCCAGACTTGGCGATCAAGAAACTTAAAGGGGTATTCTTCATAGGTTAGGTCCTTCCTTATTGGAATAACGGATGAAGTTAACACTTGCCCGGGGTTCACAATGCATTTTCTTAAGGAACTCACATGAAAGACATTGAGAACATGGGAAAAACTTGGTGGAAAAGTCAATCGATAAGCTACTTTCCCATGCATTTTGAGGATTTCAAAAGAACCAATGTATCTTGGAGCCAACTTACCCTTTTGGCCAAACCTAGCCAGACCCTTCATCAGGGAAACCTTCATGAGTACTTTGTCTCCTAAATCAAATTTCAAATCTTTCCTTTGCACATTAGCGTACTTGGCCTGCTGGTCTGAGGCAGCCTTGATCCTTGCTTGGATCAACTTAATCTTTGTTGTGGTCTCAATAATGAATTTTGGCCAACAACTACTTCATCTACCTTATCTGCCCAACAATGAGGCATCACACATTTAAGCCCATACAAAGCTTCGTAGGGTGCCATCTTGATAGCTTCTTAATAGCTATTATTATAAGCAAACTCAATCAAAGGCAGGTTTCGGTCACATTCCCCTATAAAATCCATCACACAACTTTGCAACATGTCTTCTAAGGTTTGGATCACCTGCTCAGTTTGCCCATTAGTATGAGGGTGATAAGCAGTATTTAGGCTCACAGTGGAACCTATAGCTTTTTGAAAGGCATTCTAGAACCTTAAGAAAAAATGAGGGCCTTTATCAGATACAATATGATCAGGGATTCCATGGAGTCTCACCATTTCCCGGACATACAACTGGGCCAACTTCTCCATGGTATACGTGATCTTAATAGGATAAAGTGTGCTGACCTTGTTAACCTATCTACCACCACCCAAATTGAGTCATGCTGACTTCTTGCATTTGGTAACCCAACACAAAAGTCCATGGTGATGGATCCCCACTCTCTTTATGGAAGGGGTAAACTTTGCAACATTCCTAATGTCTTCTGATGCTCTGCCTTCACCATTTGACAAGTGAGGCACTTAGAACATATTCATATATGTCCCTTTTAAACTTTGGCCACCAAAAATAAGTCCTAAGGTCATGGTACATCTTATTCACACTAGGGTGAATATTAAGCTTACTAGTATGTGCCTCCTGCAACACTTGTTGCCTTACAACACTTGGCACATAGAGTCAGGCACCATAATAAAGTAACCCATCCTTGTACTAAAATTCTTTCAGTATAATACCTTGATCCTTGGAAAGAATCACCCTAGGATACTTACGGATCAAGGCATCGACAACCACATTGCCCTTACTAGAACAATAGTCTATTAAGCAATCGTAATCCTTGATATACTCAATCCACCTTCTCTGCCTCATGTTCACGTCTTTTTGGGTAAACAAATACTTAAGACTCTTGTGGTCTGTAAAGATTTTAAAGGACCTTCCTATAAGGTAGTGTCTCCAGAGCTTTAAGGCAAACACAATGGCTGCCAACTCAAGATCATGCACTGGGTAGTTCAATTTGTTAGCCCTTAATTGCCTAAACCTATATGTAATCACTTGCTTATCTTGCATCAACACACATCTTAATCTTTTCCTAAATGCATCGGTATATACCACAAAAATATTATGCGGATCTGGTAGGATCAAGATGGGAGCAGAAGTTAACCTTTTCTTAAGCTCATGAAAACTTTCCTTACACTTCGAAGTCCAAATGAACTTCTGTGCCTTCTTTGTTAAGGCAGTCAATGACAAGGCTATTATAGAAAATTTCTTAATGAACCTTTGATAATAGCCTGCCAAACCCAAGAAACTTTGAATTTCAGTTACAATTGTTGGGCGTTTCCATTCCACCACTGCCTTTACCTTTTATGGGTCTACACTTAGTCCTTGAGAATTTATAATGTGCCAAAGGAATAGAATTTCACTTGCCTAGAATTGGTACTTAGATAGTTTCGCATAATACTGGTTGTCTTTAAACACTTGCAAAGCTATCTTTAAATGTTCCTCATGTTCGTAGGGAGTTTTAGAGTACACTAATATATCATCAATGAACACCTTAACAAACTGATCTAGGTAGGGCTTAAAAAACTGATTCATGGCATCCATGAAAACTTCAAGAGCATTAATCACTCCGAAAGGCATAACCATATACTCATAATGCCCATACCTAGTCCTGAATGCAGTTTTCAGGATATCTTCATCCCTTACTCTTATCTAGAAATATTCAGACCTTAGGTCTATTTTGGAAAAGACCTTTTCCCCCTTTAACCTATCAAATAAGTCATTGATCTTGGGCAATGGATATTTATTCTTCATAGTTACTGTGTTCAGTTTCCTGTAATCTATACATAAACATAAGGTTCCATCCATTTTTTTCACAAACAACACCAGGGCACTCCATGGGAAAACACTTGGCCTTATAAAGCCCTTCTCAAGCAGTTATTTTAACTACTTTTTCGGCTCATCCATTTTAGGTGTGGACATCCAGTATGGGGGTGTGGAAATCAATTCTGCCCCAAGCTGTAAGTGATATGATCAAAGAAGGCACAACTAAGGATGGCAAGGATCCATTGAAGATAACTAGTGGACCATTGACAAGGAAGAAGGCTAAGGAGCTCACTGATGCACTTCAAGCTTGGATTTTGATAGATTGGCGATGTTCTGGTAGAAAAATCATATCTTGAGCTAAAAAGATTAGAATTGAGTAATTCTTGATTCATTGGGAAGCTAACATCAGGAGCTACAAATAATATGAAGACCATCAAACCCAGTTTGCACGTTAAGGAGGTTCAATTAGCTTCAAAGTCGTGATTTGCGAGTTATCGCTGGTTCAGAAGCAGTTGCAGTATTTTAGGCATATCTTTGGCTTTAGATGTCCATTTTGTGTGGTTCAGGTGTCATTTCAAAGCTAAGAAAGAGAGATACAACTTTCATGGTTTGCATTTTGAGAAATCATGGCTGCATCAAGTTTGAATTTCAGCTTGAAGTTGAAGACACAAGCACGAACCACCCGAGAAGACTATTTTGGGGTTTTTATGGCCAATCTTGTGTTGTAACGTATTTTATTTTATTTTCCTATTTATTTACATTATTTAGGATGTTATTTAGGCCATGGAAGTGATTTAGGTCACTTAGGATAAATGGAATTCGCTGCACACCTTAAACATGTGTTAAAAGGGTGTAGGAGTCCTAGTTTGACTAGGTTTTCTTGAGTCCTTTGTAACTAGGTTTCCTAGGTGACTTGGGCTGCGAATTTTGACTGAGTCTTTTACCCTAGTTTAGGCCTATAAATAGGCACATATTCTGGTTGTAAAAAAACAGCCTTGACATGAAATAATATTGCTACTTTGGAGAGAATTTCTCTTTGGTTCTTTGTGGACTACCTTGGTGCACAAGTGTGCTTGTGTTCTTGGTGTTCTTATACTTCTCGTTTCTAGTCACAGGTTGATTAGGGGTGGGGGTCTTCAAATCCAGTCTCTTTGATGTCTTGTGGAGCTTGAAAAACATCTTGGGCGCGTTTCATGGTCTTTATACCATCGGGGTTCGCATCAGTTGGTATCAGAGCCACAAGTTCCATTGAAGGACATATCTTTGTGTTCTTGTTTCTCTTCGGTTTTCTTTCAATTTTGTTCAGTAAATTCATGTTTTAATTCTCTGTTTTAATCCTTTTTCTTCTTGTTTCAGGTCTGTCCTTTTTATTCCATCCTTGTTCAAGTCCAAAAATCACAAAAACAACAAAAAGAAGTCAATCCGTGTTGTCTAGTTTTCTCGGTTTCAAATTGTTTGTTCCTGATTATTTCTTATCTTTCTGTTTCATGTCCAGCCCTATTAATCTTTCTTGTTTTCATTGTTTCCAGCATCCTAGAGTCAAGAAAACACCAAAAAAAGAAGGATCCAAGTTGAGGAAGTTTCGGTATCAAAAAGTTGTTTCAAAATTGTGCAAGTTTCAATAGTTTCTTGTTTTGGCCGAATAGAAAACTGACTTTTTGTCTTTGGCAGCAAGGAATTTCAAGGAGAACGTTTGTTTAGCATCAAAACAGCAAGCAAAAAAAAAAAGAAAAAAAAAAAGAAAAGAAAAGAGAAAAGAAAAAAGAAAAGAAAAGAAAAGAACAAAGAAAAGAGCTTGCAAAAAAAGAAGTTTTTCTCAAAGTGTTGAAAGTTTTGTGCCCCAAAACCTATCCCATTGTTTTTGAGCCAAAAAGCTTTCTTTGTGGTTCTTGTGATCATCAATTGCAAGAGCTTCCTAGAGTCTTTTAAAGCTTGTTTAGCCCACCTCTTTTGGAGTCAAAATAGTTCTTCAAGAATTCAAGTTTTCTTGTGTGCTTTGAGGATAGTTTTCTTAGAACTTTTGAGAACTCTTTGAATAGCAATATCTCACTAACAAATTGAGTGTTTGAGTGTTCATCTTTTGAGTGAAACACGTGAGGTGAGTGTTTGTGAGGATCTTTGTTATTTTCAGGAGTATGGAGGGCCAGGAGGATAGGAGGATGGAAGTGAGAAACAATGATGAGCCAACCATGAGAGAGCTTCAAGAAACTCTCAATAGACTTGTGGGGAGGATTGAGGACATTGACTTGAGGTTGCCAAGGAGACCAAATCCCATCTTGCAACCAAGGAGAGGTCCAAGGAGAGAAGAACCCGAGGAGGAAGAAGGGCATTGGCATGACCATGGGCTTCCAAGGAGGGGGGAGCCAAGGGAGGACAACAATCTAAACTCCATCAAACTTACCATTCCACCTTTCCAAGGGAGGAGTGATCCCGATGCATATTGGGAGTGGGAGCAAAAGATTGAGATGGTGTTTGATTGCCATCATTACTCTGAGGAAAAGAAGGTTAAATTGGCTACCATAAAGTTCACTAATTATGCTCTTGTATGGTGGAATCAGGATGTTATTTCTAGGAGAAGGAATGAGGAGGAGCCCATACACACATGGAGAGCCCTTAAAGCCTTAATGAGGAGGAGATTTGTGCCTAGCTACTACACTAGAGATCAACGCCTCAAGCTTCAAAAGCTAGTGCAAGGCCAAAGGAGTGTGGAGGACTACCATAAAGACTTGGAGATGACCTTGACCCGAGCCAACATCATGGAGGATGAGGAGACCACCATTGCTAGATTCATTAATGGTCTCAATCCTGAGATTGCCAACAAAGTGGAAATGGTGCCTTATTTCAATATGGAGGACTTGCTTCACCATGCCACCGAGGCTGAAAGGAGCATCAAGAGAGCAAAGGCATCCAAGATGTGTCAAGGAGGAATTTCCACATGGAGAGGAGCATGGAGCAAGGATGTGAGAGAAGTACCCAAGCCAAAAGTGGAGGCCACAAAAGGAGACTTGTCTCAACCTCAACAAGAAAAGTCAATCATGCTTGTACCACTTTCACCACAACAAGTCTTGGAGGATCAAAGAAAAATTCAAAGTGAGGTTGAGAGAAAAGAAAAAGAGGGGAAAGTTGAGGGCAAGAGTGATGAGGGGAAAGCCGAGAGAACAACCGAGAGATTATGTAAGAAGAGTGAATATGAGGGGAAGAAGAGTGGAGAGTTCCCGAGAGAAGAAATTGAGTGCGAAGTTGAGAGAAGACAAGAGTGCAATGAACCCAAGCTGAGTGAAGAGAGAAAGACCTACAGAGAAGCCATACTTTCATCTAACATAATGGAGTCTTCTTCTAGTGTTGTGTTGTCTTCTTTTCAGGACTTAAGTGGAGATAAGCTACAAGAATCAAGTGAGTTGCTGCCCATTAAAGAAGTTGGTGTTCCTAATATTCTGCGCCATGTCCCATGATCAAACCAATGAAGGAGGTTGAAAAGGAACAATTTGAGGTGAGTCCAAGTGATTTCATATGCAAAAGTTTGCCTAACATTGTTTCTTATCCTATGTTTCAAGGGGATGAAATTAATGCAACTCCAACCGAAGCCATTGAGTGCAAAGGTGAAAATTTTGTGGTTCCTACACCAAAGGAAGATACTTGGAGACTAAGTCCAACCACTGTAATGTATTTCTTCCTAACACCTAGATTTGATGTAGTTTTGCATGAAAATCTCAAACAATGTGTGTTTGCTTGCAATGTTATTTTGACAAATGGTTTTCATGAAACTAGATTAAGAGAAGGAAGTAAGCATGAAACTTTGACAAAATATGGTTTTAAAGCTTCTAATTCTTTGGTTTTGTCAAATCCTCTTTGGAATTGCTTGAGTTTCTCTAAAGAAAAATCTGTTTTGGTGTCTTTTGTTTTTGAATTTGTTTGTTTTGCATCCATGTCACATTGTTTTGTTTTGTCTCAAGTTAAATCTACTTCTTTGGAATTTTTCATGCATAAATTGGTTGTTACCCATGCATTACATACTTCTTTGATTCACATTTATGTTCAGCCCATTTTTGTGTGTCAATCTTTAATTTCCAGCAAGCATTTCTTTATCTTGACACATGCATTACACAAACTTTTGAGCATTGATCTTTTTGCTTTATGTCCAAACCTGAAAGTTTTTATTTTGAGTGAAAATTCTGGTTTTAAATTCAGCCTTTTAAGGAGGTATGTTGAGTCCTTTGTTTTGTGTCACATCCCATTCACAAATTTCATGCATTGTTGTGCATATACATGCAAAAATAAGTTTGCTACTGAATTGGTTTCACTTAATCCTATCTACTCCAATCTTGTTTCATTTAAAATGCTTAGGATTTTTGTGAAATTCATGCATCCTAGTTTTGTTATTAGTTTAGGCCACATTGTGTTCAATTCTTGTTTGTTTGAATGGCCTATGCAAACTATTGTCTTGACATGCATAACTTGTGCTTTTCATAACCATAACACTTGTGTGAGTTTAGGTCCATTTGTTTTGAGTACATACAGTATCCCTAAGGTAAATTATTCCTACACTTTTCCTAGTTTTGGGAATAATGTTTTTGAGATGGCAAAGGCAATGAAAGTGATGCCTAGAGTTAAGATGAAAATTCTGCAAAGTTTCAGATTTTTTGTGCTAATTACTTCTAATTTTGTTTTTGACCCTGGAGGTATCAAAATTATCATTGCATTTGGATATTGGTTCAGGTTTTTCACAAGATTAAAGCTCCATACACAAGCATTCCATGCTATTGGTGCTTATGTGAAAGGTAAGTGCTTATGTGTTGATTATTTCATTGTTATTGATTCAATTCCCTTTTCTAATGCAGGTTTTGATTCGAGGATGAATCCTTCTAAGGAGGGGGGAGCTGATATGATCAAAGAAGGCACAACCAAGGATGGCAAGGATCCATTGAAGATAACTAGTGGACCATTGACAAGGAAGAAGGCTAAGGAGCTCACTAGTGCACTTCAAGCTTTTGTCTCAAGCTTTTTCATGGAGAATGGGCTTGGAATTTTGCAAGGAGCTGCTGGAACATGCAAGGAATCATATGGAGATGATGGCCAAGCTTGGATGTTGACAGATTGGCGATGTTCTGGTAGAAAAATCATATCTTGAGCTAAACAGATCAGAATTGAGTGATTCTTGATTCATTGGAAAGCTAACATCTGGAGCTACAAATCATATGAAGACCATGAAACCCAGTTTGCACGTTAAGGAGGTCCAATTTAGCTTCAAAGTCGCGATTTATGAGTTATCGCTGGTTCAGAAGCAGTTGCAGTATTTTGGGCATATCTTTGGCTTTAGATGTCCGTTTTGTGTGGTTCAGGTGTCATTTCAAAGCTAAGAAAGAGATATACAACTTTCATGCTTTGCATTTTGAGAAATCATGGCTGCATCAAGTTCGAATTTCAGCTTGAAGTTGAAGACACAAGCAAGAACCACCTGAGAAGACTATTTTGGGGTTTTTATGGCCAATCTTGTGTTGTAACGTATTTTATTTTATTTTCCTATTTATTTACATTATTTAGGATGTTATTTAGGCCATGGAAGTGATTTAGGTCACTTAGGATAAATGGAATTCGCTGCACACCTTAAACATGTGTTAAAAGGGTGTAGGAATCCTAGTTTGACTAGGTTTTCTTGAGTCCTTTGTAACTAGGTTTCCTAGGTGACTTGGGCTGCGAATTTTGCTGAGTCTTTTACCCTAGTTTAGGCCTATAAATAGGCACATATTCTGGTTGTAAAACAACAGCCTTGACATGAAATAATATTGCTACTTTGGAGAGAATTTCTCTTTGGTTCTTTGTGGACTACCTTGGTGCACAAGTGTGCTTGTGTTCTTGGTGTTCTTATACTTCTCGTTTCTAGTCACAGGTTGATTAGGGGTGGGGGTCTTCAAACCTAGTCTCTTTGATGTCTTGTGGAGCTTGAAAAACATCTTGGGCACGTTTCATTGTCTTTATACCATCAGGGTTTGCATCAGTAAGTGTATGGAGAATTCAATCTCCCTAATTAGAGGTAACCGTGGGAGGTCTACAGGAAAAAACTTCTGGAAATAGATTGGCTATTGGGATTTCCTTAAGTTGCTTCTCGACTGCCAACCCATTCAATGAGTAAGATGTTTTCTCACTCACAATGGGAGTAGACCCCCATCAACTTGAGGTGTAAGGTTTTGGCACTACTTGCCAAACTGCCTGTGCAAGTCACAATTACCCTTGAGGCATCCTTAAGGGTGATCTTACAACCTGCACAGTTGATTTGGGCCTTATACTTACTTAACCAATCCATTGCAAGAACAACATCATAAGGGATTGAGGTTAAACCCAAAGGTCACACAAAAACCTATGAACCCCTAACTTCAAAGGATACCCCTTAACCATTTCATTGGTGAAAATGATATTCCTCCTAGTAGTCTTAATAAATCTCATCTCATCCATCAAAGTCCTGTGTAATTCTAACTTGACAACTATGCTCAAGGAAATGAAAGAAATAGTAGCACTAGCATCAAACAGAATCATAATACTACTATCCTGAATATTAAAGTTGCCTTGCATAGTTGTCGGCTCTTTAGGTGCCTGGCCTGTCATTGTAAAAACACATGGTTGCATAAGGGATCCGGTAGATGCATTACCAGCTCTTATGGCTTCTGGCCTTCCTTGGCCTTGTTCTTGCCTAAGCCTTGGGTACTCCTTAACCCAATGTCCAAGCTGGCAGTAGTAATTACACAAATTGGTCCTGAGGGTGCATGCTTTATTACCATGAAATGTCTGACACTTAGGGCAACGGCCCTTCCTGATCTTCTTTCTTTTCTTGGAGGAACCTTGGTCTCCACCTGGTTTAGGCCTCTTGCCTGACAACCTCAACTGCATTAGGACCCTTAGCTCAATGGCCCTTTCCTTGGGTTTTGCTTCCGTCAACTTTCTTTCCAATGCCAAGGCCTTTTGAACGGCCTTATGATAGGTCCAAACCCCAATAACCGCCAAAAAGCTCCTTAACTCCACTTTAAGCCCATAAATAAACTTCTTTGCCTCAAGTTCATCCTTCCCAGCCATATGAGGAGCATACCGGAAAGGAGAAAAAAATTTCCTCTCATACTCATGGACCATCATATTATCCTTTTCTGATCTTGGGCTGCCTCACTATTAAATTCATTCCAAAATTCCTTCTCAAATGCCACCCAATCAAGCTCTTTAGGCCTTTACCCATGTCTGCCTTCATTGTTGGACTTGAGTCTCTCCATGACATCCTTCTATTATAAGGATGCTTTGCCTTCCAAGAAGAAAGGTACTAAATCCATTTTAGCCTTGTCATCCAACTTCATGTTCTTAAAGATTTCATTAATTTGGTACAACCAACCTTCGGCTGCATCAGGATTACCCACTCCATTAAACTTTGGAGTGTTAATTTCTCAGCATATTGAAACAAGCCCCATGTGGTACAAAATAACGGGTCTTCTCCTGCTCCTATGGGGATGGACGTCTTCCTCATCCTCCTCATCACTATCCTTTTCGATGCTCACTTGAACACACTTATGCACTTGCTCTTGACCTTGCACTTGCCTTTGGGGTGGAGGATTTCTCCCCTAACCTTGGTGCACTATTGGGCCTTGGTGCACTTCGGCCTTTACCTCATTAAGGTCCTCCAAGGTCTTCCCTCTTTTCAAGGGTTAAGCATACCCCTCAAGTAGGATAACCATGCCATGAAGCATCTGGTCCACTGATTCATTGAGCCTACACAACAAAGTCACCATTTCCCTTATATCTGCCCCAATGGGGTCACTAGTTCCTACACTAGGAACCTGAGCATTAGCAGCAGCACCTGATCGAGTGTTCACCATGATACCTACAACCAAAGCTAGAAGATGACACCCAGAGCAACTTACAAGTAGTACTAACAACTCTTAGCACAAGAAACACTTAGATCTTAGTCCACTTATTGCCTCTACTAGGACCATTGACCTGCTCTGATACTAAACTGTCACGGAGCCGGGTCCCAATGCCCTAAATTACTTTATGTGTAGGCTCTTAGGGACTTTGATCCCACTTAGTTACTATTGGCTAACTATTACTTATTGGTAAATTAAAACAATTTACATGCAACTAGTTACTTAGCCTACCCTGCATGAAGATATGCATGCGTTTATCCTGACAATGCAACTCAAATAAAAAAACAAGTAAAGAAAATGTCACTCGAGCACTTCATTGAAAATGTATTTAAAACATGCCAAGACAGCAAACCCTAGTTACTTAAAATTCAAGTAAAACTTTTGTGCACACACATAAGCTCTAGCATGCACCCAGAAGTAACTTAATGGTCTTACACCACAATACATCCTAATAGAGGCAATGTCTTAGTATACAAGGAACCATATACATAAGGAAAAATAATACTAAGATCATCTACTTCAGCTCCTGCCTTTGAGCTATCAAGCTGCAAGTGCAAAGCCCTCACTTGTCCATGTGCAACTCTTAGCCGTTAGACTGTAAAGGCACAAACCTTTAGTTAGTGCAAAACTTAGCTTATAAGTAAATTAGGAACACAAGGTTCCAAGTAGAATGAGTACCTACAAAATAGAGAAACTTAGCCCATAACAATCCCTTTAATTGTTGGGCCCGGGGTTAGTACCTGCACAAATAAGCTTAAGGGAGTGAGTACGTTATCGTACTTAATAAGGGGTCCTTTGGTACCTACAAAAAAAGTCAAGCAACCATGTACATATGACAAACAAACAACCAAGCATTCAACAATCAACCAAAACTCAGAAAATAATAATAAATGCAATGCATGAGTGAATGATATGCAGCATACAACACTTGAGACATCTTAAGGTATTTTAAACTTGCTGTGAGCGTAAATGGCGGAGGTACTTGAGACACTGGGCCACGTATCCCAAATCCTTTAGCTCTCTTAACTCTTACTTACTGGTCTTAAAGTAGGTCATCACCCACTCTTGTCACTTACTTATTTCCCTTACTGATTGTGTGGAGTAATCGACTTAGTGGCTTGACTTTGCCAAGTTCTTCGAACTTGACTTGAGCTCCCTTAATGGATCTACTTACCAAGCTTCTTAGCTTGGTTGGGACTCCCTTAGGTTTTACTCTAGTGACCCGGGGTCCATGACCCAACACTTAGGTCATTAGAGAAATAGAACCCTACTTATCCCTAACTTGGCACCTTAATCTTTCCTTAAGGAACCTTTAACTATCCACCAAACTTAGCTATCTTAAACCACACACTTAATTACCCTACTTAATTAATGCTGCAAAATATTTTAGAAGTGAATTGGGAACTTAATTTGAGCATGATATAACCTTGGGATTGCATGGGAAACACTTAAACATCTTTTAGAAGGCCAATAAAGTAAATTGGGGAAACTTTAGGTTGATGCGGTCACACCCCTTTTATTGATGCTATCGAATCTTACTTTTTCTCCAGATGCTGGGAATGATGCTATCGCACCCTTTTTATTGATGCAACCACATCTCAATTTTTCCCTAATTGCTAGAAATGATGTTGTCATGCCACCAAATGGGGTGCGATAGCATTACAGCTAATGCTTCATTTGCCCAAAGGCTTTTTATGCCCCAATTTGCCTTCTACTGTCATTTTCTTGCAATCCTTCTACAACTTAGAATAAATCTCACTTTTAATACTTAAATTATGTAAGAAATGCATCAATTTAACTTAATTTAACTTAACCCCATACCTCAAATTCAAACCAAAGCAAGATTAAAGTAAACAAAGCCCACTTGAGCTTAACTTGTTTCCCTTGAGTTCTAAGCCTAAATCCAAGCAAAGTGGGCACCACAGGCACTAAATTAAGACAATCACTAACCATTTTTCAAGATTAGAACCAAGTTAAACCCATGGAGAAAATCACCTTAGGGTTTGAAGCCAAAACTTGCAAAAAGGCAAGACAAATGCACCCAAATCACCAAAAATAAGCTAGGGCCTTGATATATATGCTTAGGGACCTTCAATTTTGCATGAATTTTGTGGGATTTTAAAGAAATGGTGAAGATTAGCTATGGAGGAAAGGGAAAAACGAAAATGGGTTGGAAGGGATGATGAATAGGAACTTTGTTTTGTCCAGAAGAAAACCAATGCCTACTCTCACTTACTTTGGGCTTAAATCCTTCCACTAGTCAAATTTTATTTATTTTTTTCTTTCTTTCCCATTCCCACCAGCCGGTTACCTTTAGTTCCCAAAGGATAAAAATTATCCCGTTGCCCCTAGCTTTTCATTTTTATGCCATAAGTGGCACAAAAGACCTTAATTCTTTAGTTAGTGCATTTTAGTCCCCTAACTTTCATTTTTTGTTTCAATGGTTAGAAAAACTTATGGCCCTAACTTATTTGGTAAAAAATAATTACATGACCATAATTTCAATGAAATTATTGTCATGCCACTGACCTGGGTCAAAATTACTGTTTTGCCCCTTTTACACTTTGGTGCCATTTTACAATTGGAACTCAATACAACCTTACTTAGCTTGTTTTTCTTGCTTAATAAAAAAATAATTTGAGGAATTTAAATAAAAAATTTTTTAATTAAACATACTTACTAGGTCAAAACCAGTCGTTGGCTAGGAAAGTTGTTAGACTCCTTATATAGACAGAGCTTTTGAGCCATAGTGATAAGGCTAACTAGTCTTGTTGAATCATAAAGTAAAGGAATCTAGAACCACTAAGTTAATGGCCGGATCGTGCTCCATTATGTTAGTTAGTGGAGGCAATAATTCTGGGCAACAGATAGTCTGCTAGCTATTTTCTTTCATTGCTGGTTTCTGCTGACACTAGCTTTTTTCTCGGAAAAATAAAGGCACTAAATCAGATATGCTTTTACTAGGTTCCTGTTGAGTCATTCTTGTCGGATGAGGATCCAATGCTTTTTTGGCCTTTCTGAACCAATCATTTTTTAGCAGACGTTAATATTCTTTCTTTCATTACAGAGAAAAGAGTTTGGCTATCCCTGAATTGACCTCCTTGAAAAAATCGATTATGCATGACATCCAAGAAATCCTTATCTGGGTTTTCTTTTTCATCAATTATATCAATTTTATCAAATCTGATATTCTCAAGCAAATATTGGTTAAGGATACAGTTATCCCACCATTTTGTTTCCTAAATTCATTCTAGACAAGGAGTAAAGTGGGTGTCATAATCCACTTCTTGTTTTTCATAGTGCCATTGGAGGATCCAAGGAATATGGTTCATGACCACAAAAAAGAAATCTGGAAATGACACATTTTGATTTTTCTCGAGAAATTGTTCTTGGAGCATGCATAATCCTTCAAAGGACTTCATTACTTGTTCTGGAAAAAAGTCTCTACACAAGCCCTTCCAAAGTACCAGTTATAAAACCAATTCAGGAATTTCCTTTGCTTGGTCTTGAATAAAACCATCCATGAATATTGATGGTCTCTATTCTGGATATGGAAAACTTCTTCCCAAGCCTTAATATAGTCATAATATGAGAATAACATATTCTCATATTTTCCTCTAGTCAATATCCTTCTTCTTCCATATGGAACTCCCCATCTTTCAAATGTCTAAACTTTTAATATTTTAAATGAAAAAATTTCAATTTCTGAAATATATTTTTCTGGAGGTTCCTTATCATCATTTTTAGGATTAATGGTGATTTTAGTTTTTCTAGGTTTATGTTCAATTTCAACAGAACCAGTTTCTTGTAATATTAATTCAAAGAACGGAGGCTTCTTGTGTAACTGGAATTGCCACTTGGAATTTTGGTGGTCAGGCCCAGTATTTCTCTACTAGTTCTATGACTGGAAGATGCTTAAAGTCTTTATCTCTTGGAGAAATTAAGCATTTCCTTTCTATTTCTTGGAATACAATTGGTATGCCTAGACTGTGCATAGAAATTTTTTAAGGCTTTGATGGCCTTAGAGAAACATTCTTTTGTTTAATTTCTTGGGAATTTTTTTGGAAATCCATGTATGTTCTTATTTCTTGGGAAGATAATAGTACATCATTGCCAAGCCAAAAATCTTTTTTCTTGGAGGGTTCTCCATCATATTTTATCTTTTTCTAAATTAATTCTTGGGAAGGCATTCCTCATTTTTTAGGATTTTTCAACTGGAAATGATGCTGAGCTAAAAGAGCTTTGGTCAATTCTGCGTCCATTTCCGGACAACTTTCTATTTCCATCATATCTTCTTTGGATTCTTGACAGAGAATAACTTTATTTTTCTGGTTCAAATTCTTTGCTGCCTTATCTCCCCTATAAAAATTCTCTAGTCAAGAAATCAGGAAGAGAGTTGGTTTCTCTCACAATACATTCAATATCAAAATTAAAAGCAGATAAAATGGTTTGCCAATGAGGAAAAATTTGCTTAGAAGCTAAATTCTTAATATCTTTAAGTAAAACATCTTTAGCTGCTTTACAATCAAGTCTAATTAAAAATTTCTTGTTGAGGAGATATTCCTCAAATTTTGTGACACAAATTACAATTGCCAAAATTCCCTTCTTAATAGTGACATAATTCTTTTGGGTTTGATTCTAAACTCCTAAAGTAAATCTTACCAATTGTTCTTCATTATCAATTTTTTGTTTTAATATTCCACTATAGGCAATGTTACTAGCAGCTGTTTCAACAATTTTAAAAGTTTCTGGGTTAGGAATATTAACACAAAGAGTTTCTTTTATTCTTCATTTCACTAATTGGACAACTTTAGTTTGTTCTATGCTCCAGTATAGAACAAACTAAAGTTGTCCAATTAGGAATGAAGAATTCTTCTTTAATCTATCAAATAAAGGTTTACAATCCTTGGCAAGATCTTTATAAAAATCTACAACATAATTTAAACTTCCTAAAAATATCTGTAATTTTTTCTTATCCTTAATTTCACCAAAAAATTTATCAGTAAAACTTTTTAATCTATCAATAGGCTTAATTTTTCCTTTGTGAATTATATGGCCTAAAAACGTAATTCTAGTTTGGAACAATTCATCTTCTTTGCTGATACTACTAATCCTGCATCTTATACTATTTTTACAAATTTGTTTAAGTGCTTCCAATATTGATCAATCGATAGAGAAAACACAAGCACATCATCAATATAAACAATAGTAAAAGAATTATAAAAATTAAAATTTTTATTCATAATTTTCTGGAATTCTGATGGGACATTCTTTAACCTAAAAGACATGACATTCTATTCATAGTGTCCAAATGGGACATCAAAACTTGTTTTATATTTATCTTCTTTTTCAATTTGGATTTGTCAGTATCATGACTTTATATCAAAATTTGATAATATTATAGTATTATGAAGTCTAGATAACAAGTTTTTCTTGTTAGGTATTGGATACCTAATCCATCTGAGAACTTTATTTAGAGGTTTGTAATTGATTACCAATCTAGGTACCTCTTTTTCAAATTTTGAATTCTTAATCACATAAAAGGCAAAATAGCTCCAAGGTGAAGAACTATTTCTAATCAATTTCTTATTCAACAAATCCTGGATTTCTTTTCTACGGTAGGTCATTAATTCTTCATTCATTTGGATTGTTTTAGATCTTGTAGGAACAGATTTTTCATTAAAATTTGGTTCATAAGAAAGATTTACAATGTGTTTTTTTCTTTGCTAAAAGGCATTGGGAGTATTAGCACAAATTTTGTTGGCTAAAACTCCCTTGAAATGTTCTATTTTTTGTTTTAATTCTTGATCTTCTAATTTTTTTTTCAACACTCTTGTGTTTTACTTCTTCTTGTAAACACATAAGAACATTATGTTTTCTTCCTAAATCTATACTAGGTTCTTCTAGTAATAATCTTCTAAGTGGTTTAACAAACTCAAAAGTAATTTTCTTCCCAAATTTTTTGGTAGAAATTCCATTTATACTTACCTTAAAAGGCATGATTGCAGCTAGGAATAAAGTTTCTAAAATTATTTCTTGGTTCATGTTTAAAACTATGAAATATTGTTTAATACAGATGTCTTCATTGCATACATCAACATTTGTCAGTTTAAACGTTATTGGTATAGTTTCTTTATTAGCAACAGTAATAGATTTAAAGGATTTATCAAGATATTGATAATGAATAATTCCTTCTTTAGTATAGTTTCTATCAGCTCCTGAATCTACTAAGAGCACTGCTATCAATTTGAATTGGTTTTCTATTAATAAAATCATTCTACTGGTAAATCTTTGGTTTGACATAGAGTAAACTTCATTAATTTGTAGAGGTTTTTCTTAGGAATGTTCTATTTTTAAATTTTAATTTTTTTGACTATCTTCTAAAACATTTTTGCCTCTTTCTTTTTATTTTACCTTAAACTTGAATTCTCCTATATCTTCCATAACTAGCTCATCTTTTGGAAAATCTTGTGAATATCCTTCAAAATTTTTAAATTCTAATATCACAATTCTATTTCTAAGAGATTTTATTTCTACCTTTATTTCTAAAATTTTTCCTTTCAATTATGCTGTTGTAGGTTCTTTTTGACTTTTCTGTGCCTCATCTATCCTCTTTAAAATTTTATTCAAACTATAGACAAGAGGCTTGGTTAATTCTTGTATATCAACCTTCTTTTTGAAATTTCTTCTACCTTGATTTGTTTGATTTTCCTACTTACCAACTTTATCAAGATATTTAAACAAAATTTCTTTTCTTAATTCTATATCATCAATCTATTTTACAATTTTCAGGATTCTTTCATCTTCTTCAGTAATAGTATTGACTTGAATCACATTTAATTATAGACTATCAAATGTATTCTATAGTTGGCAAGAATCACAACCACAATTTAAATCACAATTTTTTGACTTTGATTCTAAATTGTCAAAAAAACCAATTACATTTATTTCTTCAAAACTTTCAGAAGTTAATTCTTTTTTGGATTCACAATCATTATTCAACAAGATTTGCATTAAACTCTTTTTCAAACCTTCATCTATTTCTAAAGAGTTTATTTTTTTTTGTCTTGTTTTGTATTTATTGGCAAAATGCCTTGGTTTACCACATTTCCAGCAAGCCCTTTGATCTTTTCTAGATTTTCTCTTTTTAAACCTTTTAGAAGGTCCTGGTTTATCTTCTAATCTTTCAAACTTTCTTCTCTTATATTTTCTATATGATTTATGTTTCTTTTATTTTCTAGGCTCATATTCTAAATATGGCCTTGGAATATTATAACCAAATTGAGAACAGAATCTACCCATTTCTTTTCTTCTTGCTAATTTTTCTCTTTTTACATGTTTTTAACATTTCATTTCATGACACATTTTTGAACCAACTTCTTTAACTTTTGCTATGATTTGGCCATAAGTATAATTTTCCAAATTGGGATGACCTTGGTTTTTCTCTTTGATGTGATCCATGACAAATTGACCAAAATGTTTAGGTAAACCTTGTATAAATTTTTCTTTCCAAATAGAGGATTTGCAATATTCTCTTTCATAAACTCTAGTAAGGAAAGTATCCTTGTACCATTCTAAATTCTGATAAAGTTCTACATCTCAGATTTAACAACAATTCACCATTTCTATTTTCTTTACTTGCTGCAACACCAACAAAATGAAAGTAAATAACACACAACAAAGTATTAACAATATTTGGTTCACTTGTCTAGATTAATTGATTCCCATTTTGTACTGTGAGTATTTTCATTGCATTTTTTTATCTATTGTTTATCTTGTTTAGTTAGACACTTTTCCCTCCAATTTCTTAACTGACCTGTAAAACCAATTATAATCATTTATGCTATATCTAGGTCTGAATTATCCACTCCTTTTCTAGTGGCTATCCCAAACATAATCGTATGTTGGACAATATTTATTATTTGATATTCTAACAAACCATCTATATTTTATTCTCTTATTGAATCTCCTTTATATTTTGTAAAAGCATAAGGCGTAGAGTAATTATTTAATCTTATGGTCACTGGAGATGGTTTTGTTAGAGCATAAGGCTGAGGCACGTTCCAAACTTTTGAAACATTTCTAATTGGACCTCCTTTCCCCCCTTTAGAATGAATACAATTTAATTCTAAATTCTCATGTTCTGAGTGACAGGAAATAATCAATTCTTAGATATTTGGATTTTCTATAATAACATTTATCTAAAGACCTTTTTGTTTTTTATCAATAGTCTCATTTGGTTCTTCAGATATAATCGTCAGTTTAGCTATTTGATTAGCTAAATTAGTAATTCTATTATTTGGTTTTAATTTGACTTCTGAAAGTTTTTTAGAAAAACTTATTAGGGATTTCGATGTTTCTGCCAAAAGTTCTGGTTTAAAGATTGACGCCTTTGTGAGTCCAAACTTATATTTGTCCAATGATGTTTTAATTCTATTCGTTTAGTTACCTATAGATTGTAGGTAAAGGTTTATGTAATTATTTTGTTCCATGACATTTTGGAGATTTTTCTTATCCACAGGTTTTTTGGCAGTTTCAGGGTTTTATGCATCAAAAGTTTAGAAGGATGAAGCAGATTTTTTAGTTTTTGCTCCCATTATAATCGTAGTATTAGGTGGATATGGAGATGTAATTTCTTTTCCATCTTTAGTCTTATATATAGACAAAGTTTCTTCCAACACATCTAACGTAATTTTTTCTTCCAACACTAAGGTAGGGATAAACCATTTAAAGAATTTCAAATTCTTCTTAGTTCTCATTATCTTCTTATACCAAAGGTGTTTAATTTCTTTTGTCTTCTTTGATATATGTGTCAAAAAACCATTTTCTCTTAATTTCATTTCTTTCTGGTCGGAGGTCTTCATTTAAACTTTGAGGGTCAAACTTAAATGATTTGTTTAAGACATTTAGTTGAAAATCTAAAAAGCTAGGATTGAGAGATCCTATGGACATAGATTTTGTTTCTTCTTCTTGTTGTCTAGAACTGTGACCTTTTTCTAAGACAATTAGAACAATTTTATAGAAAGGATGTGAAACTTGTTCTATGGATTCTTTAATTCCTCCTACAAGTTTCTCATGTTTAGATTCTAGAATATGAGAGCATGAAGCCCTTGAGGGTTTATAAGCAATTCTTAAAGGAGGCTGTTTTGGTTCCAATTCTGAAAAATTAATTTTTTTAATTCTGTCTTTGATGAATTTTATTTCAATCTCTCCATTTTTCATGTTCAACTATTCTTTCTAATTCTTGAGGTTTTAAAGATTTCATGGGTTTTTCATTTTGGAAAATCCATTTTTCTGGAAGCTTGATGTCCCTCCATTTAATTGGTCTTGGAATGACAACATGACTTTGTTCTATATTAGCTTTTAATAACAAAGTTGATCCTTGTGTATCAAATTCTAATGCCTTGGGTTCAATTTGTGTTGTCATGATTTTGTAACAGATTCTATAAACCAAAGTAAGATTTTGGGATCCTTCCAACATATCAAAACCAGATGTCAAGATATCTGCAGTTAAGGCTTTCACGATATGAAGATCTTTTAAAAAAAAAGTGAAGTTTGGATGGCAATTAAAATAAATTTTTCTACCACACAGACTTGATTCTATAATGCATAGCAGATAATCAAAGAATTTATTATGTGCACAATCTTATAAGGCAATTATTCTAGAAGTGTTCAAATGATTTCTCGTTAGAGGTTTTAAGGCAATTTGTACAAATCTAACATGCAAGTAATTATAGTGATTTTCTAGATGATCCTTGATCATGTATTTTGAAAATAATTCAAATTTATGATCTTCTTTCATTATTGGAACAATTTTTTCTATTGTTTTAATGGCATAAGTCATTCTTAGATCAAAAGTTACCTTTTGATAAACATCCCATTTATCAACCTTAGAAATATTTCAATTTCCTAATTTCTTTTCAACATCTCTGATTAAAACCACTTGTGAGTTTTTCATTTTTCTATTACCCATAATTTCTTCTTCTTCTTCTTGTCTCTTTGAAGTAGATCTAGTCAAATTTCTAAAATTTTATCCATAAAAACCTATCAATTAGTGTTAATATCTTTAAGAGTTAATTGTCAATGTTTTACTTGATCTTACTGCCCTTTCACTTCAACAACGAGTCTTATAGTCGATACGCGATTTGGATGATAGTCTGAAAAGATCTTAACAATAATCTTTAGTTATTAGTAGGAGAAAATCTTAGAAGTTTGATTAATTCTTGAATGAAAGAAACAAGATAGAAAACAAACTTTAAGGACTAGAATGCTTAAAATCTAACAGTTTGGTGTGGGTGTATGGCATACACTGCGTGTACATAAAAATTTGCCTTGATGGTAGCTTATTCTTTCATGTAGCTCATTGTTTCTAGTCCATGAACTCTCGTCTGTCAAGTCATGAGCTCTCTCAAATATCAGCTATGCTCTTTAGCATATCTCCAACATTTAATGGAGGTGAAGAAAATAAATACAAATTTGTTAATGAGTTTGACCATTAGGGAGAATATGGACAAAATCAAGCAGGTGCCTTCTGTTTATAATTGAGTACAGGGTAGTGTTGTTTCAGTGACATCTTGTTTTAGGATACATAGAGAAACTAGATGTAGAAACTTGGAAACTGTGCAACAAAGTTATACCCTTGCAAAATAGTGGAAGAAAAACTTTATCCACTAAAAGATTTTAACCTCCATATACACATCCACACAAACATATACATATATACAACATACATACATACATACATACATACATATGTGTGTGTGTGTGTGTGTGTGTGTGTAACTTGATCAATCTACAAAACGTCTTAATTACTTTGTTAATTTTCTTTTTTACTTTTCCATCTAGGTACTGGATTGTAGAGTCTAAATTTGTATTTTCGGTTCATTCTGGGAGAGTAGCTCCTTCTAAATTCCAATCATTAGGAGAAATAACTTCATGCCATTATATTTTTCTTCGTATTATAGCACCAATTTTAGTTATATCTGTTTGGAGAAGAAGTGTTTCTCCTTTATCTCATGAATTAATGCATTTCTACCAAAAGCGAAGTTTGTAGCCTTGTAATGAATTTTATATGATAGTTGATGAGATTGCTTGGGGTAGGTCAATAACTTGTGGTGAATGAAGATCCTGCACACAAAGACAATATTAGAGCCCCAACATATTTTCCTAGGAGAAGTGCTCTAATGATCAATTTATTTTCTAGAGAGTGAAGAGATAATAGAATGCCTAGTGGAAATTCCATACCTCGGGGTTGGTGAATAAGACTGGTTTATATAGCTGATGAAAGATCTGAAAGGTTCCCTTCTGAATTAAAATTCTCTATTCAATCCCGTAATTCTGGGAATGCTTTCTTTTTTTGGGTGGATTACCTCTTTAGCCTGTTAGGCCATTTTTGGGTTTGTTCGTTGTAGGCCTAGCATTGGGCTTATGCCTTGCCAATTACTCCCTCTTCTTTAAGAAAATATGGGCTGGGCTCCCACATTTTCTTAGTTAAGTTAAAATGTTGTCATATATCTAAGAGTGTTTCTTCCTAGTTAAGCTTTCTTATGATGGGGTACAACCCTTGTCTTCCTTCGCGTTGCTCTTTCACCTTGTTTTCTTTCTCTTTTTTTTTTTCTTCTTAACTTATGGAAAAACATTAGGTTTTATTAATGTTTAAGTAATATTAAGTATTAATACTTAGTTCGTTTTAAATTAATAAGTTAGTTAACTCCAAAATGGCTTATTTTTATTCCTATGGATTTTTTACCTGGAACTAATTTTAATTAAAAGCCAATATTATGTAGCTGCAATAATCCACTGAAAATACAATTTTTTGTCATCTTACTAAATTTTTATGAAGTTTTCTAGTTCAATGCATTAAAAAAAAATTCATAAGAATTTAACAACTTCATGAAAATTTATTTTCAAATAGATTATTGAATCTACATAATATTGGCTTTCAAAAGAAATTGATTTCAGGAAAAGAAATGTAATTAAGTTAAAATGAATTGGCTTTAAACAAAGATGTTTTTACTTGTGTTTCTTAAATTTTATCTTCGTAAACTAAAGAAGTTATTATAATAACTAAGGATAAACTCCAACTATCATCTCTGAGCTATATGCCATGTTGCTTAATCATCCTCAAACTATCAAGTGTTACATCAATTGTTCTTAAACTATTTCATTGTTGCTATCTTATCCTGCCTTCCATCCCAACCATTAACTATGAATGAAAAAGTAACATGGCTACTGATGTGGGTTTGAAAGCTTACGTGGCTATTGATATGACATCACTTTTTCATCCATCCTTGACTGTGTGATGAATGGCAAGATGAGACAATAACAATTAAATAGTTTAAGGACAACTAGTGCAACATTTGATAGTTCCAAGATGATTAAGCAACATATAATATAGTTTAGAGATGACAGGTGAAGTTTACCCTAATAACTAATTATCAATTTAACCAAGTTATGATAAATTAATAAAATTAGGGATTTTGTAATGCAACTTTAAAATATTTGGTTTTGTTGCCTTGTAGAAATTTTTCTAAAAAATGTAAATGAAAAATTTAAGTATTTAGTTTCTTTATTAATGATTTTCAAACTTAATTTACATTAACAAAAGAAGCATGATTCGACAAAGGTTGAATCATCTCAATTTCTTTTTGTTTTGGGTAAGAGTAAGATGCTTTACTAACCCATTTTTTTTCCATTATCATATATTTCAGTCCCTAACATTACTAAACATTCATGAAAGGGTGACAGTGTTATGGCATGCGAGGTCATTGGATTGAGTTGTGAGTCTTGTGATAAGTTGCAAAGTGTGGAGTAATTTACGAGACACAAAGTTAACGGACAAATACTAGCTAAATATTCGAGTTGTGGAACTAACTCTTATGACTTAGTCAAGCTAAAGGCCCTTTGGGGTATTTAAGCCATATATCTATGAAAAAAAAGTCAAAATTAATAAATATTTTAAAGATGAGGGAGTAATCCTTTTGTTAAAAAATGGACACTGAAAACTAAGCCTTATTATTCAGCCATATTATCAATACAAAAAAATCTTAAGGAAACCCATACCTTCAACTAGTTTCCATTTTGGAGGTCTAATAATGCATGACTGTGTCATCACTATGCTTAGCAGTGTCTTAAAACCCGGACCATTTCTCAAGCCATCAAGGGTTTCGGGTCACGGTTTAGCCGGTTCAACTGGTTGAATTGCGGGTTCATCTTTACTTTTATATTTAGATTTGGAGGAATATGAGTGCCTTTATTGTCCAAAAAAATGATGTGACTTAAAGGAAAAGATACATATAATATAAGGAATAAAATGATACTTTTACTTAATATAAAAGCCCATCACTTCCTCCATAACCCTAAATTTGAAAGTAACATTCTCATTCACCGTACTGTTCATTATTCTCTTTCTTTTCTATTCTTCTTCTTCTTCTTCTTCTTCTTTTCTCACTTCTCCCTTCTCCCTTTTCCCTTATTTTTTATAAGTTGCACTCTCTTTTCCCTTATTTTTTTTGAATTTTCTTCCTTTTTTCCTATTTTGTTCTTCTTCTTCGATATTCTTTAATCTTCTTCACTTTTTACTTTCTTCTTTTCCTATTTCCTTCTTCTTTTTCTATCTCATTTTCTTCTTCTTTCATCATGTTTTATAAGTTTAAATATTTATTTTCACAATTCTTAAATATTTATTTCAAACCACCAATTTGTTCTAGTTCAACTGTTTAACAGTTCAACAATTTTAAACTATTTTTCCCTAATTTTTTATCAAAGAAAGAATGAACCGATTAAACCATCCGGTTTGGTCCGGCTTTGATAATTCGGATGCTCAGTGCCAGTGGTCGATGATGGAAAGCTGGCAATCGTGAGTCGTACTAGAAGCAATTGTCACAAGTAGTAGTGTAATTGTGTGTGTTGGAGAAGAAGTTTATGAGTGAGAATGCCAACTTGGCCGTTTATGTTTGCTCTCATTTTAATTTTTAGCTCTGAAGTAAGTAAAAACCCCCTCTGAGTGCCATATTTGGATTATTGGACTGATTTAATATGTTGGTGGTTTATTCGTAAAATAAAAACCTTCAAGATGATTTTAGGCCAACTCAAAAGCATTAATTACATTTTCACCCCTAATTTGGAAACCTGTACTTTGCCATTCTTTTTTATACTATTTGATATAAACTATTTATATTCTAATTCCAATATCTGATAACTATCTTCTATATGGTAACTTTAATCTTAATTTTTTTTTTATAGCCAATGAAAAATTTAAATCATCATTTTTTCTTCTATATAAATGTTAGGCAATCCTTTAGCCTACTACACAGTTAAAAAAAGTATAAGAGTCAGTTTCAAAAAAATTAAAGGTAAAAGCATAATGTGAAATGAGACCAAACTATAGAAGAGAAGGCGCAATTCTGCCTTTATTTCACTACAATATATATATGCACACATTTCTTTTGCAATTCATTCTTTATTTCTCTGCTATATATCTGTATACATTTTTTATTTTTTGTTAGTGGCTTTAGGGCTCAACTAACCCTTATATATCGGACATTTGTCTCTTGTACTTTAAGTCATTTAGATGTTCCCCGTGAACTTCTCATGGGCATTTGGAGAAATTTGACCTGTCAACTTTCAAAAGTCACTGCAATTAAGCTTACTCCATGACGTGACCCCTCGTGGGCCTGCCTAGGAAGCCTATGGTAACTTGTCCTACACTAGTTGCAATTGGCTAATTGATTACGTGCACACTAGTTAAAACCTTTATGCTTCTAGTTATTTAATCCTACTATGCAATCATGCATGAGTTTATGCTTTGACTTAATCAATAAAATAAAGAAATGGTACTTAAAACATTGCCATGGCATATTTTGACAAAAACAAATATCAAAACTGTCAAAGCATTCAAAGAATTTAAGTGGAATTAACTACACATAATCAATTGTGTGCAAGCATCCAAACAAGAGTAGACTATGCTCGCACCCAAGAGTGATTCAAGACTAGAGTACTCATATATGACCATTGGAGGCAAACTAGTGTATGAGAACTATACACTAGACAACTCTACTGAGATCCAGATGCTTCCACCTTAGAGCAAACTCCCAGTGGCAAGCTTCATAAGCCTTCCCTTGTGCTTCACTAGCTTTTGTAGGCCAAAAAGACGGCTGTAGTTAGTACAATAACTTAACCAACAAGCAACCCACAAACTAGAATCATAAAGATTCAAATAAACCAAATACCTACTCACAAGGCTAGCTTAACAACCCTCAATGGTTGCTAGCTTAACGATGCCCAAAATTGCTTAATAAAAAGTAAGGGAGTGAGAATCAAAGATTCTTAGTAAGGGCCCTTCAACCTGCAACAAAAATCCTGAGGACTCCACATATACAAGGATATGAAACCTTCTGTGTGAGCTTGTAGCCTGAGGGTGTAATATATGCGCATATACCTAGGTCCCTTGGGACCCCTCCTCATCCTAGTCCTCCTTACAGGGCATCACTCCGTGCTTAGTGAGTTCTAGCTACTAACTCACTCCTAGTAAGCTTATTGATTAATGCAACAATATAGCCTTCCCTTGGTTGTTGTCTAGGTGAACATGGTGAATGTTGCATGCTTGCGCTATAAGAAATCCATTAGGTGTACTAGGCCTCCACAAAGTGCCTCAAGTCCTTGGACTTTCCTAGGTCACTTATATATTAAGCCTTCACCCATTAAACCTACCAAGGATGCACTAGGCTTTCACTTGTACCTTAAGGCATAGCTTGGCTAGGCAACAAGTACATTAAACCTTCATCCATGGTGCTCCCCTATCCACCATTACTTGGTTCACACTAGTGGAGTGGTAATGATCATGGTTGGACTCATTTAGTAGGTTCTTTGGAACCCTCCTAGGTGCACTAAGGTTCCCGCATCAGAGCCTTAAATATAAAGGCCCAACTATGCTTTTGATGGCACTAAACCTTGCGCCCAACTAATAGTGCTATATTGTGGCCAAACATGCCTTCACTCTAAACTAAAATACCTTTAAACTTGGGCCATTCTAGGTGTGGTGAAGGAATTTAGGTGATAGTACTCCTTATCTTCACATGGAATCTTTGAATCACCTCAATCGGACACCCGAGCGAAAAGTTATGAAGAAAACAATATTGGATGTCAAAGCTATCATGGTGACGTGTTGCCACAGTTGTCGACGTGCTGCCTATTGCTAAGGTATTGATGACACATCGTGGGAACTGGTATGCATCACCAATCCTGCAAAAATGCCCAGAAAATTTCCAGTTTTGTTGCTACGAACTTTGGACACTCTCCAAACATATCAAACATGCATGGATAACCTTTAAACTTCACATACATGTAGCACACATTGTAGAGACCGCAACTAACCATCACAAGCCTTCCTATGATGCATTAGTCCACCATGATCAAACCAGACCACTAACTAATGCTATTGCCAAAACTACTTGATTTCATCAAGCAAACTCTACCCAATAGCATTAATCAAACTTGAAAACATAACTCCCTTACCTTAGTTTCAATCCACAAGTAAGAATCAATCAACCATTCCATCAAAGCCAAGTACTTAAAAGTCTACTTAAGTTCCAACAAACAAAGGCATAAAACACATAACTACTAACTTTTAACTAAAACCCAAGCATCTAATCACTTGCTAAACAAAAAATGACCAAGAAATCACATGTTACTTAGCAACAAAAATAGGGGATGGCTGGAAACAAGGTTCCAAGCTTCAAAAACTTGAAATTCCACTTGGAACAAGCTTCCTTTGGCATAAACACCCTTCGTGGCTTCCATTTTTGCCAAAATCTCTCAGTTTTGAGCTTGGATTGATGATGAATTAGTAGAGAGAAGGATGAGCTCGGGTTTAGGAAGCAAATGGCAGCCTCCCCATCTTTACCAAGTTTTATACTTTTTTAAACCCCAAGCCACCAAACTATTTAAAAAGTTACGGATAAGTCACTTGGTCGAATCTTGTTTATTTCAACTAAACTTGAGTTAAAAGTAGAAGTTAGGTTTCAAAGACTCATTTTTAACTCTCGGGACTCAGCCCGACTCTTCGGGATGCAAAATTACCATTTAGCCCCCAAACCTCATTTGGTGCCTTAAATTTTTTAGAACTTAGTAAACTTTGCCAAACATACTTATTCTTGGTATGTGAACTTGAAATAAGGTTCCAAATTAGTTTTTCACTAGAAGAGTCATAATGCTTCATGGTTGGAGTAGTGACATTTACACTCTTTTTTTGGGGGGGGTCTTTCTTTCATCAAGCTCTTTGTTTCCAGTCCACAAACTCTCCATTGTCATGTTGCGAGCATAAAAGCTTGTGTGTTGCAGCATTTGTAACAAATTTATGTTACTGAATTATATATAGGTGGAATAAAAAGTAAAGTTGATAATAAAAGTTTTATGGAAACCAGCCATTACATTGTGACAACTGTTAGGTTGGTACGAAATGGTAGTTAAAAGTGCTCGATAATTTTTATTTTAAGGGTGCCTTTAAATACAAACAATAACACCCTTGGAATAAAAGGCTAGATAAGAGTACAAAATAAGTTGAAGCTCTTATGTTGGTAGTAAAGGTAAATTAACATCAACATTGTGTTTCCTTTATGGTCTTAAACACTTAATGCAAAAAGAGATGGCATTTGATGGATGAGTTCAATAATATACCTACACATACAATATTAAACTGGTACTTTTTCAGCCAATGAATGTTGATTAACAGTAGAGACAAAATGAGTGGACAAAGAGTCAGTAGAGATTGAAGGGGAATGAATTTATTAGTTAAGAAAAAGGGAGGAATGACAAATATGTGATGCAAGTTTATAAATTACTTGGGAGTGATCACTCTTGACCACTATGTGGATGGTCTGGTGGTTGTTGCTTGAATTTCTTCGCAAGAGAATAAGAGGCTGCTGGTGAATCTGTAAACGCAGCATGCAAGAATGGTGGAGAGAGAAAGGTTATCTTGGTTAGTTCTGAATATGAAAGATATTAATTGATAAGTATGGGGTAAGAATAAGGTTGTGTGACCTTTAAACTAAAGAAAGGAATAATTAGATGCATGTCATGAGTTGAAGATAGATGTAAGAAAAAATCACAAAATAAAAGCATTTCAGCACAATGAATGTCAGTCATATCATTTATAAAAACAAGCTGAGTAAACCAAACAAGAAAAACTATGGAGGGATGTAAGTCAAATAAAATATATACCAAATATCGAATTGTCACTGTAAAAGGTGAAAGTTCCTGCTGCAATGTGAAATATGGGCCTAATAAAGAAAAAAATGAGAAAGAAACCTGGATATGTATGAGTACATAATTTCAATCACCTAACATGCTTTAACTAATTGAGAGTTTTGAATAAAGGTTGTAGTAAAAAAACATTCCTGGTTATAGAAATTTCTTAAACAGTTAAATATTTGTATGATAATCATGTAAATAACAGAAGTAAGATCTATCTTAATATGACACATAGCAAATATGCACTCATTAGAATGCAGAGTGAAAAGTTGAGTCCAAATTTGAAATCAAAGGAAACCAAAAATAGAAAACAAAACTCACCATACAAAGAGCAGGCGTTCGTGGAGAATTGAAACAAGCAAAAAAATTAGATTAATCAAATGAGTGAGAAGCTAAATAATAACTTATTAAGCAACTAACTAAAAGCAATAGCCCATGAAATAAACCAACTAAAATGAACATTTGAGCACAATTAGAAGCAGCTGTAATCAAAATTGGGTAACCTGTAGTAGCACAGTAATGATCCATAACCCAAAAATGACCATAAGCAAAATAGAAACCATACCTACTAATTGCAAAATAGACCAACACCGTAAACCATATCAAGTAGTACTTGTGGAATGGGTCGATGAATGATGTGTAGGCGGTAGGTTAAACGTGTGCTTGCTGGAAATAGAAGCATGTAGCATGAGCTATGCTGATGAATTTCAGAATGTGGACAAGAGTTGCCTCGACCTTAGAGTGACATCAACCACTGACCATTCGCATTGCTATCTTATATTAGATTTTTGAAATTCTAATTCTGATCATAGTCGATTATCTCCTTAGGTACTTCTTTAGCACTCTAGCTACTTTTATATTTCTTTTCTTTGAGATTCATTTCTAACTCTCTCGTTTACTCCAACAACCTGCCACATGCTGGTCACAGGACTTCTACAAAATGTGAGGCACACAGGCAGTGAGAGATGGGTGGCAAAGCTGGAACAAGGTCTTAGTGCCCTAATTCTACTAACATTGATATGCTCTTTGGGAACAATGATCCTACTTAGGTTACAATTGGCTCTTTATTACCCATGAAGTACCTTAAAACTTTTACATGCATGTGTAATCATAGCTATGAATTAATGAATATATAAGAAAAATAATAATAAAAAAGTACCGTGGACTTTATTTAAGAAAAATTATTGAAACAAGTCAAGACATAAAAACATTAGTTGCTTTACCTTCAAGTAACAACTATATGGATGCATCTCAACATTATATGCACTCAAATGTAACCCTAGTGTTATATACACCAATAGACGCTAATAGAGGCAAACTAGTATGAAAAGTACCCAATATACAAGGTAAACACTTTTAGGATCCCTCATTGCCTCCTACTCAAGCAAGCTTTAAGTGATAAGCCTCACTTTCCTTGTACTTACTTAGCCTTCAAAGTTTAAAAGACATCACCTTGGTTAGTACTAACTTACATCACAAGCAATCATTAACCATAACATTTATACTTAGAGAGTATCTTTAAACAAATGAAACTTAGTGCTAACACTAGCCCCTTACTAACTATTAAACCCCATCATACTCCCTAGGAAAACATTCTCTTTCAATCTTTTCATCCAATTGATATGGCCCTAAAGAGCGGCTTTTGCTAAAACTCCAGTAGTTTCTTGAAAACTTGCTTCAGATATAAAAATTTGAATATCCATAAATGCTCTTGTTATTCCCAATAAGATGGCTCAATAACAGATCGCTTCTTCTAAAGCATGTCCTGTTCGTTATGCTTGTACCAATCCAATCAATTCCATCGGTAAAAGAATATTAGACATTCCATATTTTGAAACTAAGCCTACTTAGTTCCTACACAACACTTAAGGGGTGAGCACTCAAAAGTACACAGTAAGGGATTCAGCACCTATAACAAAAACTCGTGCAAACATGAAGAACAATATCCACACACACACACACACACACACACACAGAAAGAGACAAGCAGCCAACAAAGCATACAATAGCACATAGAACAAGCACAACAATTAATGAACAACAATAATGCAATGCAATGTATGGATGGATAAATGGATGCATATGATTATGCACTTAGGACTTCCTTACACTTGAAGATGCTCTTAAGTGCCATAAGCACTTACGACTGGAGTACTTAGATACTGGTCCATGTATTTGATGCTAGCACTTAAACAACCCCATGAAGTCCTCTTATGTGGACCTTAAAGCAAGCTATCGCTACTTAAACCTTACACGCTTCTGACAAGCTAGTCAGAGTAAGTAGTCACTTACTCATCTATTACTTGTCTTTTTCCCTTAGGTGTTGTGTTGTAACAAACTAGTGGTCATACTTTGAAAAGTTCCCTTAAACTTGGCTTATGTATCTTGGTGGATTACTTATTGAGCCCGTTGACATGGCTGAGACCTCTTGGGTACCACATTTATGAGCTTACATTTGTTGTATTTATTTTCGTCATATTTCATATGTTTTAATGTGTTTCGAGCCTTAAAAATAAAATTTGAGCATGTTTTATAGGTTATAGCATATTTGGACTCAATTTTTTAAAAATGGATTTAATTTCTGATTTTACAAGTTCTATCAGTTGTGTTCTTTCAAGTTTCTAGATAGAACTGGCAATGTTTTAGTAGAAAAATCATATCTAAAGCTATAGAGATCATAATTGAGTGATTTTTGAGTTAATGGAAAGCTAACATATCTATCTATAAGTCATATGCAAACTTTGAAATCCAACTCACACATTTCAGGGATGGAATTCAGCTTCAAAGTCGTGACTTGCAGACAGACGTTGGTTTAGGAGTAGTTTCAATATTTAGGCCATAGGTCGGGCTATACACATCATTTTTGGTTGATTAAAATGTCATTTTAAAGCTAAAAGGATGTTTTAAAAATATATATATAAAAAAAGAAACTAGAGTCAAAATTTTCCTAGACCGAGTCTCGAGTTTTGTTGAAAGTGCAAGCCAAATTCAAAAAGCCTTTGAATTTGAGTCTGTTTAGGATTTGCAAAACCCTAAGTGAGAGATACAAAGTTAAGGTGGATAGAGTTGCAAACCAGCAGCCATTCCATCATATTTTTATCATATTTTCTTAGTATTATTCTATTTTTATCTTTCATCATGCTAGCTTAAGTTCTTATTCAGATTAGAGGAGCTTTTTTTGCTCAATTGTTGAGATTGTGAGACTCAAACTTTTGTTATTAATCTAATTTCAATTAAAGTATCTATATTTATTTACATTTAATGTTTATGCATGAAAATTATTTAATTAGGCCTGTTAGATGTTTGTTCATGTGATTGCTACACTTATCTTCTTGATCTATAGATCTCTTGCAAGGTAATGAAAGCAGTAGACTAAGTGACATACTTACCTAGGGCAAATATAGTGCAATTTAAACATTGTAAGGTGGGCATTATTGCTAATTGTCTTAGTCTATTACTGGATTGTTAATACTATTATTTATTTGTGTTTAGGTTCCTTTTAACACTAATAGGTTAATAATAAAAAAAATCTAATCATAATGCTACGTTAGGGTTAGTGTCATGCCTTTAACTTGAATAGGGCTATGGTTGGGAGTAAAGGAGAGAAAATGACTTGTGGAACAAGGTTTAAGAAGGTTAGGGCTTTAGAAATGTGTTTCAAGGTTTAAAGTGGAGATAGTTAAGTTTTGTCCTAACTAGGCCTAAGAAAAGTATGGATAATAAGGTCATTTCTTGTGCTTACGACTAATTTTAATTGAGGAACTCAATTGACTCAAATGGAAAAGTGTATTAAGTAAGAACAATGAGTAGTTGAGGAAGGCATTGGTTGTTTTGTACCATGCAAGAAGGTAGGGTTACCAAGGTTGATTTTTAAGCCATTTTAGTGCCATATGTCTTGTGCATGCCTCCTCTTTCAACAACCATGTTTTGATTATGCTTTTGGCAATGATCTGAGTTGTAGAAGGAGGTTTCTAGCAAGTCTTGGTGGATTTTTAGAAAAATTCAAATGGAAGAAGAAGAGGAGTGGAAATCCAAGGCTAACACTCAAAGGGGAAGGTTGGTTCAACCCCAAGGAACTAGGAATCAAGGTCAAAAGGGCTTTGGAAGGCTTATGTTGGGGCTCTATTGGTGGTGAAGATTAACTAAGTATTGTTTCACTTGGAATCAGAAGCTTGACCTGTGGTTTAAGTGGAATTGCAGGCCTTAGGTAATGGTTCTAAGCCAAGTAAGCCTAAGAGCTATTTAGGGGCTTGGTATACCTTCAAGTGTCTAAGAAATTTCTAGCTAGATAAGCTATGGTAGGTATTAGGATTTTGCTATGGGTTAGGCCAACCTATTCTAGGATTTAAAGCTCTATGTTTAGGGTAGATTTTACTAAGTTTGGTCACTAAAATTTAATATTAGCATTAGGGATTGCTTGCTAGGCTTTGGAGGCTGTTAAGTATAGCTAGTGTTATGCTGTGTGTGTGTTTGTGTGCTTTGTTGAATTGGTTGCATGTGCTATTTATTTATATGTATATAGCTTTGTCATTTTTTGTGCTTTCATGTCTTCCTTGTAGGGGCTTTGAATTAGTTGTTATGATTTGAAGTTATGATTTAAGTAAGCATATATATGCTGTGTTGATCTTTATTGAGCTGTAAAAGTAATGCCCCAGTTGTCTTATTTTTAGTGAAGGGTTTGGTTGATTAACCTTGAAGAATTTTGTATGTTTTGAGTTTTCAAGAACATTCTTTAACTTAGAATTATTTGACTAAATAATGCTCAATATATGTTAAAGGTCAAGCTTAGTATTACTTTGCTTGCAGGCACTTTTGAAATAGTAGGAACTATGTCATGCCCAGCCTAGCCCCTGGCCTATTCGGGCCCAATTACTTAACCATGTAGTGGAATTCCATAAAAGAGGCATTTAATCCTTATCAAAACATACGGAAATGAACCCCAGGATATTGCTAGTACTAGCTCATTAATAATTTACTTAAAGGTTAATGTTTTGCTCTCGGAAACAATCTAGTACTTATGTGGAACTTGTGTGTTTATTTCAAGCTCATTATCAAACATAGCCAAGTACATGCATGGCAACCAAAACACAAATCCAAGTTTTGGAACTTGTTTATTATGCACATGTTTTTCATAATCAAGCATAGGCTTATAAACATACTATTATGCAAATCCATCATCAACATTACTTAGGCCCAACCGTCCATGTACAAGCCATTAACACAAATTATGGCCGAATGTTCTTAAGGTCCATTTTTAACACAAGTTTGGTCATTTAGATAAGTCCAACATCATAGCACATGTGCAAACATGGCAAACCACACAAAGAGCCAAAGAACATACTTTCCACCTTAGAGACTTTTTCCACCTTAGAGACTTTGTTCCCACAATCTAGACTCCAAGTCCTGCACATAAAGTCCACACTTATTAGCTTGATACACAAGCAACCCATAACACTTAGAATAAGTAGAATATTGAGCAAATACATATGTACACAAACCTTTACCAACAGAAAGAGTATAAAATACTCTTGACCTTAGTGCCTTTCAAGTAAGTCTTTTTCCTAAAAAAAAAATACAGAAGGGCGGGGGAGTTATAAACTCATTAAGGATTCCATACAGCTCATAGAGCCTACATATCACAAGTATATCTTGGAAAAATATAATCCAAGCTCCTGCAAAAAAAAAAACACTAAGACAAAGAAAATATAGGATATATGCATATAATAATAATCGGGGTCAGCAAGCACAACTAAACATAGAAGCACACAAACACACACACCACTTAACACCGTATTCCCATGAAGGGTAAAGCAAGCATGAGCTTGTTTTCTTTAATTTTGGTTAACCATTTATTAGTCCGTATTATTCTGAGATCTCTTTATGCTTGGAAATTGAGTTGGCCAGCCCAATTCCTAGCCGGAATGCTTGCACGGAGCTAGCTAGCATAGAGTTGCCTAAGCAAAAAAACATAGCCCTCTGTAGCACCTTAGGATCACATGGCATTCTTTATCCATCACCTAAGGGCACTGAATACTCAAAGAGTATAAGAATCCTTACCACAAAACCCTTAGCAACTTTGTTGCCCAAAAGCTTTAGAAGCTTGTTTCTTTGCCTTTTCCTTGCTTGTCGTAGCTAGAACTTAATTTCTAGCTTGAGAACCTACAATGGCTGAATTATTAGCAAGTATATTCTTGCATTACCATAGCTCGAAAGCTTACATATACCAAGAAAACTTGGTGGAACACATAATACCTCAACCAAAAGAGGTATGGTCGAATCCTTTGGCTTGATTTCCTTAGAGCTCCCGCTCGTCTTTTCTTGAATCCACCACTTGATTCCTAGCCTTGGAAGGCTTTAAAAGCTTATGTGCATCAAGAACACAAGCTTCAAACATGAGAATGCCAAGAACAAGACTTGGTCGAAACTTCCCTTAGTTAATGGCTTCCAAAAACGTCTCCTTCTTTCAATCTTCTTCTTGATTCTTTCGTGGGATATTCTTAAGAGCTTATAGACACCAATAACACTTGGTAAAAGCTCAAGGAAGCTCAAGAATGAGCTATGGCCGAATGGTATTTGGGAGAGAAGAGTTGGAAGAGTTTCAGAGCAAACTTAGAGAGAGATTGAAGAGAGAGATGGGGAAGAGTGAAATGAATGAATTTGGGAGCTTAATGGGCATGTAATGGACGAATTTGGAAGGGAAGAATGAGTGTATCATGTGCTTGGATGAGTGGGAGACAAATGGAGGACAAATTGGAAGACTTATGTGGGTGGTGGGGTGAGAAAGTCAAAAGTGGGGACAAATTGGAAGACTTTGGTGAAAGTTGGTTGAATTTGTCAAAGTTGGGGGACAAGTAGGTGGAGGAAGGAATCCTAAGTGATGAGTTGGATTAAAATAATGGGAAATGGAGAAAGGTGGCAGCCATGGCATCCAATGCCTTTAAAATTGGCTAATCCCCCTTTTAGTCCCTCAATTTCTTGTATTTGGGCAATTGAGCCCAACCATCAAAAGTCCATTTTTATCCAATTGACTCCCTCACATTAAATTTTCATCATTTTACTGGGCGTAGGCCAAGTTTAAATTCTAAGAGTGTCCAACACTTATCATACTCCCCGGTCCCACTAAATTTAGTGTCTCCTAAACTCAATGAGCTTAATTCCCAATTTAGGAAAAATTCTTAAGCCCTGAATCCTCATAGCCCGAGGCTTAATTACTTAGGATTTTGTGGGCATTACAAACTAGCTAAGAAGTCTTGGTCTGTGTTAGTGCCTAGGTTAGCTAGTTGTCAAGTTTGAAGTTGTATATATATGTATGTGGAAGTTTATTTCTAGATGCTATGTATGTGTGCTTTTGTGTGCACCCAAGGGTGGCCACTGGTAGGTTTGCCAAGGAATGTTGTAAACTTCTAAAATATGTTCAACGCGGATAAACTCATTTCTTAATGTATGTTAAGTGTTTGATGTACAAGCTATTTTTGCCTCAAAGAAGCTTATAAACCTAGCTTATTTTCAAAATATGGCACAAAACAGACTTCCATAACTAGCTTAACAGTTTTTGCTGTTTTGGTTAAAAAACCTAGACAATAAGTGCTAGTTTAACTTAGGTGTCTTGGAAGTCATGACTTAAGCCACCCAATAGTGCTGCTTGTTTGAGTTTTGATACAAAATGCTTGGAAAGGCATAGGCTAAGGGTGGTTCCCACCTAGTGTTACCACCACACAAAAATGGGAGAATTACAAGTGTGTCATAATGGCTAAAAACCATTATATTGTGTAATTCTCACCATAGTGATTGAAGTGTGGGGTGGTAAAAGACATGATCAACACCTCTTTAAAAGTGTTCCAAGTTGGTAACTTGGCCCCCAAGAAAAGCCTTAAGGATTGCTTGTTTGTCAAGCAACCTATGGACTTTTTTGTAAGGTTTTGGAAATTCGGATACTCAATTGCAAATTTCTCAAGAAAGAGACTTGGAGAGTTATGGCAAGGATATGAATGGTATGAAAGTGCTATTGGAGGACCAAATTGCTCATGGAAGAGAAGTTTCAACAAAGGAAACACTAAAGGCATTAAGGACCTAAATGTCTTAGTGTAAACCTTAAGGTGTTCAAGCTTTTGACTTAGGTCTAAGGGTGGAATTGTGGGGTTATCCCACCATGGGGGAGGCAGCCAAGACTTGATAAATAGTAAAAAATGTTGGGCACATGTGTACCAATGAGTTTAAGACAAAAAAAACCATAATTAGTGAGAGGGAAAATGACATAAAGCAAGGTTAAGCTTATTAAGTGTGTTTTATGCCCTTAAAGCTCATTTAAGGTCATTTAAGTGGCCAAATCACTTATCCCTCTCTCATTTTCGTCTGCCTCCAGCCCAAGAACACAGCCACACTTCCTCCATAGCCACCATACCTTCAAACTTGCAATTGATTGAAATTGAAGGCAAAAGGAAGCAATTGGAAGCAAACTAGAGCTATTGCTTGGATACTTCAAGGATCAAGCTTGATTTTCGGCCTACCCTCTTTGATAAGGGATCTCTTGCTCTCATGGATTGTTTACTGTATTTTCAAGCATCCATGGAGCTAGGGCTAAGCTTGGAAGAGAGCCATAAGCTTGATGAACCAAGCTTAGTGAGGGGAGTGCACTTATTGAAGGTTTTGTGACCTAGTGTGAAGTGTACAGTGATGGAAGCGAATTTGAGGGTTTATAGAGCCCAAATTTAGTACTAACTACTGTTAAAATCCTCCTAAGACCAAGCATTGGCTTGAGGAGGGCTTCCCTAGTGATTTATTTAAGTTTATTGCATGTTTTATGGACTAACCTATGGTTATTGTTGCCACCACATTTCATGTGTTTGTTGGTTGTGAATGGCTGCTGCATTTGGTTGTTCTATCTTGTATATATGCATTGTGGTTTTTGTGTTTTAGTGTCTTTGGATGTAGGTTTTGATGATGGTCACATTGCCTATTGAATCCAAGTGTTACCCTTACTAAGTTTCTCAATGAAACTTACTCCCCTCAATTCTGTCATTTCAGGTCCAGCAGAAATATCACATTCAAAATGACATTTTTTATTTGATTTTTGATCTGAAATTTCAGGTACATGAACTTCCATATGTCTACTTGTGATCTGGAAATTTTGGTGATTTTAGGAGCACATTGGTATTTTTAATGGTGGTACTTTTTGTGTTGTGCAGCAGCTGTCCAGCATCCTGTTTCTGGAGTCCATTGTGTCTCAAGCACTCCTGTAACCTAGGGTGCATATTTAGCTGAGTTAAGACCATATTTTAGTGCATGTATGCATTTACATTTAGTGTATGTAAGATGAGACAAGTATGTGAACATTTGAGTAATGTTTTGGCTATATAAGTGATGTGGTGCAAAGTTGCCTAAGTGTGAATGATAGGTTGCTTGCTTGTAAAATTCCTATGTGTAATGGACATATATGAAATTGCCTTGGAGGAATTCCCCTTGTGAATCAAGTGTTTGCACACTTATGAAATTTTGTGTGGGCAAAATGGTCATAAAGTGACTAGAATTTTGACTCTGCACTTAAAGTTCTATATCTACCTGTGTAGAAGGAATCTTCGTATGAAATTTTGACCACACCTAGACAACATCTAGAGGTTGAACTGGGATTTTGAATTTCTGCATATGGAGGCCTGTAGCAAAAAATATGAGGTTGAAAAGTTGGCTAAGATACTGTTCATTTAGTCAGAATTTTGTAACCAACTTAAAAAATCCATAACTTAGTCCATAGGTGGGCTATTAATGTAAAACAAAATTCCTTGGTTTGCTCTAAGTATCTACTTGATAATGGAGCAAAGAAAACAGGGGGGTACATGGCTAGAACTATACAGTTTGTTAGTGGAAGTTACAGGTGCAATGGCTGGTTACTAGAATTTAACAAGATTGCCTAAAGTGTGGTAGCCAAGATTAATACTTGTGCTAATGTTTTCCTTCTTTACTGCCATAGTGTGCATGAAATGTGAATATGTGTGTGATGGTTGGACCAATATGCATGTGTTTACATAGTGCCCAAGAGGGCCACTTGGGTATCTACACTAAGGGTAGTCTTCTGATGGCCTACAGAACATTACCAATCCTGGGAGTCTAAATGCACAATTTTGGCTCCATAATTGGACTACCCCGGAGTGGGTAACACTTAGGGTCAAGAGAGGCAATATATATATATTGAGCATTGGTTACTTGACTTGGATTTAAGGATGATGACTAGAGGTAAGGAAAGAGAAGCAACTGAGCAATAGAGGACTAGGGTAGAACATTCTGTAAGGCATGGATAGCCTATAAATGTGGAAAGGGAAAAGAATAGGGCTCAAGAGCCTGAAGTTAGGGCCAATGATCCTAGACCATGTACAGATTTGAAATAGAGAATTGAACAAATTATGGAGATGATATAAGTAGTAATTCCCAATTGGTGGTTGGCATACATGCATTCACTAGAGGTCAGGCTCAAGCACTAGGGAGTGTAGAACTTGTTACAGAAACTGGAGAAGAAAGAAGAGGAAGAAGACCAGGAAATGAGTATATGAGGGATGACCTAGTGACCAAAAGTGAGACAAGAGACTGGATGTGAGATAGAGATAAGTCAAGACATGGAGGATGAAGAGATAGGCAAAAATGTTGGAAGCCAAGAATAAGCCACAGAGGTCACTAGAAGGCAAAGGCTAGTGAGGGTTAGGTCCCGAAATAGCTTGGAAAGAAGAAGAAGGAAAAATGGAGAAGGATTAATGGAACACCAGTTAGAGAGGTTTTTAGCCCTTAAATCCCCAATTTTCAAAGGGAGTGGTGATCGAAGAGAGGCTAAATTCTGGATCTATAAGATTGAGAAGGTCTTTGAAGGATTGGTGGTCACATCAGCACAGAAAGTATTATTGGCCATTTTCAAACTTGAAGGAAGTGCTGAGTCATGGTGGAGGGCTATGCAAAGGACTTATCAAAGTAAGAATAGGAGGATACCAGCTAAGAGAAAAAGGGCTATGGGATGGGATGAGTTCCTCCAAGTCTTTTAACAAGGGTATATGAGTAAAGTCCTCAAGGATCAAAAGTAAGTTGAGTTTGATCAACTTGAGCATGGAGAACATTTTGTGATGGAGTATGAATAGAATTTTAGTAGTCTAATAAGATATGCCCCTCAATATGATGATTAGAAGAAGTTGAAAACTAAAAGGTTTATGAGGGGATTAAGACCTAAGTTGGGGCAAATCCTTAGGGCTATAGGCGTTAAAGACTATTATGAAGTTGCTCAGTAGGCTTTAGCCTTAAAACAAGAGTGTAAGGATTAAGAGAAAGAGGTTCAGGAAGGTGCCAGTGGTGCACAAAAAGGGCTTAAAAAAAGAGCCAGCTATTCAAGGGCCTAGAAAAAAAATGAAGAAAGAAAAAGGGTTTCAATAGTTTAGACCCCAATGTCAAACTTGTGGCAAACATCATGGTTATAAACCATGCTACAAGCTAACTAATGGTTCCTTAAAATGTATCTCGCAGGAGCATTAGGTTAGAGACTACTTATAAAGAATGGGGAAAGAAGGTTGATAGGGACATTTGGGTCTCAGTGGACCAGGATGCACTTGACAAGGCCCTCTTGCGGGCTTCCCCAAGAATTATGGGAACTTGTCCCACACTAGTCACAATTGACTAATTGATTACGTGCACACTAGTTAAAATCTTTATACTTCTAATTAATTAATTCTACTATGCAGTCATGCATGAGTATGTGCTTTGACTTGAATGATTAAATAAGTAATAAAAACATAAAACATTGCCATGGCATTTAAAAAAAATTGGATCATTAAAGCCGTCAAAGCATACAAAGTATTTACATGGTTAATTACACATACTCAACCACGTGTGAACATCCAAGCAAAAATATACTATGTTTACACCCTAGAGCAACTCTAGAGTACAATCCTTAGACATGAACATTGGAGGCAAACTAGTGTATGAAACCTATAGGCTGAACAACATTATTGAGATCCATAACTAAGCTCCCACCTTAGAGCAACTCTCGATGGTAAGCTCCAAAGCCCTCCCTTGTGCTTTACTAGCCTCTGTCATCTAAAAAGACAATTGTAGTTAGTACCATAACTCAACCAACAAGCAAACCAAAAACTAGAATCATAAAGATTCAAATAAATCATATACCTACTCTGAGCCTAGCTTATTAATGGTTTTCAACCTTACAAAACATATCTGTACAATGAACACTAAGGGAGTGAGAATAAATGATTCTTAGTAAAGGATCTTCAAACTACAAGGAAAAAACTAAGGACAACACATATATAAAAATATATAATCTGCTATGAGCTCATACAATTTGAGGCTAAACCTATGCACATATATTTCAGTTCCTTGGGACTTGTCTTCTATCTAGTATTTTAACTATAAGGCAAAGCCTTATCTACTAGTAAGCATTGCTTACTAGCCTAACTAGCAAAATTCATCACTAGTTCTCACCTTCCTTATGTTGTACAGGTAAACATGGTGGATGCGCCTCATTTGAGTTCCGAGGAAATCACTAGGTGTACTAAGCCTCCATATAGTTTTTACTATGATTCATTCTTATGGGCATTTAACGATTCAAGGCCAATATTCAATGACTTAAACTCTAAGACTCACTAGGTAGTTCTAACTACCCTAAAACCAACAACCTTTCCTCTAGGTTTATGTTTTTTTCTTGACCACCTTTTTGCCTAAGAGTCTTTCTTGGTCATTACTTGACCACACTTAGACTCTTAGATCTTTCTCATCCTTTAAGAAAATAAAAGTCATACATGCTCCCTAGCCTTCACAAGCCCTCTTAAGTTCCAAAGAACCTCAACTTTCAGTTGTCTTGAATCCTATCAGTGAGAATGTTACCTTAATTCACACTTAACTCTCTCTTGAGCTCTTTTTTTTATGGCTCATTTAAGACCTTAGTTGGAAATTCATACCACAACACTTCTATTGATTCTCCATAATCTACCTAGAATGCTTCGATAGTGGGCTGTACTTCAGACCTCAGGGGTTTTATTTTTTAGGAACCTTAAAGTTAGCTTAAGTTTTCTTACTTAGCCTTTTGGTTCTAGACTTTCTTTGTTCTTTCAAACTCGTAACTAGCCCCATTATCTGACATCATTGAACTCCCCAAACAACTGAGAAATGTTCAAGGCACTTCCATTCTCATGAAAAGCCTTGGGTGAACATAGACTCTAATAAAAGTACTAGGCCTAAGCCTATCACCTGGAGTCCTTCTTACTACCATGGATCTCCTTACAATAAATTGTCTGGCTTTAGAAACCCTTTAGGACACCACCTTTTTATCTTTATTGGGTTGTCCTTAAAGCGTCATGACCTTTGGTGCCCACATGATTTCTTCTTATAATCTCGTACTGGGTTATATTTTATTAGGGGTTTGGATAATTACCATCTAGTCCTTAAGGTTTGGGTTAGTTTTTGAACCTCAACAAACACACCAAAACTAACCAACTACTTTCCTTAAAGAGCTTCAATTTCAAAACTTCATGGTTCTAGGACCTATGGGTTACGTATCTCAATATTCTCTTAACCAATATTTTGTAATTATTGTGAGTCCTTAGGCTGCCACTTGACTTTTCTTCACTTGCAACTTCAGATCTTTTAAAGTTAACTTTTGGCTCTACTAGCCCTCTTACCACTAGATGTGGGTGCTTGACAAATTTAGTTTCACCTTACTTGCTAACCCTTAAGAATTAATGTGCAACACTTCTCAAAATCGGACCAATCAAAAGCATCTTAGAGCTATCCTTCCTTGAACCATCACTAAATAGCATAGAATATCTCTTACAAGGTAGGAGCAAGTTTTATTGACTTAAGGCTTAACTCATGGCACAACTTACCAACTTTTCATGCAAGTCACTCTTACCCTTACAGTATTTCCAAAGTTCACCTATGATTGGCATGGTTAAGTTGGCTTTCATGTCTTTAACCAATCCTTTTCCTAAGTGCCACCACATTGTTCACTAAAACTACCTCGATAGATCACCTTATGTTTGCCACCTATGGTGAAACACTAGGCCTTATAAAGCTCTTTTTTAGCAGTTCTTCCTACTACTTCAGGTCATCCATTTTAACGGTTGACATTAGGTAATAGGGTATTAAAATTGGCTTTACCCCAGGTTGGAGGTGAATGGAAAACTCGGTGTCTCACTTAGGAAGTAACCTATGTAAGTTGACTGGGAACACCTTGAGAAACTAATTAGCTATGGGAATTTCCTTAAGTTCTTCCTATATGGCCACCCCTATTGAAAGACTAATACTCATCTTCATTGACTATGTGGGGATAAAGTCAATGAATCTAAGGTGCAAACTCCTAGCCCTCATCGCTAACCTTCTTGTTTATGTCATCCTAGTCCTTCAAGCATCTGTAACATCAACTGAGTGACTAGCACATTCAATTTGTGCCTTATGCTTACTTAGCCAATCTGTTCCTAACACTAGGTCATATGACATTAATCCATAACCGACAACTCACAAGCAAAATCATGGTCATTTAACTACAAGAGATACCATGTAACCAATGCTTTGAATGCTAATATTATATCTACCTAACAATCACTTTAATACCCTTAAAAAATAATTAATTTCTTATTCAGTATTTTTTTGTGTGAGAATAAAGAGAAATCATTGCAAAATACTTACTATTTAAAAAAAATACTACTATTTAACATTTTAAAAATGTAGAGGTTCAACCAATTTTCTATGACAAATAATATCATAGGCATAGTGAATTTTCTACTTACTATTGGTACCAATTTATTTTTCATCTCAATTAGTGCGAAAGATTATAAGCAAAAATTTCCACATGTTTAGCATTTTTTGTGAAGATTTTTGTCTATTCATTTCAGATAGATGTATTTTGGCAAAAATTATTTCTTCAACATTTTATTGAATACCATGGTAACATTACAATGATATGTCATTTTCAGTTGCCTTTTCCTTTTCCATTTTGCTTTCCTAAAAACTTCTTTCTTGGCCACTATTAAACACTAGGACCTACTGTTAGTTTTCTACTAGTTTCCTTAGAAATTTTTTTCTCCACATTTTGTCGTGTCTTTGTTGACGGCACACTTAACGTCAATTAGCCTTTGTAATATGAATTAACTCTGATGATATTCATATACTTCCAAACATAATCAGTTACCAAAAACACTTTTTTCTAGGTAAAAAAACTAACCACGACATGCAGATAGAAATTGCTTCACGAGGGACGTTAGTAAGGATAAAAGATATAAAGGCAAAAAAAAGATAAATGGCTAAAAATGTTTGAATCTCACATAATTCATGTCCTATATGTAGGGATAAATTACTGTGTATGGTGAAATAGAGAAAATATTGGCGTAAATTTAAGCAAAAATATTTGCTTGGGTTTCAAAGCCCTTACAAATGAGAATAAACAGCAGCCTCGACCAAAGTTCGCAAGCAGCAGGTTTAGGAAACCTTGAAACCATGTTGCAAGTTCTAGTAATATCATGCTTAACAACTCAAAATCTCCAATAGATGTTATGAAACCCACTAATATGATTAGCATTAAACTTTTAGATAATTTATTAATGGTGAAGATGAAACCATTAAAACTAAAAGCTAGCCTTAGCTAGCTTTTTCAGAACCCTGATACTAACCATTAATGCTAATGCCAAATAAGGTTTAAGCTGCACAAAAAGCTACGAGCTCCAAACCATTAACTATTTGAAGTCAGAACTTTAGCAAGCTAAGTAGGTTGACTTTCAAACTGCCATAAATGTAAAGGTTGAGAAGAATAAACTGTTGAATTAGCTCTGAGACTTAATAACCTTAGGCTCCATCCCACTCAACCACATCCAATGGATAAAAGTATTTATAGAACTTCTTTAGCATCTCAAAGTTAAACCCTTTAAGACTCCCAAAAGCCACAACCAACAAACTGCAAGATAAGAAGCTTGGATTAGAAAATTAATATAATTATAAATTTTGAAGATCTGATCCATAAAGTCAAAATATGCAAAGGAGTAGACAATAGATATATTCAAGGTGTCGATATAGGATGTCCAAGCTTACATCCTTGAGGTTGCATCAGGATGACAACCAAAGCAAGCAAAGTTAGCATCCATGTGAGAGATTTAAGATACCAAAGAAATGCTACCTAGATGCAACAATTTAGAATCAGACCTCCTCCACATAATAGAATGTAAAATAAAACAACAACTGATCTTTTCCATAAGATGTTTAATTCCTCCAACAAAAAAAATGGTTTCTAGAAACTATTCACTTTATGAGAGGATAATAACAATGTTGGAACTTGGAATGAAAATAGCATACATATATAGGGGCCTCATAGCCACTTTTTATACCCTACAAACTTTTTCTTCAAGCAAGGACAATTGGGTTGCATGCAATCACTCAAAGTGAATAATAAATCGACAAAAGACAAACCAAATGGAAAAGAAATCTATCGGCTTAGTCTCTTGTAACATAATTGTCATACCCTAAACCACCCATACCCTATGCATTTGTTTGCCAATTTAGAGGTTTATTCACTTAAATGCCTATTCAGAACCTTAGGGTGGCTTAGGACACAACACCCAGGACGCTTAGCCAAATTCTTAGCTTAGTTTCTCTATTTTTGACAAGAAATAATAAAATTCATTTGGCCAATTAAATGATGGTTGTTTTGTGCCAAAAAATTCAAGTTTAAGATGGATCTTGATGGAAAAAATAATTGAGGCCCAATTTGCATAGCCAAAACATGTCAAATAAATCAGTTATACCTTGGCGGGTTTGGTGTGTGCACTAATGGCTTAGTAAGCCAACCTTTGGGTCTACTAAGTGCATTTCAAGTGATATGTCTGGCAACCATACAACAATTGTATTTACATGCCAAAAAGAGTAATATAGAGATTACATTGCCAAAAATATAATGTACAGAACAAATTTTAGCTAGGCATACATAAGTACCATCAGAGTCTCAGGAAGCCTACCCTAAGACCTCTTATGCACTTCCTAGTCCTATGCTCACATTGATGCGAACCCCTTTGGTATAATGACCAAGAAACATGCCCAAGATATTTTTAACCTTCACAAGACATCAAAGAGACTAGATTTTAAACCCCCACCCCTAATCAACTCATGATTAGAAACAAGAAGTATAAGAAAATGAAGAACACAAGCAACTTGTGCATCAAGGTAGTCCTCAAAGAATAAAAGAGAATTTCTCTTCAAAGTAGTAATTATAAAGGCTATGTTTTACTACCAGAGTATGTGCCTATTTATAGGCCTAAACTAGGGTAAAAGACTCAGAAAAATTCGCAGCCCAAGTTAACCTAGGTACAAACAACTTAAGAAAACCTAGTCAAACTAGGACTCCTACACCCTTTTAACACATGTTTAAGGTGTGCAGCATATGCCACTTATCCTATGCGACCTGAATCAATTACATAGCCTAAATAACATGCTAAAAAATTAAATAATCAGGAAAATAAATAAAATAAAGTGCAAATACAAGTTTGGCCCTGAAAACTCCAAAGTGGTCTTCTCAGGTGCACTTATGGGTTCTTTAGGGTTTTTGCTTGTATTTTCAGCTCCAAGCTTGAATATTTGAGTTCCATTAGCATGATTATTCCTTGTAGATGTTGGAAAGAGGTCTTGAAAGGATAGAGCTCAAAGATCCAGCTTGTAGATGCAAAATGGCCTTGAAACACTTTAAAGAGGCTCCGAGGGTGCACTTAAGGGGTGCCCTTGGGGTTCCTTGTCTTGTGACTTGTCTACATACTGTAGAATTGAGTACCAAGCTTGGCCATAATCCCCACATGGTGTCTTGGAAGTTCCAGCAGCTCCTTATGAAAATCCATGTCCATCCTCCATGAAGAAGCTTGAGACAAAGGCTTGAAGTACACTAGTGAGCTCCTTAGCTTTCTTTCTTGTCATTGGTCCACTAGATATCTTAAAGGGGTCCTTGCCATCCTTGGTTGTGCCTTCCTTGATCATAGAAACTCCCCCCTTAGAAGGATTCATCCATGAATCTACATGTTCAAACAAAGACGAATCAGAAATATTGAAAGTGGCACGCAGATTGTAGTCACTTGTCAGGTCTAGCATGTATGCGTTGTCATTGATCTTCTTGATCACTTGGAATGGACCATCTCCTCTTGGATGAACCTTAGCCCTTCTTATGGCTAGAATTCTCTCCTTCCTCATGTGCAACCAAACCCAATCTCCAGGCTTAAAGACAACTCTCATTCGGCCTTGGTTGGCTTTTTTAGCAACTTGTTGATTTCTGTGCTCAATTTTTTCCTTAAGCTTCTCATGCAACCTCTTGATGCTCTCAGCCTTCTTACTACCATCCAAACTAGAAACCTCATGAGTAGCTAATGGTAAAAATCTAATGGAGTTAGAGAATTAAAACCATACACAATTTGAAAAGGTGAAAATCCAATAGTAGAATGCTTGGACCTATTGTAAGAAAACTCTACATGAGGCAAACAATCTTCCTAAGATTTTAAGTTCTTACCAATGATAGCTCTAAGAATAGAACCTAAGGTCCTATTGGTTACCTCAGTTTTCCCATCAGTTTATAGGTGGCAAGAAGTAGAAAACAAAAGCTTAGTGCCAAGCTTTCCCCACAAAGTCCTCCAAAAGTGGCTTAGGAACTTAGAACCCCTATCCGAAACTATGGTACTTGAAACTCCATGAAGTCTAACAACTTCCTTGAAAAATAACTCAGCCACATGTATAGCATCATCAGTCTTATTATATGGAATAAAGTGAGCCATTTTTGAAAACCTATCAACTACAACAAAGATTGAGTCTCGGTTTCCTTTAGTTTTAGGCAATCCAACAATAAAATCGATTGAAATATCAACCCATGGATGAGTAGGTGTAGGAAGTAGTGTGTATAAACCTTGTGAAGTGTGAATGGACTTAGCCTTCCTACATGTTATACATTGATCACAAACCTTCCTTACATCATTTACCATATTCGGCCAATGATAGTGTTCCTTCAAGGTATGCAAGGTCTTCGCTTGTCCAAAGTGTCCCATAAGCCCTCCATAATGAACTTCCCTTGTGAGTAGTTCCCTCAAAGATGTCTTGGGAATATTCAACCTATTTTCTTTGAAAAGAAACCCATTAACTTGATAGAACCTCTCAAAAGAAAATTTAGAACACTTAGCATAAATCTCACCAAAGTCATGATTAGAAGCATACAAATCATTCAAGTGCTCAAAACCCAACACTTTAGCAACCAAAGCAGAAAGTAAAGCATACCTCCTAGAAAGTGCATCTGCCACTACATTATCCTTACCTTGCTTGTATTTGATAACATATAGGAATGACTCAATGAATTCTACCCACTTAGCATGCCTTCTATTCAACTTACCTTGCCTATTAAGAAACTTAAGGGCTTGATGGTCGGTATGAATGACAAACTCTCTTGGCCAAAGATAATATTGCCAAGTCTCCAAAGCTCTTACCAAAGCATAAAGCTCCTTGTCATAAGTGGGATATTTCAAAGTTGCACCATTTAAATTTTTACTAAAGTATGCAATGGGATGGCCTCTTTGCATCAACATAGCTCTAATGCCTATACTTGAAGCATCACATTCAACCTCAAAAGTATTAGCAAAGTTAGGCAAAGCTAGAAGTGGTGCATTACATAACCTTTTCTTTTGTAACCCGAAAGCCTTCTCTTGAGCTTTCCCCTACTTAAATCCTCCATTCTTCTTGATAACTTCAGTTAGAGGTGCAACAATGGAAGAAAAATTCCTTGCAAACCTCCTATTGAAGCTAGCTAACCCATGGAATGATCTTACCTTAGTGATAGAAGTTGGGGTTGGCCAATCTTGTATGGCCCTTAACTTCTATTCATCCACCTCAATTCCATGTGAACTCACAACAAAACCAAGGAAAACAACTTTATCAACACAAAAAAAGCACTTCTTCAAGTTAGCATACAATCTTTGTTCTTTCAAAGTATATAGCACTTGTGTAAGATATGATTCATAAGTCTCATGAAAGTACTGGGAGCATTAGTTAATCCAAAAGGCATGACTAACCATTCATAAAGTCCAAATTTTGTTTTAAAAGTAGTTTTCCATTCATCCCATTCCCTCATCCGAATTTGATGGTACCCATTTTTAAATCAATTTTTAAAAACAAAGTAGAACCATACAACTCATCAAGCATGTCATCAAGTCTAAGGATAGGATGTCTATACTTTACAGTGATTTTGTTGACTAGCCTACAATCCATGCACATGTGCCATGAACCATCCTTTTTTGGCACTAAAAGGATAGGTACGACAGAAAGGCTCATACTTTCCCTCACAAAGCCTTTAGCCAACAACTCATCCACTTGCTTCTTAATCTCCTTAGTCTCCTCGGGGTTGGTTCTATAGGCTGGCCTATTTGGAATAGGTGCACATGGGACTAAGTCAATTTGATGCTCAATGCCTCTAATGGGAGGCAAAGCTCTCGGGTCTTCAAGGAACACATCCTTAAAGTCCTTCAGCAAAGACAAAATAACACTAGGAAGATGTGTTAGATCATTGATAACAAGTATAGACTCTTTGTAAAGTAAAAGAAGCACTGGTCTTTGTGCTTGAATGGCTTTCCTCACATCACTCATTTTTGCAATATAGCACTCTTTCTTTCCACTCATCTTCCCCTCATTCTTTTCTCTCGGGAACTCTCCACTCATCTTCCCCTCATGTTCACTATTCTCACTTAATCTCTCAGTTGTTCTCTCAGCTTTCCCCTCTTCACTCTTCCCCTCAACTTTCCCCCCATTTACTTTTCTCTCAACCTTACTTTGAAGCTTTCTTTGATCCTCCAAAACTTGTTGTGGTGAAAGTGGAACAAGTGTGATTGGCTTTCCTTCATGGAAAAAAGAGTAGAAGTTCTTCTCTCCATCATGTGTGAACTTCTTATCAAATTGCCACGGCCTCTTAAGCAAAATGTAACAAGCATGCATAGGAACAATATCACAAAGAACTTGATCATGGTAAGTACCAATATTAAAGTGAACCAAAACTTGCTTTACCACCTTTACCTCTCCTGCATCATTCAACCATTGAAGCCTATATGGTTAGGGTTGCTTTTGTGTAGGAAGCTTCAACTTCCCCACCATGGTTGAGCTTGCTACATTGGTGCAACTTCCTCCATCAACAATGAGGCTGCACACTTGGTCTTTGATTCAGCACCTAATGTGAAAGAGGCATTCTCTTTGATTGGCTTCCTCTTTGGCTTGTACACTTAGAGCTCTCCTTGCCACAAATGCAAAGTCTACCTCATCGAGCTCAAGTGTGTTTTGCTCCTCATTCTCCAAAGATGGTGTCTCCTCCATGGCATCTTCATCCTCGGATGTGATCTCTCCATCATCTTTAAGAATCATCACCTTCTGGTTTGGGCAATCTCTCATGTAGTGCCCCTTACCTTTACACTTGAAGCACTCAATCTCCCTTACCTCAGGTACATCTTTAGGTGGAGCTTTGGACTTGTCTTGTTGAGGCCGACATAAGCCTCCTTTGGTGGCCTTCATTCTTGGTTTAGGTGCTTCCTTATTCTATGCTCCCCTCCATGTGGAGCTCTCTCCTTGAGACATCTTGGATGCCTTAGACCTTTTGATGATCCTCTTGGCCTTAGTGGGACGATGAAGCAAATCCTTGATGTTGACATATGGTACCATCTCCAATTTGTTGGCAATTTCATGGTTAAGGCCATTGATGAATCTAGCAATGGTGGTCTCCTCATCCTCAATGATGTTGGTTCTAGTCAAGGTCATATCCAAATCTTTGTGGTAGTCTTCCACACTCCTTTGGCCTTGCACAAGCCTTTGAAGCTTGAGATGTTGATCTCTGTAGTAGTAACTAGGCATAAATCTCCTCCTCATTAAAGCATTAAGGGCTCTCCATGTGCTTATGGGCTCCTCCTCATTCCTTCTCCTAGAACTGACAACCTGATTCCACCATACAAGAGCATAATCAGTGAATTCAATTATAGCCAATTTAACCTTCTTTTCCTCAGAATAATGATGGCAATCAAACACCATCTCAATCTTTTGTTCCCATTCCCAATATGCATCCAGATCACTCCTCCCTTGGAAGGGTGGAATGGTAAGCTTAATGGAGTTGAGATTGTTGTCCTCCCTTAGCTCCCCCCTCCTTGGAAGCCCATGGTCATGCCAAAGTCCTTCTTCCTCCTTGGGTTCTTCTATCCTTGAACCTCTCATTGGTTGCAAGATGGGATTCGGTCTCCTTGGCAATCTCAAATCTATGTATTGAGAGTTTCTTGAAGCTCTCTTATGGTAGGCTCCTCATTGTGTCTCACTTCCATTCTCTTATCCTCTTGGCCCTCCATACTCCTGAAATCAAAGATCCTCACACACTTACCTCACGTGTTTCACTCAAAGATGAACACTTAAAACACTCAATTTGTTAGTGAGATATTGCTATTTAAAGAGTTCTCAAAAGTTCTAAGAAAACAGTCCTTAAAGCACATAAGAAACTTGAATCCTTGAAAACAATTTTAACTCCAAAATAGAAGTAGGCTAAACAAGCTTTAAAAGACTCTAGGAAGCTCTTGCAATTGATGATCACGAGAACCACAAAGAAAAGCTTTAGGCTCAAAACAAAGGGTTAGGGTTTGTGGGTGCAAAACCAAAACACTTTGGCAAGCTTCTTTTGCAAACTCTTTTTCTTTTATTTTCTATCCTTTTTTTCTCTTTTTTTTTAAACCTCTTTTTTCCCTTGCTATTTTGTTGCTACAACACTTTCTTCTTGAAATTCCTTGCTGCCAAAGATAAAAAGTTAGTTTTCTTTTCGGCCAAGTGTTAGGCGCATAATTCAATGGTCAAAGTTGTTGACTTTTTGGCAACTTTGACTGCAAATTACTTGCATTCCTTCCATTTTATCTGAGTATTTTCTTGTTTTGCTTGGCTTTCTACAGGTTGGATGGCATTATGGATGTAGCAGTTTGGAGAAGGATTGAGCGAGACGTAGTTTGGGCATGCAAGTTGATGCAAACAAAATAAAGCGTTGGTGATGCATCACGAACACTGGTGACGAGTCACCAACGTTAGTGACGTTCTGTCGATTTTTGCTAATTGGCGACGCGTCGCTACCATCTTGTCCCAGTTGGTGACGCATCACCGCCATCTCATCCCAGTTGGCAATGCGTCGCCAACCTCTACTCTGTCTCGCCTAAACCTCACAATTTTGATGGTCCCACATGCCTTCCTACCTAATGACCTACCCTTGGAAAAGGGATTTTTATCCCTTTAGAGCTTTGGAAGCAAAAGAATGGAGAGAGGAAGCCTTGGGTATAAATAAGGAGAGCAAATGAAGAGCTCATCATCAACCTTGGCACCTTCTTTTTCTCATCTCATCTTGGGACTATCACCATTGGAGAAGATTGGAAGCTTGAAGAAAGAGACTAAGAGTCAAGGACACTTAGACTACTATAATCCATCTTAGGTTTCTTCTTTTCCTTTTCTCATTTAGTTGGATTTTGATGGTTTATTTGTTATGGGTTTATTGTTGAACAACACGATGGATTTTTTTGTAGGTTGCTACATCTCTCTAGGATGACACCTCTTTTTCTTGCTATTCAATGGATCTATATTGATTTTTGATGGTTATGGTCACTTGTGTTGCCCATTCTTATTCTAAATTTTTGTGTGTTGAATGGCCACCTCACACAAATCACCAATCCCACTTAGTTCTTGAGAGAGGAAGAAAGGGGATAGAAAAGAATAATAGGGCATAATGGGTTTATTAGATTAGAGGGAATCTAGGAATTCATTAGGTGTTTAAAAGTGGGTTAAGGCTTAATCCATCTTAGGTTAAAACATGTGCTTGAGAAATGCCTTGTTTAATCATGGGTGAGCAAAAACTTGTCTTGAGAAAGGGGTTTTTCAGCTTTGAACCTCCTCACTACACAAGGGATGTATATCCTAAGGGAGTGGAATCCTAGGGGGATGGTTTTTAGATTTTTAGCATCTTTGACAAGTCTCTTTTAGCACCCCTTTCATTCCTTTAGCTTAACATCTTACATTGCATTAGTAATTAGCAACTTCATTCACTGTATCTCAATATTTTTCCATGGTAGTTTATGTAGCCTGAGTGGTTAAAATTCAAATCTTGGTAGAATCACATTATCCCTTGGGATGATACCCATATTTGCCCTTTTTGTACATGACGACACTGTATACTTGCAGGTAAATGGGGGTTACAAATTTAAAGCTCTTAGTTTTACAACAAAGTTTTTGGCACCGTTACAGGGGATTTTGATTAGATTTTTACCTTGGTTATTGAATGTTGGTTACTTTTGTCTACTTGTTCTTTACCTTATACTAAGTGTGCTTTTCTTTGCCATTTTTTTTAGGTACATCTAGTGTATGACCCAGAGCTCTTGTTCTCAGTTAGTGCCGCTTGATTCGGAGATTGAAAGAAGCTTAAGGGAACTTCGTTTAAGAAGCAAGGTGGTTGAGAAAGGAAACACTAGTACTTTCGATTTCATCAACATGCAAGAAAATCAAGTAGTCAACATGAGGAACCTTGGAAGGGAAGGGAATCTCAATGCCATGGATCCCAATGGGGTTGTGGAAGTGATGGACAATGGTAATGGTGCTAGAAGAAGAAATAGACCGGTGTCTTGACTACTTTTGTCCTCAAAGGGTGGAGGATCATGATAACATGATAAGACCGGTGCCGCTTCAAGGGTGAGCTTTCTTGATTCCTAGCCATGTTCTCCAATTAGTTGAAGCACATCCATTTGGAGGAGCTCTTGATGAAGATCCAAACAACCATATCACGAGGTTTGTTCGATTATGTGATACTTTTGATTTGGAGGGTGTGAGTGAAGATACAAAAAGGATGAGACTTTTCCCCTTTTCTTTTGTGGATGAAGCTATGGAGTGGTTTGAGAATTTGGAGCCTAAATCAGTTCATACATGGAAAGAGTTATATGATGCATTCATTCATAGGTTTTTCCCATCTCAAAAAGCTTTTGAGCTGAAGAACGAGTTGTTGGCCTTTAGACAAAATGAATGGGAGTCACTTGCGGAGGCTTGGGTGCGCTTCAAGAGGATTGTGAAGAGGGTCCCAACTCAAGATATTGATCAAGCTCACCAACTTCATCTCTTCTATAATTAGTTGAGTTTAAATACTCGGTTGCAAGTTAATGCCACTGCCGGTGGTTTCTTACTATTGAAAGATGTAAAGGAGTGCTTTGAATTGTTAAACAACATGGCCAAAAGACTTGAGCTTAGTGGAAAAAAGGCTCCAAGGAAAGGGAGTGGTTTCTATGAGGTTGACAAGGCTACCTCTCTCTAAGCACAATTATTAGCACTCACTAGCCTGGTATCCAAGTTGGCAAAAAATAAGATAGGATGAAGTTACAACAAGCAATGGCTAGTAAGAATGTGGAAGAAGTAGAAGATGTTAATTTTGTGGGGTATTGGAATCCTTACCCACCCAAGCAAGGAGGAGGAAATTTCTCCCAAGGAGTCACCAATATGAAAATTTTAACTATTCAAATCCAAAAGGTGCTATGCAACCACAAGGTGAGATCTCTAATGAATCAAATGCCCTTTGAAGGACTTTATGAAGGGAATGATGGGTGAGTTCATGCATGAAGTGAGGGGGATGGCTAGTGGACAAAAAAAAAAAGATTTGTGCATTGGAAGATGAGATGAAGACAATGCAAGCTAACACTCAAGCATCAATTAAAAATTTGGAAACACAAATGGGTCAACTAGCTAGTTCTATGTGACAACTCCAAAAAGGGAAGTTTATACCTAGTGATATGGATGTCAACCCGAAGGAGTCTTGTCAAGCTATTACTCTAAGAAGTGGGAGGAATGAGAAGCCACCTACTCAAGAAGATTATCATCTTCAAGGACCTACCTTATCGGTAAGTTTTGAAGATGTTTAAGTGTTACCACCAAGTGGTGAGGAAGCTAATTCAAAGGGGGAGGCAAGAAATGTGCCCATGCAAAAGGAAGCACCAAATCATGTTCCTACTCTTCCATATCCCCAAAGGTTCAAGCCCAAGAAGGAAGACATTCAATTTATGAGGTTTCTTGAAATATTCAAAAAATTGGAGATCAACATTCCCTTCTCGGAAGCAATAAATCAAATGCCTTCATATGCTAGGTTCCTTAAGGAGTTGATCACAAAAAAGAGGAAGTTCCTTGACAAGGAACTCATTTTCATGAAAGAAGAAGCAAGTGTCATTATTCAAAGAAAGATGCCTCAAAAACTCAAGGACCCGGGGAGCTTCACTATTCTTTTGGATATTGGGTTTTTCCACTGTGACAAGGCTTTATGTGATCTTGGAGCTAGTATTAATTTGATGCCATTGTCTATTTTTAGGAGCCTTGGTCTTGGAGAGGTGAAGCCTTAATCAATTTGTCTCTAATTGGCGGATAGATCCTTCACCTTTCCAAAAGGTGTTTTGGAGGATGTGTTGGTTAAGGTCGGCAAGTTCATATTCCCAATAGACTTTGTAGTGTTGGATATGGAGGAAGATTGGAACATGCCAATCATACTTGGGAGACCATTCTTCGCTATCGGGAAGGCCATGATGGATGTGGAAAAAGGTAATCTCACTTTGAGAGCTAATGATGAGGAAATTACTTTCAATCTTGCTCAAGCCATGAAATTTATTGATGATAAGATGCCCAAGTGTTTTATGGTTGATGTGATTGATTCTTGTATTAAAAAAATAAGGGATTTATTGCTCATTGAGGACTCACTTGCAAGGGCACTTGTTTTTGGGAATCCATGTGGTGAGGAAGACTATGAAGTAATGAGCACCTTAGTTACCCTTGATTCTTGTGGGAAGTTGCATGCTCCAAGGAAAAGGGTAGAGCAGCTTTTATCTTGTGATCTCAACGAAGAGCCTAAGTTGGAGTTGAAGCCATTACCGAAAGATCTTAAGTATGTCTATCTTGGCAATGGAGGGTCCCTTCCAGTGATTATTTCTTCTACATTGTTTACTTTGGAGGAAGTGAAATTGATTCAAGTTTTGAGGGAGTATAGAGGAGCAAAAGCTTGGTCCATCTTTGACATCAAGGGAATTAGCCCGAAAATTTGCATGCATAAGATTCTTATGGAAAATGACTTTAAGCCTTCCATTGAAGCACAAAGAAGGTTAAATCCAAAGATGAAGAAGGTAGTGAAAAAAGGAGATTATGAAGTTGCTCAATGCCGGGATTATCTATCCATTCTCAGATTCCCAATCGGTAAGCCCGGTGCAAGTGGTGCCTAAAAAAGGTGGTACAACTATGTTGGGCAATTACAACAATGAATTGATTTCTACTCGATTAGTCACCAAATGGAAAGTATGTTTTGATTATAGGAAGCTCAACAAGGCTACCCGGAAAGATCATTTCCTCCTTCCTTTTATTGATCAAATATTGGATAGGTTGGCGGGGCATGAGTTTTATTGTTTCTTGGATGGTTATTCGGGTTATAATCAAATTGTGATAGCACTAGAGGATCAAGAGAAGACTACTTTCACTAGTCCTTGGGGTACATATGCCTTCTAAAGAATGCCATTTGGACTTTGCAATACACTGGCAACCTTTCAATGATGTATGATGGCCATCTTTTCAAATATGGTGGAAAAAGTATGGAGGTATTTATGGATGATTTTTTGGTCTTTGGTGATTCTTTTGATGCAAGTTTGGATAATCTAGTTCTTGTCTTAAAGAGATGTCAAAAGACTAATTGGGTTTTGAATTGGAAGAAATGTCATTTCATGGTGAGCTCTGTTATAGTGCTTGGTCACAAAATTTCTTGTGAAGGCATTGAGGTGGATAGAGCCAAGATTGTGGCCATTGAAAAATTATCGTCACCTTCCAATGTGAAAGAGGTTATAAGTTTCTTGGGGCATGCTGGGTTTTACCGGAGATTCATAAAAAAATTTTCCAAGATTGCTAAGCCCTTATGCAACTTGCTTGAGAAGGATGTGTCATTCCATTTCGATGAGAATTGCTTGAAAGCATTCAAAATCTTGAAGGAAAAATTGGTGAGGGCGTCGGTGGTAATGGCGCCTAATTTGGAGGAGCCATTTGAAATCATGTGTGATGGTAGCAATTTCACCATAGGAGCGGTGTTGGGTCAAATGAAGGATAAGATATTTCGAGTTATCTATTATCCTAGCAAAACCTTGGGTAGAGTTCATCAAAATTACACCACAACGGAGAAGGAGCTCTTGGCGGTAGTCTTTGCGGTGGACAAGTTTCGGTCTTACATTATGGGTTCAAAAATTGTAGTTCACACTGATCATGCGACAATTTGATATTTGTTCACTGAGAAGGATGCCAAACCAAGACTCATAAGATGGATTGTCTTGCTACAAGAATTTGATTTAGAGGTGAAGGACAAGAAAGGATGTAAGAATCTTGTTGCTGACCACTTATCTAGATTGGAAGGCCAATAGCACCCTTTAGAGAGACCTATTCAAGAGCACTTCCTGGATAAACGTTTATTCAAAGTAGAGGATAAGTTGCCATGGATTGTGGACTATATGAATTATCTAGCTTGTGGAGTCTTACCTCCAAACTTGTCTTACCAAGAAAAGAAAAAGTTTCAAGCCAATGTCAAACATTATCTTTGGGATGAGCCTCTCCTTTTTCACGAGTGTGCCGACCAAATTATAAGGAGATGCATATCAAATGAGGAGGCGAAGGATGTTCCCCACCATTGTCATTCTTCACCACGTGGCAGTCACTTTGGAGCCTTCAAGATGGCAAGTAAGGTATTGCAAACCGGTTATTATTGGCCATCTTTATTTAAGGATGCATATACCTTTGTGAAAACATGTGATAGATGCCAAAGGTTGGAACCATTTCTAGGAGAGATGAAATGCCATTGCAAAATATTCTTGAGGTAGAAGTGTTTATGGGGTATAGATTTTATGGGTCATTTTCCTCCCTCATTTGGCAATCATTATATTTTGCTTGCGGTTGATTATGTTTCTAAATGGGTGGAAGCCATTGCAACCCCTTCTTATGATGCTAATGTGGTTGTCAAGTTCCTTCAAATGAATATTTTTGCAAGGTTGGGAACACCTAGAGCTATTATCTCCAACGAGGGATCACACTTCATCAACAAGACTTTGGCTCAAGCTCTAGTGAAGTATGGCGTGTGGCATAAAGTGTCCCTCCCTTATCATCCAAAAATGAATGGCCAAGCCAAAATTTTAAATCAGAAGATCAAGAAAATATTGGAGAAGACGGTGGGAATCAATTGAAAAGATTGGTCACATAAGTTGAGTGATGCACTTTGGGCATATCGAATGGCATTCAAGATGCCAATTGGCATGTCTCCATATCGACTTGTGATTGAGAAGGCTTGCCACCTCCTAGTGGAATTGAAGCACAAGTCATATTGGGCGGTGAAGAAGATGAATTTTGAGTTGAAGAGTGCCCAACAAAATAAAGCCATCCAATTAGATGAGTTGGATGAAATCTGCCCTGATGCTTATGAGAATGCAAGGTTTTACAAGGAGAAAATTAAGTTTTGGCATGACAAGATGCTTATGAAGAAGGATTTTCAACCGGGTCAAAAAGTGTTGCTTTTTAATTCAAGGTTGAGGTTTTTCCCGGGAAAGTTAAAATCCAAGTGGTCAAGCCCGTTTGAGGTGGTTAAGGTGAAGCCATATGGAGCGGTAGAGCTAAAAGGCCACGATGGATCCACATTTCAAGTCAATGGACAATGAGTGAAAGCCTATTATGGTGATAAACTCTAGCACATTGGCCAATTGATTTTGGCCGAACCCAGCCCTTGAAGGAGCAGTCAAAGGTGCCTTGCTACAGGCATAAAACCAAGTGCTAATAGGGAGGAAACTCGATTTCCATTATCTTTTTTTTTTCACATTCATGAGTTACTTTGTGTTTTCTTTTTATTTTTTTTATCTGGTGTTTTGATGTGTTTTTGTAGGGTTGGAAGAGCCATAAGAAGGAGAAATTAGGGGATGGACAACACAAGTTCAACATAGGGAAGTGCAATTCTTTGATAGGTCAAGGAGTAAGTGAGTAAGTATAGAGAATTAGAGGGTTAAATTGCAAAACCATTAAAAATTGAGGGTGTGTTCACAAACAATGGCGATGCGACGCGTTGCCAATTTGAAAAAATTGGCAGAGCGTTCACAACGTTGATGACGCATCGCCAGAAATTCACCTTCAGCGGTGACGCATTGTCGATACCTAGAACTGTCATTTCTTTCTCTTTTGTTTTCACCTCTCTTCACTTTTAAACTCACCCCTCCACCCAAAAACCTCTAAACTCTCAAACCCTAGCCCTTCCGTAAGCCTCACAGTTCAATTTTCTTGTTGGTTTTCCTCACAAGGCTTGAATCAAGTAAATTCTTCTTCTTCTTCTTCCTCTTCTCTTATTCTTTTCGGTGCTTTATTGGGTGCGAATCATGCATGCTTGCGGGGTCATGAAATTGATCAATTGCACTTTGGTTTTATGTGTTTCTTTCTTGATTTTGATCTCCATTAAGTATATGTGTGTATTGGGAGTGTTTTATGGCCTGGGTTATGGGTTTAGATTGAGAATCACAATTAGAAAATTGCCCACTAAGAGAGCCACGAATTTTTCATGGCAATTCCTTGAGGATGCCTATTCTTATTGGTTGTTGGACTCCAAAAGTTTTATTTACATGAATTAGGAGTGGGTCAAGTTTGAACTCCTACCAATTTGCTCTAGTTTGCTTGAATTTAACTTTTGATTGTTTTTGGAAAAGTGTCACCTAAGTTTCGCCATAGAAACTTTGCACAACAATGTGGCTTCATGTGCTTCTTGTTTATCTCAATTCTTTATGTGGGTTGCATCTTGGCATAGCATATTGTAAGTTTGTGTCGTTGGTTTACACTCAGAAGCATGATTTTTACATGTAGCAAGGGCAAGAATTGTGTTATGGAATATTGTAGAGATTCTTGTGATAGCATGTTCATGGGCATACAACTCTTGGCCTAGGCTTTGTTCTTAATGATTGATTGTTTGACTAGCAAGCATGTATTGCTTATATGCCTAATTCCAACTTGCCCATACCTCACAGCACTTAGAAAGATGTTATAGAGTACTCGAATATGCTTGCATGAACATGAACTGGGTAATGAAATACCTCAACTTTGCATGAGTTTTTCTTGTGTATTTCTTCAAGTTGAGGTTTGTATCCGTGATCATGCATGCTAGTTCGTTGTTCCCTTACTTTTTCATGTGAAGGAATGTGACATTGAATTATGTGTTTGGCTTTGTAGGAAACATGCCTCACAAATCTATGCCGACTCATTCTAAGGAAAAGGGAAGAGGAAAAAGGATCCGTGAGGAGCACCCTCAAGAACCTCCTTATTACAAGAATCGTTTTGTCTCTTCTTGGGTGCTTAACTACTTTAAAGGGTTTGTTAACCGCAAGTTTACACCAAAGCAGGGTTTTGACTTCTCCAAGAAGGAAAATGAGGGTATTCTCATAGTGGTGGAGAGGCAAAGGTGGTAGCACTGGGTAGCTCATCCTCAGGCGGAGGTACCCAAAATCCTGATCATGGAGTTCTATGCTAACCTCATAGGGGCGTATTATTTGAATCGCTGGGAGAAATTTTGCTTTGTGAGGACCCACAGTGTGCATTATGACGCTTCGATTATTAACACTCTACTTTACATTAACCCTCTCATTGGTGAATCAGTCAAGGAAGCTTCACTTGAGCAGATGGCTCAGATAGTATGTGGGCACCCTGTCAACTGGACATTGAGTAAGGATCAGTTCCACAGGAAGCTTTGCTTCACCTCTTCCGCCGAGATGAGAGCATTGAATTATTTCATTTCCTCTCGCCTCCTCCCAATGACACACGTTCGGGAGGTCACCCCAGACCGTTTAGAGGACCTATATTGCATTGCATGTGATTTCTGGGTGGATGTGGGATGCTTAATCCTTAAGCATATCCTTCATGCTGCAAAGTCAAAGCGGGGGAACCTACCCTTCCCGTAGTTGATCACCAGCTTGCTTTCGAGGGCTGGGATCAACTTGGAGGACCCCATGCAAGTATCTTTGGTCATAAGACCAATTTCTGTGGATAAGCTAAGTGGAGCACCAGTGGGCATTCAAGAAGTGGCTTCAGAGGATGAGGAGGAAGATGCTGCTCATGATCAAGCATAAGTTGAAGAAGAGGAAGAAGAGGAATAGCAGTGTCAGGAGCAAGATCAGGGAGGAAATGAGCCAGGGGGGACTTATGAGTAGTTGATCGACCCAACTACTGCCACTCTAGCATCATTAGCTGTAGTGCTAAACAAGATGTATATCCTAATGAACGAGAAGCACAATGAATCGGTAGCCCGGTTCTAATCGGTTGGTGGTACCTTCGCTTCATTTGCAAGAGAAATGAGTGAGGGCATATCTTTCTCTCGCCAGCAATCAAGAATCTTTCTCTAGCCAAGTTCATTGGGGCCACTAGTAGTAGCAGTAGCCCTAGAGCCTACTGCGGGAATACCCCTCTTTCCAACCCATTCCTCCTCATTTCCACCCCTCAACATACCAGTGGTACATGCCGCATCCCTCTAGTCATCCCCCACCATTCTACCCACAATTTGTTCCACCCCGTGACCTGTCTTAAGGTCCATCTTCCTTTCCTCCTGTCGGAGGCTCTTTTGGCCATGATGACATGGTCAAGGATTAGCTAAGGGTGGGAACATCGGCCCCCAAGTATGATTCTTGCACTACTCCTCTCTATTCTTCACTCCTATTGAGGACAATATTGTGTTTGAGTTTGGGGGGGTTTTGTTTGTTGTCGTGCCTGATATTCCTTGTTTGTTGTCATTGTTTTTTGTTTTAGTGCGTTTGTTGGTTGTTTTAGCCTAAGTTGCTTTCTTTAGAATTAGGTTAATCTCATTTGTTGCATTGAGGGTGACCTTCTTTTTCATGGTTTTCCTTCATTTAATCTTTGTAGGTTGCATGTAGGAGCATATAGGTTGATTGCCTTTCGTGCTTTCCTATTTTATTAGGGCCCAACGAAAACCATCGTTGCATGAGGATGGATATGGTTGCTAGTTTTACTTTCTTGAAGTTTTGGTGAATTTGGAAAAATTAGTTTTGTAACTTTTGGTGGAACCTTTTGTTGTGAGCTTTGGCTTAGTATGCTTTTGACTTGTTCTCTCTTGAGATACTTATGCTATGTTTCAATCTAGAACTTGCCTGAGGACCTGTTCAAACCCACAGTAGTTGTATGAAATTTGAAGCTCATTTGGTTTCTTAGGATGAACTACTTCCCCAAATGGCTAACCCCATTATACTTCCCCTTAGTAAGCCCATTTGTGCCTAAGTGCTTAGTTCTTTGTTTCACCCATACTTTGACCTCACACTATCTTTATTTCCTTTCTTTCATGCGAGGTGGAAAATGTAAATCATGGGCTTAGAAGAAGCTACATTGAGTTGAATGAAGTGTTAAATAAGAGTAAGTCTGACGGGGATTTATGCTAAAAAAAAAAACTTTCTACTTTGCTGTTTCATAGTGTCGAAGTAGGTTGGGGTCTCTCTTAAGGCAAGAGTTGATCACTGCTAAAAAATATGCATGAAACATGAGTATGATTTTTAAAAAAACATAAGAAAAATCACCTTAGATTGTATTGAGTTAGTAGCTTGGGTATAGGCAGAGCTCCTGTTTGTATACTTGCTAAACGGTGAAATGCATGAAGAGGATATATATATATATATATATAGAAAGAGAAGAAATAAAGTTGGGTGCTTTTTTGGTTAAGAGGTGTATTGTGCTAGTGAACTTTAGGTTGTACGCTTGTTCAATTCATTTGTTTTTTTGCAAGCCCTTGGTTTAAATTTCCTCACATTTTTAGCTCCACTTAGAAAGCCTTCATTTAGTTCCCCTTCTTTTCCTAGCCCAACCCCATTATAACCTTTGGAAAAATCATTTAAGCTTTGAGTTTTATGCAATTTCCCGTAAAGGAATAAGTGTGGGGAGGTTGGATCCTCATGCAAGCCTAGTATAAGTTCCAAGTTGTTTGGCATAACTTCTCTAGAAGGAATTAAGCTTAAGAGATAGGGGGTGACTCCTTATAGGTTCCATCTTAAGTAGCAAAACTTTTATTTCCTTAGTCATCATTTCTTCTTTTGAAGTTGAACTAGTGGATCGTTGAAGTTCAGGTGTGGCGATTGGTTTTCGTTGTAGTTTCTTTGTTTTGTGTGTGTTGTTTTTTGAGGTTAGGCACACTGGGGACTAGCTTGGGTTTGAGTTTGGGGCTGTTTGTTAGGCGCATAATTCAACAGTCAAAGTTGTTAACTTTTTGGCAACTTTGACCTCAAATTACTTGCATTTCTTCCATTTTATCTGAGTATTTTCTTATTTTTCTCGGCTTTCTACAGGTTGGATAGCATTGTGGATGTAGCGGTTTGGAGTGGGATTGACCAAAATGAAGTTTGGGCATGCAAGTTGATGCAAACAAAATAAAGCGTTGGCAACACATCGCAAATGCTGGCGACGCATCGCCAACATTAGCGACATTCTATCGATTTTTGCTAATTAACGACGCATCACCACCATCTCAACCTAGTTGGCGACGCGTCACCAACCTCTACTCTATTTCGCCCGAACCTCACAATTTTGATGGTCCCTTACGCCTTCCTACCTGATGACCTGTCCTTGGAAGAGGGATTTTTATCCCTTTAGGGTTTTGGAAGCAAAAGAAATGAGAGATGAGGCCTTGGGAATAAATAGAGGGAGGAAATGAAAAGCTCATCATCAACCTTGGCACCCTCTTTTTCTCATCTCATCTTGGGTCTATCACCATTGGAGAAGATTGGAGGCTTGAAGAAGGAGACTAGGAGTCAAGGAGACTTAGACTACTAGAATCCATCTTGGGTTTCTTCTTTTCCTTTTCTCATTTAGTTGAATTTTCATGGTTTGTTTGTTATGGGTTTATTGTTGAACAACATGATGGATTGTGAGTAGGTTGATACGTCTCTCTAGGATGACAACTCTTTTTCTTGCTATTTAATGGATCTCTATTGATTTTTGATGGATATGGATCACTTGTGTTGCCTATTCTTATGCTAAGTGTTTGTGTGTTGAATGGCCACCTCACACAAATCACCAATCCACTTAGTTCTTGAGAGAGGAAGAAAAGGGATAGAAAAGAAGTATAGGGCATAATGGGTTTATTAGATTAGAGGGAATATAGGATATCATTAGGTGTTTAAATGAGGGTTAAGGCTTAATCCATCTTAGGTTAAAACATGTCCTTGAGAAATGCCTTGTTTAATCATGGGTGAGCAAAAACTTGTCTTGAGAAAGGGGTTTTTGAACTTTGAACCTCTTCACCACACAAGGGGTGAATATCCTAGGGCCTCAATTAGCTTGGATAGCAAGGAAAGGAAGTGAAATTCTAGGGAGATTGTTTTTGCATTTTTAGCATCTTTGACAAGTCTCTTTTAGTACCCCTTGCATTCCTTTAGCTTAACATCTTACATTGCATTAGTAATTAGCAACTTCATTCACTCTATCTTGATACTTTTTCCATGGTAGTTTAGGTAGCCTAAGTAGTTAAAATTCAAATCTTGGTAGAATTGCATTATCCCTTGGGGCGATACCCATATTTGCCCTTTTTGTACATGACGACACCGTATACTTGCGGTTAAATGGGGGTTGAAAATTTAAAGCTCTTGGTTTTACAACACCAAGACAAGAAACTATTGAATACTTGCACAATTTGAAACAACTTCTTTGGTACCGAAACTTCCTGAACATGGATCCTTCTATTTTTGGTGGTTTCTTGACTTTAGGATGCTGGAAATAATGAAAACAAGAGACATTAATAGGGCTAGACATGAAACAAAAGGATAAGAAACAAAAGAGAACAAATAAATTAAAATCGAAAACACAAGGTAACAGTCGTTGACTTCTTTTTGTTGTTTTTGGTTGTTTGATTGGAAACAAGGCTGGAAACAAATAACATAGACCTGAAACAAGATGAAAATGGTTAAAATAGAGAATTAAAACACAAAATTACTAAAAAAATGAAAGAAAAATGAAGAAAAACAAGAACACAAAGATATGTCCTTCAGATGGAACTTGTGCCCTTGATACCAACTGATGTGAACCCTTTTGGTATAATGACCAAGAAATGCACCCAAGATGTTTTTTGAGCTCCACAAGGCATCAAAGAGACTGGATTTTAAACCCCCACCCCTAATCAACTCACGATTAGAAACAAGAAGTATAAGAAGACCAAGAACACAAGCAACTTGTGCACCAAAGTAGTCCTCAAAGAACAAAAGATAATTTCTCTTCAAAGTAGCAATATTACTTTGTATAAAGGCTGTGTTTTACAACCAAAATATGTGCCTATTTATAGGCCTAAACTAGGGTAAGAGAATCAGCAAAATTCACAGCCCAAGTCACAAAGGAAACCTAGGTACAAAACACTTAAGAAAACCTAGTCAAACCCTTATCCTATGCGACTTATCCTATGTAACTTGAATCAATTCCATGGCCTAAATAACATGCTTAAAAAAACTAGGACTCCTACACCCTTTTAACACATGTTTAAGGTGTGCAGCGTATGCCACTTATCCAATGCAACTTGAATCAATTCCATAGCCTAAATAATATGCTAAATAATGTAAATAATCATGAAAATAAATAAAATAAATTGAAAATACAAGTTTGGCCCTAAAAACCCCAAAATGGTCTTCTTGGGTGCACTTATGGGTTCTTTAGGGTTTTTGCTTGTATCTTTAGCTCCAAGCTTGAATATTTGAGTTCCATTAGCATGATTCTTCCTCTTAGATGTTGGAAAGAGGTCTTAAAAGGTTATAGGTCAAATATCCAGCTTGTAGAAGTAAAATGGCCTTGAAACACTTTAAGGAGGCTGAAAGGGTACGTGCCCTTGGGGTTCCTTGGCTTGTGACTTGTCTAGGCACTCTAGAATTGAGTACCAAGCATGGCCATCATCCTGATATGGTGTCTTGAAAGTTCTAGTAGCTCCTTGTGAAAATCCATGACCATCCTCTATGAAGAAGCTTGAGACAAAGGCTCGAAGTGCGCTAGTGAGCTCATTAGCTTTCTTTCTTGTCATTGGTCCACTAGATATCTTCAAGGGGTCCTTGCCATCCTTGGTTGTGCCTTCCTTGATCATATCACACAATCCACCTCTAGTTTTACATGCCAACTTGGTATGTAATAATTTTCATATTTCCTAGCCTTTATGAACACCAAAATAGAACCAAATGTAGCTATTCTCACAGCAGCCATAAAAGCCTACAGTCATCAACACTTAGGTTACACCTTTGCATTGATGGATTACTATTAGCCATAGATGCCCAAACCATACCTAATTATTCATATACTTTCACAAGCTATTAGACACACATTAATCCTCCACTTTCTTCCCTAAAATATGAAGCAACAAGGCATGAGTACATTGTACTCAATAAGGGTCCAAACAAGCATTAAGTGCCTACAATGTCTTAGACATTGCTACATAACATAAACATAGGTCTTTCTGTATGCAAAAACTACAAAGTTAAGCCAAAGCAAACACAAATAAGATATCGTATAGTATAATAAAAATTAACATAATTTTAGCACATGCATCCAAACAACAAAGCACACAAAACACACACCAAAACACACGGCTATGTAGCCTAGGGCATAGCAAGCATTTCTTAGAATTTTATGCATTTCATTAGTTCAATTTAGTTCATTTAATTAGTAATCATAGAGCTATAGACCTTGTAAAAGACTAAACAAAATTGAACCAAGATCCTAATGCATAGTGCTCTCGGTACCCTAGCCCCTACTTAGCACCTAGGTTCCCTTGGCTTTAAGCCATCACCTAAGGCATCTTCTTCATTATGAAAAATTAGAATAAAATTTAGAATTCAAGAGGATGAAAAATATTTAGAAAACCTTACCAAGTAAAATCGCAGCAGGTTCTAAAATCAAGCATAGTTTACAAGACTTTTGGTGTCGCTTAGCCAAGGCAAGCCTACCACCCCTTGTTTATGCACAGTTTACCTCCATCTTCCATGGGACTTGTTTATAGCCATCACAGACCTTTTGCTCCATATTTTTTATATTTTCTAGCAACAAGAAACTACTTAGAAGTAGCCTTGGTCTAGCCATGAAGTCCAAGAGGTGGAAGTCCAATTTCGTTTAGCTAGGTGGACTAGTCTTAGCTTTAACCTCCTAGTTAGGAACTTAATTTTCATGATTTTTTAGTCAACATATTTAGCCTATTTTTTGTGTTATTTCCAGCACCCACTTTGCCTCTTAATTTAGCCAAATAAGGCCTCAAAACCTCACATAAACACACAAACCCTTTAAGGGTACCTTAAGGCCCCTTAATGCACCCGATAGTGCACTTTCATTTCCTTCACATTCCCTACCCATTTTTATTTGTTTTCAAGCCCTAGGCCTCACTTCCAACTCTATCATTTAATCCCCATAAAGTATTTTTAAAGGAAATACTTCCTTAAACCTCTTATTTACATGTGCACATGTGTATGTGTCCATGAGAAACCTAGTGCCCCTCCATGGTCTCCTTAGTTCTCTTGGATTTTCTTAACCAATTTTGTCTTGGCTTAAAATCTCACTTCAAGACCCACTTTGACATCCAATTTTTCCATCTTGGCCTTCAAAACATAGTACCAACACACGTGCACCCTAAGTGCATCCAAAGGCACACTTAGTCACTTGTTGGGTCACTTAGTCTTTTTTTTTCCTTTACAAGACATTTTCATGACTTGTATGTCATATATTTATAGCCCATGCCCTATACAAGTCATAGGCATGACAACCTTCCCCCTAAGGGATTTGGTCCTCCAAATCCTTAAGTAATCTTTGGAACAACTCTAGGTATCTTTTGAGCATTTCAGCTTTTGTCCCCCCGGTTGCTTCCTCTTTTGTATGATGAGTTTATTGGACCTTCACCATAATAATACATTTTCTTATCAACTTCCTCATGTCCTTGGCTGGCACCCACATAGATTGCTCTTCATAAGTTAGGTTTGGAGCCACTAGCACACTAGTTGCTAGAATGGCTTGTCCTAGATCAGATAAGTATTTGTTTAGCATATCTACATGAAATGTATCATGTATATGTATAAGTTTAGGGCATAAGTCCAGTCTACATGCTAGATTTCTAACTTGGCTACTACTTGAAATGGACAAATGTACCTTGGTGCTAATTTAGCTTTCTTTGTAAATCTTACTACCCTTTTTATTGGAGACAGTTTTAGCCATACATAGTCTCCAGTTTGGAACTCTAGATCCCTACTTTTGTTTCGATTAGCAAGGCCTCTTGACTATTGTTGGCTACCTTGATCTTTTCTTGGATCAATTTAATCTTTTTAGCAATGTCATGGATCAAGTATGGTCTTAAGTCCAACTTGTCCCTAGGTTCATGCTAACAATGAGGAGTAATGCACCTCCTCCTATATAAGCCCTAATAATGTGACATCTTTAACATAGAATGATAACTATTATTGTAGGAGAATTCTATCAAAGATAGGAGTTGTTCCCATTCTCCTTGAAAATCCAAAGAACAACACTTTAGCATATCTTTTAAGACTTGTATGGTCCTTTTATTTCTCTATCTGTTTTGGGATGGTAGGCAAAATATAGTTTCAATTGGCCCAAAGGATGAGGCAAGGACTTCTAAAACTTAGAAACAAACCTTAGGTCTCTATCTGAAACTATATCATTTGGGATTCCATGCAATCTCACTATTTCTTGTTTATATAGCATTGCTAGCCTATCCAATGGATCCATGAGTTTCATGGCCAAAAAGTGAGCAGACTTAGTAAGTTTATCCATAACTACCCAAATGGTATCATGCCTTTTTTTGGTCATAGGCATACCATCCATTGCTACAGATCGCCATTTTTCTCTTTGGAATAGATAAACTTTTTAGTTTATCACATAGCCTTTGATGTTCCAACTTTACTTGTTGGCAAACTATAGACTTGGACACAGACCCACCAATTTTTTTTTTCATATTTGGACACTAAAATTGTTCCTTCCAATCCATGTACATTTTCAATGTTCTAGGATGTATGCTCATTTTACTACAATAAGCCTTTTTTAGAAATTGTCCTCTTAAATTGTTCCCCTTAGGCACATAAATTCTATGTTGGAAATACAGTAAACCTTGCTTATAAAAGAACCCATAGAACATTTTTTCATGTCTTTGGCCAGATGCTTTAGAAAGACTTTCATCATGATGTTATGCCTTTAGTATCTCTTCTTTCCAAGTTGGTTGAATGGTTACCATAGCTATTTGAGCTTTTTACCATTTCCAACCACTTGCTTGCCATGCAAGTTAGGCTATTTAGCTCATTCTTGTCTTCTTTCTCTCTGGCCCTCAAAATGCCAATGTATTTCTTGCTCAAGGCTGTAACTATTACATTGGCATTGCTTTCTGTGTACTCAATCATGCAATCAAAGTGTTTGAGGTACTCTAGCCATCTTCTTTGTCTCATATTCTAGTCTTTCTAAGTAAAGAGATATTTTAAAGTCTTATGGTGAATAAAGACTAGGATCTTATTCCCCAGCAAATAATGCTTCTATTGCTTTAAGGAAAATATTGCAACTTCCTGCTCCAAATCATGGACTAGATAGTTTCTTTCATGTGGCCTTAGCTGCCTTAAACCAAAAGTAATGGCTTGCTTACCTTGCATAAGCACACATCCTAGTCCTACCATAGATGCATTTGTATAAACCTCAAAGGGTTTTGTAAGATCTGGTAGGATTAATATGGGTCCTGTAGTAAGTTTCTTTTAAGCTCTTTAAAACTTTACTCAAACTCCTTTTACCACTCAAACTTTTGATCCTTCCTAGTCAATTGTATCAAAGGAGCTACAATCATAGAAATTTATGTACAAATTTTCTGTAATAGCCATCCAACCCCAAGAAGCTTCTTACTTTTCTTACATTTTAGGCTTGTTTCCATTCCAAGATGGTCATCACTTTTTCTGGATCCATAGCCAACCCTTGGCAATTTATAATGTGCCCCAAGAAGCCTACCTGGGTGGTCCAGAAATGGCAGTTACTTAACTTTCCATATAGTTTTTATTCCTTAAGCAAGTTAATCACTATTCTTAAGTGTTATTCATAGGCCATCTTATCCTTTTAGTACAACAAAATGTGATCCATAAAGAGTACCACAAAGTGGTCCAAGTATGGATTAAATATTCTTTGCATCAAATCCATAAAGAATGCCGATGCATTAATGAGCACAAATGACATCACTGTGTACTCAAAGTGCCCATATCTTGTCTTGAAGGTTTTCTTCTATATGTCTTCCTCTTTGACTCTCAGTTGGAAGTATCAAGATCTAAGGTTAATCATAGAAATGATTATGGCACCCTTTAGTTGGTTAAACAAGTCCTCAATTCTAGGTAGAGGATACTTTTTCTTTATAGTCATGGCATTCAGCTTTCTATAGTCTATACAGAGCCTAAGGCTTCCATCTTTCTTTTTCACGAACTGCACTAGTACTCACCAAGAAAACGCACTTGGGCTAATGAATCCTTTTTCAAGGAGTTTATCTAATTCCTTCTTTAGTTCATTCATCTCTTATATTGACATACTATATGGGTAATAGAAATAGGTGCAACTCCTAGAGCTAATCTTATTTTAAACTCCACCTCTATCATAGGTGGTATCCAAGGCAATTCAATAAGAAACACTTCTAGAAATTTTTTTATAATAAGGATTTTATTAAGTTCATCTTTATCTACATCGCCATTCAATCCCATGTACTCTTCTTTAGAAACTATAGGTATGTAATCAATTATTTTTACTTGCCCATTTCTATCTCATTTTAGTGATTTTTTAAATCATGCCCTCCTAGCCAAGGTAATATTACTTTTCTCGCTCGGCAATCTATAACAACATTATTTTTAGCTAGCCAATTCATGCCCAAAATTATGTCATAACCAGTTGTTTCCAGAATGATCAGATTAGCCTTTAGTTCCAGCTCATCCAGCCTAATCACACAGTCTTTAACTATGTGATGTGAAAACATAATTTCATTTTCAGCTGTTCTAACCATGTACATTTCAAGCAAAATAGAAAGTTCTAGATTTAGTTCTTTAACCAAACAAGCTAAAATTATTGACATAAATGCACCAGTATCATATAACACAAAAATAATCTTGTCATGAAGGTAAAGTTTATCTTTTAGTGCTTCGTTCCTCAGCCTGTCTGGGCCTATGTCCTATTCTCCATTGTTTGATCCTTTTTATCTCCTAAATCCTTTCATTTGGTACACCCTTCCTGGCTATGGTTGTTCCCTAACTTGCATTGGCTGGCCTGGTCCACCTTAAGGCAACTTTAATGGCAATGGTATTTTTGCCACCCCTGTTCCTTTGCTTTGTTGGGTCCTTGGCCAAGTTGCCCCGAATCTTCCCAGTACTCTTAACTGGGCAATCTCTAACCTAGTGGTCTTGAGAACCACACTTAAGGCACTTTTGTGACCCTATATCATAGTTTAAAACCAAGGTGCTTTCTACACACTTGGCACTGTGGCCCGAATTTTTGGGTTTCCATTGCCCTCTTTTTCTCCCTCCTGGATTCAGCCACTAGTGGCCCTTCTCTTGCCCTATTTTCCTACTCTTCTGCCCACTAATAGCCCCCCTTGGTGTCACAATTCTTGTTGCAATGTCAAAGCCCTCTGAAATGCTTCGTAATACTTCCTAATATCAACAACCCTATGAACCTCATAGTAGAAAATTCCTCCTATACCTACCCATCATAATGTGAGGCATATCTCAGGAGACTAATAAATATATGGCCATAGTCTCTTACAAACATATTTCCTTATTCTAAAAAGTGAAACTATACTTGCTTCTGATCTTTAAGTGCTTCACCATATATTGTTGCTAGGATACTTGTAGGAAATCTACCCATCTCATGGACTTTCTTTTCTTTAATGGCTTTCATTCATTCTTGCTGAAATGAGCACCTTGTACAATTCTCCACTAAAGCTTTGCACTCCCCTCTGGCTTAAACATAGCAAGCAATACTTTCTATGTGGAAGTGACTTTTATCCTCTCAAACACCTTTTTTACTTTGGTAGATCCAAAATTTAGCCACTTTTGGATCACCATTGCCTTTCAACACTGGGGGTTTAAGTGCTAAGAACCGCTTTAGTTGGCCTTTTCTTAGGCCACACCTTTTGGCCTCCTCTCTTCTTTATCATGGTTCATTTTTTTTTCCCCCATTGGAAATGGCCTCCTAGTACTTTCAAAGGCTTGTTTCACTTCTTCATCAATATTGCCTAAGTGCCTCTTTCCTTCTATATCACCATTGACCTTTACATCATACCACACTTCCTACCTTATTTCTGACCTTAACTTCCTGCTCCATGGATTTCTCCTTTCATCATCCATATCCTCTCTAACCTCAGCCTCATTATTATTAGTCTATTCTTCCCTCATGGGCTTTTTTCTGGCCTTTTTTCCCTTCTTTCTTCCACTGGTGCTCTATCTACCATAGCACTTACATTTGCTCAAGCCTAACCCTTAGTTAGGGCCTACATGTCTACTACAAGTTGTGCTATAGTAGCTTGCAAATTTCCATCATATGCTTCATTTTCTATTGACCATGCACACTAGCTCTAGGCTCATTGGCCCTTTTATTTGGCCATGTTTTGCTTTCTACCTCTTGTTCATTTTTAGGCTCTTGATCATTTTTTTCATCAACCTAATTCTTTTGCTGTTCTCCCATTTCACTTTCTTTGTCCTTAGTCATTATCCTGAAATTCACAAAATGATAACCAATGCTCAATTTCAAGTCCTTAGGACTTACAATAATGGGAATAGACTAAACAACTCTTAGTGTGCTACTAAACCATAGCTTTGATACCAATTCTGTTATGCCCTAAACTACCCTAGCCCTATGCATTTGTTTGCCAGTAAGAAGGTTTATTCACTTAAATTCCCATTTAGAACCTTAAGGTGGGTTAAGGCACAATATCCATGACACTTAGCCAAATTCTTAACTTAGTTTCTCAATTTTGACAAGAAAAAACAAAATTCATTTGGCTAATTAGATGATGGATGTTTTGTGCAAAATATTCAATTTAAGCTAGTTTAAGATGGATTTTGAATGAAAAAATAAGTGAGGTCAAAGTTGTAAAGCCAAAACATGAAAAATAAATAAGTTATTCCTTGGTGGGTTTAGTGCACCAATGGCTTTGTGAGCCTACCTTTGGGCCTACTAAGTGCATTTCTAGTCACATTCCCAGCAACCATACAACCATTATATTTAGATGCCAAAAGGAGTAATACAAAGATTACATGGCCAAAAACATAATGTAAAGAGCAAAGTTTAGCTAGGCGTACATAAGTACCATCAGAGTTTTAGAAGGCCTACCCTAGGACCTTCTATGCACTTCTTAATCCTATGCTCACATGCACCTCTAGTTTTGCATGCCAACTTGGTAGCTAGTAATTTACATATTTCATAACCTTTACAAATGCCAAAATAGAACTAAATATAGTTATTCTGATAGTAGCCATAAGAGCCTATAATCATAAACACTTAGGTTACACCTTGAGCATTGATGGTTACCATCAGCCATAGACATCCGAACAATACCTGATTATTCATACACTTTCACAAGCTATTAGATACACACTAATCCTCCACTTACTTACTTGAAATATAAAGAAACAGTGCATGAGAACATTGTATTCAATAAGGGTTCAAACCAACACTTAAGTGCCTACAATTTCTTAGACATTGTTACATAACATAAACATAGCTCTTTCTCCATGCAAGACTTCCAAAGTTAAGATAAAGAAACCACAGTAATGACCCAAGTCCAGCACCAATTAACGGAACACCTGCCCATATCACATGGGCTATCCTTTATGAAAAGGATAAGTGCTAGATACTTATGTTCTGGAATTGGGGTCTACATATCCACATAAAGCTTCCCACAATTCACTCATGTGGGATATGAGGGTGTTAAAAACTCCCCACCTTATGTACCCAATGTCCTTGTTGGTGTCAGTAAGATTACTTGGTTTTCCAGACGTAGTAGCCTCACTAATCAGACTACTTAGCCCCTGGCCAAGTAGCCTCTCAAATCCAGGATCAGTCCTAGTTGTTGATGCATGTGTATACTCACTATATCACCCATCGCGATCCCGGGTTGACTCTGATACCATCTAGAGTGACCCAAGTCCAGAACTGGTCAACAGAACACCTAGCCACACCACATGGGCTATCATTTATGAAAAGGATGAGCACTAGGTACTTATGTTCTAGAACTGAGGTCTATATATCCACATAAGGCTTCTCACAATTCACCCATATGGGATTTAGGAGTGTTACAACCACAAAGAAGATACAGGACAATATAATAAAATTTAACACAAGGTTAGCACACACATCCAACCAACAAAGCACACAAAACACACACATAACAACACATGGCTATGTAGCCTAGGGCATATCAAGCATTTCCTAGAATTTTATATGTTTCACTAGTTTAATTTACTTTATTTGATTAATAATCCTAAAGCTTTAGACCTTGTACAAGTTTGGCCAAACTTGAAATAAGATCCTAATGGTTACCTTAATATAGTCTAGCTAGAAAAACATAGTGCTTTCAATACCCTAGTCCCAACTTAGGACCTAAGTTCCTGTGGCTTTAAGCCATCACCTAGGGCATCTTCTTCCTCACAAAATTTTAGAATAAAATATAGAATTCAAGAGAAAAAACATAGTTGGAAACTCTAACCAGGTAAAACAATAGTTGGTTGTACAATCAACCTTGATTTACAAAACCCTTGGTGTCCCATAGTCTAGGTAAGCCAACAACCCCTTGTTCATGCTTGGCTTCACCTCCATCTTCCATGGAACATGTTTAAAGCCGTTATAGACCTTTTCTTCTATATTTCCTACATTTTCAATCCACAAGAAACTTCTTAGAAGTTGCCTTGGTCCTGCCATGAAGTCTAAGCGGTGGAAAAGGTCCAATCTATTTTAGCTAGGTGGACTAGTCTTGGTTATAACCTCCTAGTTAGGTGCCTAATTTGCATGATTGTTTAGTCAACTTGTTTAGGCTAGTTTGTGTATTATTTCTAGCACCTACTTTGCCTCTTAATTTATCCAAACAAGGACTCAAAACCTTACATAAACACACAAACCCAAAAAGGACACCCTAGGGCCCTTAGTGCACTTGATAGTGGACTTTCATGTCCTTTGCATTCCCAACCCTTTTTTATTTGTTTTCCATCCCCAGGCCTCACTTCTAACTCAAAAATTTAAAACCCATAAGGTTTATTAAAGAAAAAACTACCTTAAACCTCTTTTTTACATAGGTGCACATATGTGTGTGTCCATGAACTCCCTAGTGACCTCCATGGTACACCTTAGTGCTCTTGGGTTTTCTTATCCAATTTCATCTTGGCTTAAACTCTCACATCAAGACCCAATTTGACATCCAATTCGGCCATCTTGGCTTTCAAAACATAGTACCAACACACATGCACCCTAAGTGCAGCCAAAGGCACCCTTGGGCACACCTTGAGTCACTTATGCTTTGTGTTCCTTTCTTAGCCATTTTCATGACTTGTATGTTACATATTTATAGCCCATGGCCTATACAAGTCATAGGCATGAAAATAATGCTATTTCACCACATACAGTGGATCATAGTACCTCGATCCAAAAGCAAAATAGCAAATCAATAAAAAAAATAAAAAATCCCAAACTTTGGAAAACTAGGTAGAAGCAAACCTTAAAAATGCATGAACATCCTTCCTCTTCAGCATGTTCTTCCTCATATTTATTGTAGAGTCCTAATCTAATTGGATTCTCTCCTAGACCAAGCAAAATTAATAAACACCCATATAAGAAAATATCCATCCATATTAGAGAAACAAAACCAATCAACAAAAAACATAATGAAAAGAAAAGTCAAAACCAATCCTAGATATAAAGATCCCATCTTTAACTTGAAAAGCAAAGACTTATAGCATGAGAAATAAAAAAAATTCTCAGATATGAGTAGTGTAAAAGATCTATACATGAGCAATGTAATTCTCTTTACACAAAAGGAATATTAGATAAAGAGAAGCCTTTGTATCCCTTTTATGCACAATGCACAATTTGAGTATCATTATTAAGAACTAGGGGTGTAAACAAATATAGCATTCAGTGAACTATTCGTGAACCATTTGACAGGAGTTTATTTATTTATTTATTTGTTTATGTCTATCTATTTGTTTATTTATATATTAGATGTAGATTTCTTATTATATATATTTTATATATCATATATTTTTATTAGTGTCCATCTACTCAACACATACATGATTATGCCCCAATCTTCCTCAAATTAATCTATTGTCTTTGTTTCTCTAAACATAATTAGTCATTTCCCTCACAGCAAGAACCTGCTGCAATACCAAACTAACCCTAACCCATAATCTCTCTCACCATCAGTTATTACTCATATTAGTGATAGCCATCAAATTCAATTGTTCATGTTCATGTTCATGTTCGTTTATTAATAAATGACCAAACATGAACAAAGAAATTCTTTTTGTTTATTGTCCATGTTCATGTTCATTTTCGTGTTCGTTAAAAGTGAAATGAACAAACATTAACATGGCTTGTTCGTGTTCGTTTGGTTTGTTTACAGGCCTATGGAGAACATCCCTACATCACGACAAAAAGATAAAAAAACAAACAAACAAATCAAACAAAAGCTCTATTAATTTTGTTAGATCAAGAACAAGAAAAGTAAAAGGGTCAAGGAGAAGTAATTATCATGGGTTTTGTCACTGTCAATTCAGTTGTAAGACATGAAGATTTTAATGATCATGGCGAAAGTGTCGAGGACAATGAGAGCGACAATGAAGGCAATGATCTCTCTGAATAACAATCAATTGTTGACAACTGATCTTTGCAAAGCTTTTGATGCTATCCATTTTTCAATATCAGAGATGGAATTAACTTAGTGAGTTAGAGAGACAGAACATTAGATAAAAGGAGAAAGAGACAAAGATAGAGAGAGAGGGAGAAATTGAATTATGGATGTTGGTGAGGATAAGGTTGCACGTCTTTTAATAAGAAATAAAAATAGGTTGTTGAATCAAATAAATTAATTTTAGATAGCGTTATGTTCAAATTTTCATATTAGATAATAATCATAAAATCATTTTAAAAAAAATAGTATTTATATAACATTATAAAATTAAATTTCACTTTTATCATAAATGGTTTATCCCAAACCACATAAGATTTTTAAAATTTTAAACTAATAGTGTATCACATGTCAGCTTCATATTCAATCATGTGGCTAATGGGTATTTTCTGGAGTCTTAATGTAAAAGTTACCATTTATTTAGTAGAAATTGAATCTTTTCCATGTATTATCTTAATATTAAGTCTATTATGTGAAATATCCTTTTTACTCTAAAGTGTATCCTGCTTTTTACAAACTAACACCTATTTATACTACTTTAAGACAGACTTGAAATACTTTGAAATTTGGAGCTTACGTCAGGATTAGCGTATTCTTAAGAATTATTGATGTATGACGTCAGGGATGTCATCATTCTTCATTATTGATGGTACTGCTGTTGACCAGTGCTGGTAATCATTCTTCATTTGAATGTCAAATGTCATCATGAATGACTTCATTTTCTTTCTGCTTCTTCCTTCTTTGTTCATATTTGATAAGCTGTTTGGATTGATTTTGAATCCCTTTCCTTTGATGGCTATGAAGCCTCATATGACCGCCTACTGCTATACCTGTATGGAAGAACATCTGACACTCTAGCCTTTTAATGTTATAATGTTTATATAACATCATTAGGCTGGTTGCTGCAACCATGATTTCTTTTTATGGTGTTAGTCTGTTTAATGCCATGATTTCTATTTTGAGTCATGAATTTTAAGGCAAATTTATACTATCTTGTGCTTCATTGGTAAGGAATGTCATGATTAGTCCTTTTGTGCTTCTCCAATTGTAGCATAGGAATCTGCTTTAGACAATAGGTGTGATCCTCTTTAGATAAGAATTGATCACAATTGTGAACATATGGAGACAGCTGATTGAATGTCTTTATGATTATTTTATCTGAATTTCTACTGGAGTCTTTTGAACTACATATCATCTTGAGGTCTCTGATAATAGAATTGTTGGAAATATTTATCCAATGCTTCACCTTGAATCTTTTCGGGCATTATTTCTAAAATTTTTAAATGCCATAAGGATCTTGAACAAACTAAATATCATCAATATCTTCCTTTTGTTTGGAGAAACCTGATGTGGATTGAGACTTCATCTTGGTATCTTCATATGATTTTGATTCTTAATCAAATTGAGATGCCAAATCCATGATCTTCCTTTTGTACTCTTCTTTTGAGGTTGAGGCAGAAAGTTAAGCATGAATTTGAGATTTCTTAGTTAAGAAATCTAAATGTTTAGCTGAGAAAAGAGATTTCTTAATCTCTGCTGAAATGGTTTGATTTTTAATCCATTGAATCACTAAATCACGGTTTGCTTTAATCTGTTCATATTTGTCCCACCACTTTATTTTGAACTCTTAGGACAATTAGGTTTGGCCTATTTCATTTTCATTGAGAAAAAGGGTCTAGGCCATAATCCAAGGTATACTGAATGTAATTTGGAAATTAAGAAGTCTGTCTAAAAAACTTTTTGAATTAGGAAACTTTTTAAGATATTCATCAAATCCTTACTTGACACGGTCAGGGAGAACATCTTTGTTGAAACCAAAATAATTCCACCAATTAATGAACCAGTTTGGAAACTTTTGATTCAAATTTTTATGAAAATAAAAGAACCAAGAATGGGTGTAATTCCTGATATAAAAAGTATTATGCCAGGCATTGATATAATCAGAATAATTATAAAAAAAGGGGTTTGAAGGAATAGATAAAGTTTTGAAACTATGGATGGATTGCCCCCAGTCAGAAGGATTAAGAACTTTATTAATATGGCATTTTGAATAATTGATTTTCGATTGATCTTTTTCATCATAAATATTAGTCAGATCAATTGACTCTGTATCAACAAGAATTTGTTCATAAAAGTTTCTTGATTTTAAAGGATGCTCTAGAATAAACATATAAACTTTAGGGAAAACATTTTGAATCAAACGATCAAAATTGTTTTGAACTTGTAATTCTCTATTTCAAAAAAACTCTAGTTCATAGAGTAAAACTGATAGCTTTTTATTCTTAGAAAAGTATGAAAGCTTAATATTTTGATTCTATGAAAATACACCTTTATCCTTAGATAAAGAAGATTTTGAATCATTTTTTACAGCATTAAGGTAATTTTTATTTTTTGATTCTAGAGTTTTTGAAGACAATAAAGCAAATGAATTTTTAGTCACCTCTTTTGATGTGGTGAACAAGGTTTCAAATTCATTTTTGGGAGGAAAAGGAATTTTTCTTAGTCTTTCCCTGCAAAAATTCACATGACAAAAAATTAGGAAGATTATTTGAAACTCCGTTTATATGTTCTATTTCAAAAATCAAAACTACTAAGTAAAGCTTTGCCATCTGGCAAAGATTTGTTTTGAAACTAATTTCTTTACATTTTTTTCTAAAATTTCCTTTGCAAATTTACAATTAACTCAAAGAAAAAATTTCTTTAAATATAAATCATATTCAAATTTTAAAATACACAAAACAATTGAAAGTATTTTCATTTTAACTGTACTATAATTATTTTAAGCATCGTTCCAAAATCGTGAGTGGAATCTAACTAGACTCTCTTTTGTTTGATTGGAAAGTCTCTGCTTTAATATAGCACCATGTCCTATGTCAAATGCATTAGTTTCTACTATTAGGAAAGGATTTGGATGGGGTAAACTTAAACAAGGAAGACTCTTTAATTTTTCCTTTAATGATTCTTATGCATTTTGTATGTTCTTGAGACCATGCTAAAGGCTTTTTCTTAAGTCACTGATAGAGAGTTTTACAGATTATCTTTATATCTTTAAAGAAATCAAATATATAATTTAAACATCCTAAAAACCTTTAAAGCTAATTCTTATCTTTAATTTCAGTAGGAAATTTATTTGCAAATTCTAAAGATCTTGATATTGGTGTAATCATTCCTTGACTAATATCGTGGCCAAGGAAACTTCTTTTCATTTGGAATACTTTCATTTTAGCCTGAGACACCACTAAACCATTTTATTTAATTAAATTATAAAAATTTTCTAGATGATAAAAATGTTGTTTTATTGAATCAGAGAAGATAAATAACATGGCTACCTTTGGCCCTGCCCAGGAAGCCTGTGAGAACTGGTCTCACGGTGGTTGCAATTGGCTAGCTATGTATATGCGTGAATTAAAAGCATTATGATGCTAGTTGATTAATCCTAAAATATGCAAGATGCATGCTCTTTGGGCTTTGACTTGCATAAAAAGGAAACCATAAAATAACACATAGCCTAGGCACTTTTCATTGAAATATAAAACCAAATAGTCAAAGCATTCAAAATCAACATTTGTGTTATCATTACTACACATAATAACCATTTGAGGGCATTCAACAAAAAGTAGACTAATGCTCTTCACCGAAAGCCTCTTACTGAGACCCTCCCAAGTAACTCCCACCTTGGAGACAAGTCCCAGTGGCAAGTCACAAATGCTTATCCAAGTGCTGCTAGCCTTTGTGGCCAAGAAAAACAATATAGTTAGCTCTGTTACTTAACCAACAAGTAACCAAGTAAACTAGAATCACAAGGATTCTCAAAGTGAAGTGCTTGCAATAACAGACTACCACGACAACACTCAGCGATTATTGGACTCAACAATGTCAGAACTTGCACAACATAACTAAGGAGTAAGAATTCAAGAATTCTCAGTAAGGGATCTCCACCTGCAAGAAAGATACTAAGGACAACACATGTGTGAACATATGTAATCTGCTGTGAGCTCATAGAGCATGAGGCTAAACTTATGCACATAGGTTTCAGTCCCTTGGGACTTGTCCTCTTCCTAGTCCTTGAACAACAAGGCATGGTCTTGTCGACTAGCTAGCATAGCTTACTAGCTTAACTAGTGAAAAATCACCAGTTGAAACACCCTTATGTTGTATAGGGGCACTATGGTGGGACTATCATAGACTAGGCCTTAAAGACCCACTAGGAGCACTAAGGTTTCACATCGTAACCTCATGCCTGACGGCACGACTAGGTCACCAATGCTACTAAACCTTTCACCCAAGCTAGTGATACCTCGTTGTAGACCTTTGTTAACTAGTTTTCTTGCTTATGGTTAAAAAAACCATTAAAGCTCAAGAAAACTCCTAGGTTTCGAAGGAGTTTCGAAAGTCTCGAAGTATCACCAAGACACCTTGACCCTTAGGTACGCTAAGCACCCCCTTGACCTCTTCTCAAACCTTCTAGCAAAATTGGAAAAATTTGGCCAACATAATTGTGTTGACATGTTGTCGCTAAGCAATAATGTGTCATCGCACTACAAAACTCACGGGAGTTTTTATGCTACGTCGCCAATACCTCCGATGCCCAAAAATTTCTAATTTTGCTGTTATCACCTTGGAAGATCTCCTAAGCATAGCAAACATGCTTGGCTGGCCTTCCAACTTTACATACTTGTAAAACAAGTTACAAAGGCCACAACCAACAATCACAAGTAACTATGATGCATTAAAACATCATTCCAAACTCCATAAAACTCATAGTCCACCATGATCTAACTCGCCCACTAACTAATGCTATTGTCAAAACTACTTGAATTCATCAAGCAATAACACTCTAATAGCATTAATCAAGCATGAAACCATAACTCTCTTACCTTAACTTCAACTGACATATAAGAACCAAGCAACTCTTCCACCAAAATAGGATTTTATAAAGTTCTACCTAAGTTCTAAGTAAGCAAAGGCTCAAAACACTAACGTACTAACCTCTAACCAAAACCCAAGCTCCTAATCAACAAATAAACAAGAATTCATTATGAAAACACATGTTAGCTCGCATAAAAAAATAGGGTATAACTAGAAACATGATTCCAATCTTTAAAAACATGAAATTTCACTTGAATCAAGCTTCCCAATACATTTATACCCCTGGTGGCTTCAATTTTCACCAAAAACACTTGGTTTTAAGCTCTAATTCATGAAGAGATCAAAGGATGGAGGATGAACTTGGTTTTAAGCGAAAGTGGCAGCCTCCTCCAACTTTACCAACATTTATACTCCTTTTAAAACACAAGCCACCGAAGTTTATAAAAAGTTACAAAAAGCCTCCATTCCTTAAATAGTACTATAATCAAACCTTGGCCAAATATTGTTTATTTAAGCTAAACTTGGGTTTAAAGAAAAAGTTAGATTTTAAAAAATGATTTTAACTCTCAGGAATCGGTACGACACTTCAGGATATAAAATTACCATTTTTCCCCTGAACCTTATTTGGTGCCTTAAACTCCTCGGAACTTAGTGAACTTTGCCTAACATCCCTATTCTTGCTATGTGAACTAGAAACAAGGTTCCAAACTAGGTTTTGATTACTTTGCCTTCCTCAAACAAGCTTCCTGCCATGAAAGCCATAACATTCTTTCCTCTTTCTGGAATTTGGTCCTCTAAATTTCACTACAACTGAGGAAAAGCACTAGGATATCTTTTCAGCATACCCTGCTCTGTCTCCCAAGTAACTTCCTCTTCACTATGGTTTGACCAAAGGATCTTAACATTGGAATCCACTTGGTTCTGAGTTTCTTGACTTGCCTATCAAGAATTTGATTGAGTTTTTCTTCATAGGTCAGATCCTTCTAGATGGGAACAACTGAAGAGTTACCTACTTGTCCCTGATAACCTTCAATTTTCTCAACGGACTAATATGAAACACGTTATGCACTTAGGACAAGTTAGGTGGTGTGGCAACGTGAAGGTCGTTTTCGGGAGTCGCCACCAATCGGTTTTCGCTCAGGTCGATTGGACACCTAAAATGTGGTCTGCGAGAGTTCGGGGGTTCGGGAGTAAGGTTACGTTAAAACAACTTTGTTAAAACGCCCAAAAATTGGTACCTTAGTTGATTTCAATTTTGTTTTGCTTTGCTTTAAAAAATTTTAGTTAATTTTCAAATTGAAAATCTAACTGGATTAGTCAGATGTGGATTTTTAGTAATTAATTTGTATGAAATTTGATATTTCCGAACCATGGACTCTGCCGAGTCACCCGGACACGGAAGTTTTAATTCCGAACCATGGACTCTACCGAGTCACCTGGACACGGAATTTGACGAAATTTTTAATCCATATCGTAAATATGGATTTTTATCTTTTTTATTTAATTTTTATTTAATTAAAAAGGTTGATATTTTCCAAACCGTAGATCCTGGCGGATCATTTGGATATGGAACTTAATTTAAATTTAATTTATTATTAATTATTTAATTAATTATTAAATAGCACACGTAGACTGAATTTTCTTAAGTGTGATTTTTTATTATGTCAAAACTAATTTTAGATTAATTATAAAAATTTCATCTAATCTAATCATATAATTAAACTTAATGTTAATTCCTAAGTTAGTTTATGCCTTTAATAATTCAAACAAAACTATAAAAGAAAAAAAAAACATAAGTAAAACAGTGACTAATTTGTAAATCAGAACATCTCAAATAGACAAATCAAATAAATCCAGGGACAGATTATTTATTAAAATTATCTATCTAACCTAACCATATATTATATTTAATATTAATTCTTAAGTTAATTCAAGCTTTTAATCAACTGAAAAAACAAAAATACAAAAGAAAATAAGTAAATCAGTGACTAAATTGTAAATCAAAACAACATTAGGATCTCATAGGAATAAATCAAATAAATCCAAGGGTAAAAATAGAATTATGCAAAAATTATGGACTCTTAGATCAGATCCGGGCCGACAACGGGTTAGTTTGCGATCCGGTTTTCATTATTTGACTTAATTTAATTTTTTTGTTTGTTTTAAATAATATCAATTAATACCCAAACCATGGATTCTAACCGAACCACCCAGATATGAATTTCGTAATTTACTATTATCCTAAATTCATTCAAGACTTTTATTAGATCCACGTGAAAAATAAAATTTTTTTAGATGCATCGTGAATATTAAATAATAAATGAACTATCCCAAGATTAAATAGATAAAAAGAAAAAAATAAGTAAAACAATCTAGATTATAATCCTACATGAATTTTATGGCTAAATTTAAATGAATGGTCAAAATAGACAAAAAAACAAAGGAACTTAAAGCAAAGAAAACAATAAAACTTGCTGAGTGGTTAATCTGCAGAAATAGAATATGTTAGTGACTTAAATGATCAAAATAAAGAAAGCTAAGGTCTAAACAGGATTTTACCCAGAAAAACGTAAAAGAACAGTCTTTGACTTTTGGTCAAAAATTAAAAACGCGTATGGCGTTTTCTTTACTGTCTTCTTCTTCCTTCAGGCGTCGTCGGACTGGCGCGAGGAGGGCGACGGACGGGGGACTGGAGGGGGCACCTGGATGACGGCGGTGGTCGGCGGATGGGCTGACGGAGCGGGAAGAAACAGGAGAGGTGGCCGGCGGCGATGGAGGGAGATTGACGACGCGAGGAGAGCGTCTGACGGCGTGGCGAACGGAGGGTCCGGCTGGCGGCGTGACGAACGGAGGGCAACGCCAGTGACGGGAACGACAGCGGCGTCGCGTCCGGCGAAGTGAAGGTTCCTGGACTCGTTGACATCACGTCAATTGACAGGGGCTGCTGAAGGTGACGATGTGAGGCCGGAGCGGGGAACGGTGAAGGATTGACAGCATGAAGACGACTACGGTGACGACGTGGTGGAACGCGAACGTAGACGGAGGAGATGGAATCAGAGAGTTATACGAGAGAGAGAGAAATGAATTTGGAGACAGAGAGAGAGAGAGTGGGGAGAGCAGCCTGCGAGGGAGAAAAGTGAGTCTTTAGGCCAGAGAGCTCAGCGAATGAGAGAAGAGAAAGAGAGAGATTCGAAAGACAGAGGGAAAACAGAGAGCCGGCGGGGAGGAGAGGGAGAGAAGGCCAAGTCACGAAAGAGGGAGAGGCAGAAAAGTGAGCAGGCTGGAGGGAGAGGGAGACGAGCCCGAGCCAGTCTGCCAGTATTGAGAGAGAGAGAGCTCTCGTCTGTGAGAGGAGGGAAGATTTTTTTTTGTTCGAGAGCAGAGCTCTCGTTGCCAGCAGGAGAGACGCGAGAGTGAGAGGATAAGATTTTCCTGGCCTGGGACCGGAGAGAGAGAAGTGAGATCCGGAAGGGATAAGTGAGGGAGAGCTGTCGGCCGAGATAAGCGATTGATTGCCTTCGAGAGAACCACCTCCCCCAGTTAATAATTCTCCCCAGAAGAATCGAGAAAAAGATCAGGTAAGATATATATATATTTTTTTATTATTTATTTTTATATTATTACATTTCTTATACACACACATATTATATATATATATATATATATATATATATTATTTTAAAACTAACAAAATGCCCCCCAAACTATTTAACTAAATTTTAAAAAAAATTAATTTTTTTTTCTTTATTAATAATAATTAAAAAAAAAATTTTAAAAGGGGCGGACGAAATTGGGTGTCAACAGGTGGTAGAGCCAACTGATATGCAACCTTCCCTACTTTCTCTACAACTTCGTAGGATCTGATGTATCTAGGGGCTAACTTACCCCGTTGTCCAAATCGGGTCACTCCCTTCATAGGAGTCATTTTGAGAAGTAATTTATCTCCAACTTTAAAACTCAGTTCCTGTCTCCTCAAATTCGCATACTTGGTCTATCGGTCGTTGGTTGTTCTAATCCATTTCTGGCTCAACTTAATCTTAGCTATGGTGTCAACTATGGTCTCAGAACCGATGACTGTCCTCTCTGAATGGTCAGCCCAACAATGGGGTGTCATGCATTACCTGCCATACAATGCCTTGTATGGTGCCATACCTATAATAGCTTGGTGACTATTATTGTAAGCAAACTCAATGAATGATAAGCACTGAACCCAATCCCCTCAAAAGTTAATGGCATATATATGTAACATATCCTCCAAAGTCTTAATCACCCTCTCAGACTGTCCATCAAATTGAGGATGAAAGGCAGTACTGAGACTAACCATACTCCCTAAAGCTTCTTGGAAAGCATTCCAAAACCTTGACACAAACTAGGGATCCCTATCAGATATGATATGATATGGTATACCATGCAACCTCACAACCTCTTTGATATAAAACTAAGCCAACCTTTCCAAGGTATAAGTAAAACTTAGCCAATTGATCAACCAATACCCAAATAGCATCGTGCTGGCTACAAGTATTCAGTAACCCCACTAGGAAATCCATTGTAATGGACCCTTGCTTCCTTTATGGAAAAGGTAAACTCTAAAGTGTGCCTATCGGCTTTAACCATTTGGCAAGTCAAACACTTAGCCACATGGCTTCCTACATCCCTTTTAAGACTTGGCCACAAAAAATGCATCTTCAGATCATGGTACATCTTACTAATACCAAGATGGACACTCAACCTACTATTATGTGCTTCCTGAAGGACTTGCTGCCTAAGTCCTCAAACATTTGGCACATAGAGTTGATCTCCGTGGTGTAGTATTCTATTCTTGTACTGGAACTCTTTTCTCACAGTACTAAGTTTCTCTTTTCCAAAAATTTTCTTCAGTAATAGATCTTTACTCTGAGCATCCTTAATTTCAGCCAACCAAGCTGATTGCATCTCCAAAGTGTAGACTAGAGACCTTTCTTGGTTTTTCCAAAACTCATGCAAAGTCGAGAAACAATTCCCCCATGGTCCTTCTGAGGAACTTGTAGCCTGATCCTTAGATAGGATCACTCCTGGGTACCTCCGACTCAATGCATCTGCTACTACATTTCCCTTGCTTGTACAATATTCAATTGAGCAATCATAATTTTTTATGCACTCAATCCAACACCGCTGCCTCATGTTCAAGTCCTTTTAAGTAAACAGAAATTTCAAACTCTTATGATCGGTGAAAATCCTGAATGACCTCCTATCAAATAATGTCTCCAAAGTTTAAGAGTGAAGACTACCAACGCTAGCTCAAGGTCATGAACTTAATGGTTCAACTCGTTAGGCCTCAACTGTCTCGAGCCATAGGCAATCATTTGACTCCCTTACATCAATACACACCCCAGATCAGAACCTGATACATCTATATACACTATAAAAGCTTTGTTTGGATCTAGTAAAATGAGTATTGGTGCACTTGTTAACCTTTTTTTCAACTCCAAGTAAGCCTTTTCACACTTCAGCGTCCAATCAAATTTATGAGTTTTCTTGGTCAAGGCTATCAAAGATGTTGGTATCATAGAGAACTTCTCTATAAACCTCCTATAGTAGCCTGCCAAACCCAAAAAACTCCTGACTTCTATAACTGTGGTTGGTCTTTTCCACTCAACCACTGCTTGAAACTTTTTAGGATCAATTGAAAAACTCTAAGTACTTATAATATGCCCTAGAAATTGTATCCTTTTGGACCAAAACTTATACTTGGACAATTTTGCATAGTACTGATTATCCCTTAGCACTTGTAAAACTGTTCTTAGGTGCTCTTCATGCTCTTGGGTACACTGTGAGTATATCAAGATATCATCAATGAAGACTTCCACAAATCTATCCAAGAACGGTCGAAAGATCATATTCATGGCTTCCATGAACACTGCTGGGGTGTTGACCACACAAAACGGAATAACTATATATTCGTAGTGCCCATATCTCATCCTAAAGGCGGTCTTCGGGATATCTTCCTCCTTAACTATAATCTAAAAGTATCTAGACTGAAGGACAATCCTAAAGAACACCTTTGCTCCCTTGATCCTATTAAACAGATCATTGATTCTAGGAAGTGGATACTCGTTCTTGACTGTTACTGCATTCAACTTCCTATAGTCAATGCATATTCTCAAAGTTCCATCCTTCTTCTTTACAAACAACACTAGGGCTCCCCACGGGGATACACTATGCCTTATAAAGCCTTTTTCTAGTAGTTTTTCCAACTGCTTCTTTAGCTCATCCATCTCAGGAGCTGACATTCAGTAAGGTGGTATCAAAATGGGTTCTACTCTAAGCTGAAGATGGATAAAAAATTTGGTGTCTCTCTTAGGTGGTAATACAGGTAACTCCATTGGAAACACCTCAGGAAACTGATTGGCTATCAAAATTTCCTTAACTTCCTCTTTTATTGCCACACCATTCAAAGAATAATACTCTTCCCCGTTGGCTATGAGGATGGAATACATAAGTCTAAGGTGAAAACTCTTAGCGTTGGATGTTAACCTTTTTGTGCAAGTCACTCTAGCTCTCTGAGCATTAGCAATGATGACTGAGTGATTAGCATAGTCAATTTGCACCTTGTGCTTGCTTAGCCAATTCATTCCCAACACTAGGTCATAAGACCTCAAGTCCATAACCCACAACTCACAAGCAAAATCATGGTTGCCTAACTACAAGGGATACCTAGTAACCAACTCATTGGTCACAATAAAACTCCTCCCCGTAGTCCTGATGAGCTTCAACTCATCAGAGATTTCACCCTACAGCTTAATCTACCAAGGTAGATGATATCAAAGAAAGAGTAGCTCTAGTATCAAAAAGTACTCTAACACTACCATTCTGGAAAGTAAAGTGATCTCAAACGGCGGTTGCTTCTTTGGTCACTTGACTAGCCAAGGCAAAGACCCTTGGCTGAACCATTGCTATGGCCACACCAGGTCAATTTCCTATGGTAAGGGGTGCATGAGGTGGATTCCTAGGCAGACCTGGTAGAGGTTGAGCCTGTGGGCATTCCCTTGCGCCTAATGACCAATTTGACCATAAAGGTTACACATGTCAATTCCCAAAGTACATGGCTTTGTACCATGGAACCATTCACACTTAGGGCACAAACCTCTTTTCTTTCTTTTGAATCGACCTTGGCTTTCGGCCATCCTTCCTACCATTGGACATTTTCTAGCACTTTTACCTAGGCTAGACACTTTTAACCTCCACCTTTTTGATTTGGAGTATTGAGTCTTTGATTTCTCTTTCTAAGGCCAACACTTTCTGAACCATTTGGTCATAACTTCGGATATCCACCGTCACCATATACCTTTGAAGAAGGGCCTTAAGGCCTTAAAAGAACTTCTTGGCCTTTAACTCATCATTGCCAACCATATAAGAAGCATAGTAGATGAGCAAATTATAGCGTTGCTTATATTTCCTCATAGATAACTCTCCTTGAACAAGATTCTCAAACTGGATCCTTCTTTGATCCTAAGCGGCCTCACTAATATATTTTTGTCGAACCTTCCTATCAAAGTCCAACCACTTAAGCACCTTTTACTTGTGCTCCGATTGAGTACCATTACTTTCCTTTAACATCTCCATCACGTCATCCCATCATAAACTAGCCCTCTCTCTAAAAAAGAAAAGTACTAAGGCCATCCTTTGTTTAGATTCATAGTCTCCACATGCGAAGAGCTAATTCATATTGGATAACCAATCCTCCACTCTATTAGGGTCACCTAAGCCATCACAATTTGGTGGGTCAACCGTCCTGAACTTCTTAAGCAATCTCATCTGATGTGGGGTTTCTCCCCTCCTTGAAGCCTCTATATCCTCTGGCTCCCCTTCGTGATCATAACCATGCTCTTAGCTTTCATGAGCCCTAGGCACTTACCACTGATTAGCTTGCCTTTCCTGACCTTGGGGTGTTTCATTCCTTCTATCATTTTCCTTTCAAACAACTCTTCTGTCCTCTTGGCCTTAGAACAACTCATTCATTATGGTTTTCATACCCTGTGCCACTTGCATCAATGTCTAAGTCATCCCCTAAAGCACCCTAGATATGTCATCCAACCTTGCCACAACTGGGTCACTAGAACCTTCACCAGGTTCCCTAGCCCCACTTGAGGCTTCTGACCTAGTGCCAACCACAGCAGCCTATAAACAAAGCTAGATGACAATTAACAGATGTTGGTCAGTACTACCATCCTAGCACATGGACTTTAAAACCAGATCTTAGTCTTAGCCTTCAATGCTTATGAACTGAGCTCTGAGACCCTCTTTGGCCTTGCTTAGGAAGCTTGTGGAAACTAGTCTCACAATGGTTGCAATTAGCTAGCTATGTATGTGCATGAATTAAAAGCTTTATAATGCTAGTTGATTAATCCTAGAATATGTAAGATGCATGCCTTTTTTGCTTTGACTTGCATAAAAAGGAAACCATAAAACAACACATGGCCCAGACACTTTTCAATGAAATCTAAAACCAAATAGTCAAAGCATTCAAAATCAACATTTGTGTCATCATTACTACACATAATAATCGTGTTGGGAATTCAACAAGAAGTAGACTAATACTCCTTACCCAAGAGTAACCCTAGAGTCTAAAACTGAAAACGTAGTCATGAAGGTGACTAGGCATAAAAAAAGTGCAAGCCACTTACTGAGATCCTCCCAAGTAACTCCCACCTTGGAGACAAGTCCCAGTGGTGAGTCAAAAAAGACTCTCCAAGTGCTACTAGCCTCTGTGACCAAGAAAAACACTACAGTTAGTATTGTTCCTTAACCAAGAAGTAGCCAAGTAGACTGGAATCACAAAGATTCTTGAAGCAAAGTACCCACAACAATAGATTACCATGATGACCCTCAGCAATTATCGGGCCCAACAATGTCAAAATCTGCACAACATAACTAGGGAGTGAGAATTCAAGAATTCTCTATAAGGGGTCTCCACCTGTAAGAAGAATACTAAGAACAACACATATATGAACATATGTAATCCGTTGTGAGCTCATACAGCGTGAAGCTAAACTTATGCGCATAGGTTTCAGTCCCTTGGGACTCGTCCTCTTCTTAGTCCTTAAACAACAAGGCAAGGCCTTGTCTACTAGCAAGCATAGCTTACTGGCTTAACTAGTGAAAAATCACCAGTTGAAACTCCCTTATGTTGTATAGGGGCAATATGGTAGGACTATCACAGACTAGGCCTTCAAGACCCACTAGGTTCGTTAAGGTTCCACATCGTAACCTCATGCCTGACGACACAGCTACGTCACCGATGGTACTAAACCTTTCGCCCAAGCTAGTGATACCTCATTGTGGCCCTTTGTTAACTAGTTTTCTTGCTTATGGTAAAAGAAACCATTAAAGCTCAAGAAAACTCCTAGGTTTCGAAGGAGTTTTGAAAGCCTTAGAGTACTACTAGGACACCTTGACCCTTGGGTACCCTAAGCCCCCACTCAGGCATCCTCTCAAACCTTCTATGAAAATTGGAAAAATTTGCCAAGATAATTATGGCGACACATCATCACTAGATGACAATGTGTCATCGTAATAAAAAAGTCCTTGGAGTTTTTATGTTGTCTCGGTGATACGTCATGGGTATTGGCAACACGTCGCCAATACCTATGATGCCTAGAAATTTCTAGTTTTCTTTCTATCACCATGGAAGACCTCCTAAGTATACCAAACATCCCTGGATGGCCTTCCAACTTCACATACCTGTAAAACATGTTGTAAAGGCGACAACCAACTATCACAAGCATAGCTATGATGGATTAACACATCATTCTAAGCTCCTTGAAACTCAGTCCACCATGATCCAACTCGACCACTAACTAATGCTATTGTTAAAACTACTTAAATTCCTCAAGCAACAACACTCCAATAGCATTAATCAAGCATGAAACCATCACTCCCTCACCTTAACTTGAACTCACAAGCAAGAACCAAGCAAATCTTCCACCAAACTAGGATTCCACAAAGTTGTGCCTAAGTTCCAAGCAAACAATGGCAGAAAACACTAAATTACTAACTTCTAACCAAAACCCAAACTCCCAATCAAAAAAATAAACAAGAATTCACCCTGAAAACACATGTTACCCTGCATAAAAAATAGGGGATAGCTGGAAGCATGATTCTAAGCTTCAAAAACATAAAATTTCACTTGAATCAAGCTTCCCAATGCATTTATACCCTTGATGGCTTTAATTTTCACCAAAAACACTTGGTTTTAAGCTATAATTCATGAAGAAATCAAGGGATGGAGGATGAACTCGGGTTTAAGCAAAAATAGCAGCCTCCTCCTACTTTACCAACATTTATACTCCTTTTAAAACACAAACCACCTAAGTTTTATAAAAAGTTACAAAAAGCCCCCTCGCTTAAATAGTACTATAATCAAACCATTGTCAAATCTTGTTTATTTAAGCTAAACTTGGGTTTAAAGCAAAAGTTAGGTTTTAAAATCACATTTTTAACTCTAGGGACTCAGCCTGACATTGTAGGATGCAAAATTACCTTTTTGTCCCTAAACCTTGTTTAGTGCCTTTATCTCCTCAGAACTTAGTGAACTTTGCCTAACATACCTTCGTCAAACAAGTTTCTTGCTTGGGGAGCCATAAAAATGAGCACATCATCTATATATACTATGGAAAAGTTTTGTGTTGGAGATAAAATATCATTCATTATATTTTGGAATTCAAATGGAGCATTTTTTAAACCAAAAGCCATTACTTTTTCATTCATAATGTTAAAAGGGGTCATTAAAACCAATTTTATATCTGTCCTTTTCATTAATCTGTATTTTCCAAAATCCATATTTCATATCAAATTTTGAAAATAATTTTGCACTATGTATCTTTTTTAACAAATCTCTTTTATTTAGAATAGGATATCTAATCCATTCTAAGACTTTGTTTAAAGGTTTATAATTAATTACCAATCTTGGAGTCTTTCAATCCTTATAGCATTCATTATATAAAATGTTGAACATGACCATGGGAATTTTTATTTTTTGAATTAACCCTTTAGATTCAAATTCTGAAATTTCTTTTACACATAATTTTTCATTCATGTGGATTGTTCTAGATTTTGTAGAATCTGTTTTGCATTCAAGTTTTTAATATAGGGTAAATTAACAACATGTTTCTTCCTGTTCCAAAATGCATTTGGGAACAGGGGCATAAACATCTTTCGAAAACTGTAATTCTAAATTATTTATTTTTTCTAGAATAGAAGCCTCTTGTAGTTGGTTTTCTATATGTTAAAAATTTATTTCTTGAATTAGGAACTTACAATGGTTTTCTTTATTTTGTATAATGTTAATAGATTGTACATAAGAATTTTGAAGAATTTTTATTCTTTTTTGTTGAACAGGAAAAGTAAAAGGAAAAGATAATTCTTTACCTAAGGCTTTTGATTTGATTTCATATGGTGTTACTTCAAAATGATACAAACTAGTTATGAATGGTGTTCCTAAAATAACATTAGTGTAGAGATTCTTAATAAGAATAAAAAGCATTTTGATACATGCCCCTGAACTACAAACTTTTACTTTGCCTAATTTATATTTTACTTGTAGTCTAGAATTATTTGCGGAATGCAATTCTTTAGTTGCTTTTTCATAATATTTTGTAGGAAGTATTCCTTCTTGAATATAATTTTTCTCAGCTCCAATATCTACTAAGTCTATTACTTTCATATGATATTCATTATTGATGATAAGGTCTATTGAAGCATACCATTTGTGATAATGAATTTTGGAGGTTACATTTATAAATTCTTCATTTTCGTTTGATTCTTGAGTTGGTTCTTGAATAAATTCCTTCATTCTTTGATTCTCTTTGTTCTAAATTTTTCTTTTCATTAGTAATAATTTGTTGAACTTCTAATTCTAAAACCTTCTACTTAATCTTTTTATTTTCTTCTTTAAGCCCATTAATTTCTTATTCTAGTAAATTGACTTCTAAATCAGATATTTATTCTGAGCTTTTAGACTGTACTTCTAACTCAGAATTCGAAAGAAGTGAATTAATCATTTGATTTTTTAATTGTCCTGAGATTTCTAAATTATTAATTTTAACTTTCATTTTACACTCATTTTTATAATGACCTATTCTTTTGCATTTGTAACAAATAGGTGCTTTGCTTCTGAATTTTCTTTTTTTCTTTCTTCATAACTATATTAAGAACAAAAACTTCCTAATTCTTTTTTTCCCTGTGCATATTCATACTTAATTTTATCTTTAATCTCATATCTTTGCATAAAGTTAATCCATCTAGATTTATATAGCTAATTAATTCTCCGTAAGTTAAATCATCGTAAGGAATAGTTTGATTATATTCACCTCTTATTCTATTTTTAACCTTTTTAGAAAATAACTTTGGAAGGCCGAGAATAAATCTTTCTTTCCATATACTAAGATAAGAGTCACTTTTTAAATATAATTTACTCAAAAATAAATCTTTATACCACCTAAAATCATTAATTTTGGACAAGTTAAATTCATTAAAATATCAACACTTTTATCTTAAAAATGAGTTGGATCTGCTATGAATTCTTTACATTTTAGGAATAATAGAGTATTGACAGCATCAAGAACATCTATTTGAATTCTAACACCATTTTCTTCACGAATCTTAGCTTTTGTGCTACTTAATACATGTTCTTTAATAGTATCATTTATGCTAAGATGCCATATATATGTGTATATGTGTGTATGTGTGTGATAGATGTCTTTTGTTTGCTGGTTGTAGCCATGGTATGCCATTGCCTTTTCGTTCATTGGGTTAGTGGTTAGGTTCTCTTGACCAAGTTGTTTCAGAGATTGAGTGCGAAGATGGATGAGTTGCAGGGGGAGTGGAACAAACAACCTCTAGTGGATGAGGAGAAAGAAGGCTTGGATAAAGGGGATATACTCACGGGGTAGCAGGATCCCGTTGAGATGTTGTATTAGTTGGGCTCTCTTGAGATAAACAAACCCGTCAATAATACGGCTTTGATAAGGACACTAAAATTGAAATTGAGGGCAGTGAAAGGCTTTGAAAATGAAGTTCCCTAGGATAACCGCTTCCTATTTTCAATATTCTTAAGCGCATAGGTCTAGCATGTTTTTTACAGTTGTCCATGTTTATTTGATCAACATGTGTTACTTCTAAAAAAGGTTTCCTTTCATGATCAACTGTGTTGGGTTGTGCTAAATTAAGCGGTAGTTTGGGTTCAATCCTATGATATTCCTGTAGGTTATATGATAGAATGAATGGCAAAAAAGTTGGGGAACCGAATTTGTCATTTTAGGCAAATAGGATCAAAGGAATCGAGGTGTATTGCTTGGTCATTTCTTCCATTACCAAGTGGAAGTAGTCATACGTAAGCCTCTATTATGAGGATTATTTTTGAATACTTCAAATAAACCTTTGGATTCAAGTTACTTATGAGAGACTTTAGCTCTTTTGCTATAAGTACAGAAGATTGGGGCACACTGAATAGGACTATAAGAAGCATGTTACTTTTGAGGAGGGGAATTGACAATATGGGGACTAGATGCATTCATCCTCCATGAACAGTCAGGCTAGAAGGATAGGTGGCAATAGAGAAGTGTTGAACTAGGTAGTAGGTCAAAAAATAGTGGGTGAGAGGATAGTGATGAGAGTAGGATGGTAAAGGTGGAAATTGGAGCTAGGCGTAAACTACAGTTGGAAGGATTTACCTATGGTGAAGCCCTTACATCTACAAGCCCAGTTCTACCTTTGGAGGTATCTCAAACTCTAGGGTATCCTATAGGAGGTAAGCCCTGTGTTGGCCAATTGGAAAAAAGCCAAGCACCAGTGGTATTAGAGCCTTGGTGGTTCCAATCATCAAAGGAGTTGAAGGACTAATGGATTTGCAATAGAATGCTATCTTTTAGCTTGGCCCTAAAGGCAACTAAGCTAGGAAAAAAAGGAGTGTGCGGTGTTGCTACAAGATAAGAATTAAAATGATTGAGGGGGTACATGATGGAGAATCTGACAAAGAAAGATAATGGATGGATAGTTAGGAAACATCTAACGTATCTTCGATAAATTGAGTGCATCATTAAAAATGGATGGCTCAAGCAAATAAAGGGATAACCTCAAATCTAAATCTTGGTATGATTTTAGGGAAATATATAAGGGATATAATGAGGGCCAAGGATGTAGTGGAGATAGAGCTAGATCAAGTTAAGACAAAACATTGGTAACAGGGGAATTAATTTTGATATCGGTGGAAGCTATCAGGCAACCCCTCTGAGAGCAATAAGTTGCCTTTTCCTAAACTGTTGTGGTTTATGGGAGCCATAGTAAGTTCATCATTTGAAGTCCCTAATCCAAAAGGAGTAGCATATCTTTAGTTTCCTTAGTAAAACTCATCTATCTATACCAAGGATGGACGAGGTTGAACAAGAGTTTGGGTTTAATCATATGTTTGTGGCGAGTAATGCTAGTCAGTTGGGTGGGCTAACTTTCCTTTGGAGTTAGGAGGTGTATCCTCATCTTCTTAGTTTTTAAAAATATTATATTGATATGGAGGTATAGATTAGTATGATTGGAGAAAGGTTCTAGGTAATAGGTTTTTATGGTGAGCCTAGGGTGGGGTAAAAACATCTTAGATGGCATTGCCTGAAGCTTCTGAAGACACAGCCATGATTGCCTTAGGTTTAAGGCGATGACTTCGACAAAATTTTATTCTTGAGTAAGAAAGCCCAAGGGTGACAAGAATATTGGGCACATGGAAAAGTTTTAAGGAGCCATTTAGTTTCATGAGCAAGAGGATCTCGATTTTTAGGGGTTATAATTCACACTATCCAAAGTTAGAGTAGGGGGTGACATCAGTTGGTGCCAGCTTGATCATGTTTTTGCTCCTCACTCATGGAGTCACTTGTTCCATGAGCATGGTTGTTGAATCATAGTGCTTATTTTGTGGACTGTTGTGCTATAATTTTAAAACACAGAGAGGAAACACATTCTCCAACATGGGGTTGTATATGACCATGTAACATAAACACATTTTAAAACATGATCATGTATGTGCATGTGTTTAAGATCTAGAATTTTAAGATTTGGAAAAACACGCGTAAGAATGTGGTCATGTATGAGTTTGTGTTATGAAACACACCTTGGTGCACGGTTTAGACATGAGCCATGTTTGGCTACTGTAGCTCAAATAAAAGTCCTTCGTGAAAAATCAATTTTCTTAAATCAAACATGGTTGTGTTTGAAATTGTGTTGGTTAACACGGGCTTTAATAGGGGCATGTTTAAAGACATGTTTGGCTCCTACAACTTTGAAAAATTTACAAACGTACCCAAAATTGAACTTAACCTTTTTCTCCATTTTGAACACCATTTTTACCCAAAAGACTCTAGATTCTTGCATCACAAGACAGATTATAAGATCCCATGGCAAACAAAAACTAATTAACTACCATAAATGAAAAGCAAATGAAACAAAAAAAAAATTAAATGAAAATTTTAATGATTAGGTTGCCTCCCAAGAAGCTTTTAGTTTAACATAGTCAGGCTCAATGTTCTACTTGATCACTCAAGAAGGTTCTTCCTTTTTTCACATCTTCACTTTCGCATGGCCATCCACCTTGTGATGGAAAGTTGGATTGAAAACTCCTTTAGGATTCAGCTTAGTATTCACCGGTAAAGCTCCTTGTTGCCTTTCGGAAAGCATCTTAGTAAGTTGACCTAGTTGGGTCTCAAAATTCTACATGCTAGCCCTCATATTTCATAGCTCTGATACCATCACATTGATCCTAGCATCAGATTGCTACATGAACCTGAAAATTAATTCCTTTACAGTAGGCCTCCTTTCTTGTTATGGTCGAGATTGAAAACCAGATGATTGTTGCTTCTGGACGATTTCTCCACCCTGAATTATATGTATTAATGTATGGATTGTTTTGTGGCCTCAGTGGATTCCAACAAAGTCTACCTACTCATTCTTGATCAACCAATTGGACATTTGACATTTACTACTCGAATGACCTTCTCCATAAACTTCGCATTGTAACACCGCTTGCTTCTGTTTGGCTGAAAAATTTCTGGATTCTAACTTGACTTGCCAATAGTACATATGCATCAGAATTTTGAATTATTGCTACTCTATTTGGCTTTATCGTAGATGATGATTGCCATTGATAACTGTTTATTGCTATCTCCTCAATCAACTATTGGGCTACTTCAGGTGTGTTGCTATTCAGAGTACCACCAACTGCTGTGTCAATCATTTACTTAGGGGCATTACTCAAACCATTATAGAACACTTGTACTTGCATTCATGTAGGTAATCCATGATGTGGACACGTTCTCAATAAGTCCTTGAATCTTTCCCAAGCTTCTTATAATGTCATTGAATCCATTTGACTGAAAGTAGAAATATCATTGTGGAACTTTGCAGTCTTGCTTGGAGGGAAATAATTCAATAAAAAATTATTATCAAGAGCATTCCAAGTGACAATAGAAGCCCTTGGAAATGAAGTCAACTACTGCTTAGCTCTTGCTCTTAATGAAAATGGGAATAGTCCCAATCAAAGGCTATCCTCACTTCCTCCAATAATTCTAAATGTATCACATATCTCTAAGAAACTAGCAATATGTGCATTAGGATCCTCATTCGCCAAGCCATCAAATTGAACACAATGCTGCATCAATTGAATAATATTCAGCTTGATTTCAAAATTGATTTCAAGAGAAGGTTTAGCATCTTTTGGCATAGTTGTTGCTTGATTGCAGTTGTCCATTATTGGTTGTTCTTGATTCTTTCCTTGTGGCTCCAACTCAGAATATAATGGTTGTTACTTGGGACCTCTCGAAGACAAGAGTTTCCTCAATGTTCTCTCAATTTTTGGGACCACTTCAACAACTTCATGGAGATGGATACGAGTCATACACTAAAATTCCTGTAAGAAAAAAAAAAGAAACAAATAAAATAACAATAACAATTAATTCAAAGAAAAATACTGAAATAAAATAAATGGCTAGATTAATAAAAATTAATTTTTCAAGTAGCAAACTAAACAAATGTTCCCCAGGAACTGTGCCAAAATCTTGGTGTGTTCATAGTTCACAATAAACCTTTTCCACTACACTAGTAAATAATGTGGATGTATCAAATCTCTTTATACATAAATAAAAAAATGGACTCGCAGGCAAGTGCACCTATCATCAAAGTATAGCAGTGGTAAGTATCAAGATCTTTTTTCCTTAGGAATGGAGGTTCCTACCGTACTCAATATCTCCATATTATATAACCAACAACTAAAAAAGGAATTGTTTAACTAACTATGACTAGTAAACTAAACTCATGTAGTAAACTAAACTACTAACCATTAGTAGGTAGCAAAAGATAATTAAAACAATCAATGATTAAAAACCTCAAACTTAGAATCTAATCCCACTAGAACTTTTCTTGTGTTGCTTTTACTCTACTTTAACAAGATTGTGATTAACCTAGATGGTGGAGTACTACCTAATATAGATTAGCACTGTATTGTTCCCATTACACTAACCTTATTCTTAAGTCATCGATAGGATGTCTAAGCCTACCACATTTCCTAAGAATGCATTATAAGTCCTATGACCGACTACTAGGTTTCACCCTAGTTTGGAGGTATTATATCACACCTATTACTACCAGTTATGATAATATCCCTTTTTTCAATGAGGATCCACAACAAACATACTAGATGATGCCCCAAGGCATCTTCATTTGCTGTCATGTTGACAGGTGGAGAGACTTCCTGAGGAGGCGAGCGCCTGGAGCTCTGGTTTCCCAGCGGAGTGTGCCTGAAAAGCTCAAAGAAGGGGTTAGGAGGTCCCCGGTTTGCTTTTCCGGGGAGGACCCTCCGACGCCCAAGTCAGTTTTCTGAGTGAAGGTGGAGGAAGAACACTAAGGAATCAAGTGTCTTGCCTATTTTGTGTTTTCTCAGAGGGAGGAAAATGCCCATCCTTTGCCCAGTCCCTTTTCCTAGTATTTATAGGAGTAGATGGTCCGTTCAGATCATGACACGTGTTCGGTCGGATTTGATCTGTGCTTTTGGACCTAGGGGACAGGCAGCCGTTTGCAGCCTCTTTTAGCCCTGGACCCGGACAGGTTGTGTCAGGACTGGGGCGGCTGCGGCGCGTCAGTTCGCCGTTCTGATGTGACGTGTAGGGCTTGTGGGTGACATGTCAGAGGCTCCTTAAATGCTCATACCGTACTCCCGAGGTCCCCTGGGCGAGGTCGCCCTTCGGTGCGTGCACCCTCTTCGGATTCTATCCGTCCTTCGGTGCGAGCACCTCCTTCGGGATCTATCCCATAGTTCTGGGAGTTCCCTTGATGGACACCTTCTTCGGGACTCACACCCATAGTTCGGGGATTCCCTTGTTCAGGTGCTTCTTGTTCGGGGAAGATCCTCTTCGGGGCAGTCAGTTTGGCCCCTCGATGAAGATGGTGTTGTCCTCGGAATTCCTGACGAGCTAACCAAAGTCTCGAGCTTATAGTGTTTGACTTCGCACCTTCCGAGGTCAGTGAAAAGATCCTCTCTTAGGTGACGTCAGACTCCTCGGCCAATATTCTGGCAGGGAGTTACTACCGAGGAGGCAATAGCCTTTGGCTATCACTAGATACTGCCTTATGCATTTTCATCTTTCCACATTGAATTTATAGGCTAGCTACTGTTAATCAACACAACAAAATATTTTTGGAAAAATTGCAAGAAAAACACATAATTATATTAAACCAAAAATAATCACAATCACAAAATCATCCTAGGGTTGATCTACTCCAAGCATGAGTAGGAAAAGTTTAGCTTATAATGCTATAAAAATATACACCAAAGAATCAAAAGAAACTTAATAAAAGAATAATCCATCGTTGAATTTTTTTTTTCCAAAAAATCTTTGATCTGGTACTCATAAAATGGAGTTGATTATCAAAATTGCCTCTGGCAGCCTGCTTCCATGAAATACCCTATTTTTCCTTGCAATATATACCTCTCCTTTTGTTCTCTCTCCCTTCTTTTTAATTAACTCAACAAAACCTAAAATTTAGGCAAACACTAGTTACTACATGGTCATGTAAGAGGCCATGTTATCCTTCTAGAACTTAAAATCTTGCTTATTGCAACACGATTTGGACACATGGGTGTGTCAATGGTGTGTAAGCTTTAAAACATTGCCAAAACTTGCAATTCAACTGCAAAACTTCACCAAAATCCTTCTTAACTCACCTGAAGTTGAAATATGACCTAAAAAAATATGAACCGATTAAGCATCTTATCCTAGCAAAAACACATTAAAAGACAAGCAAATACAAGAGTAAAACCTATAGAAAACATAACTAAATAAGAGCATATTAGTGGTTAGAGCAAACCTTTCTGCTTAAAGGCAATGAAGCTTTCCCACCCGAACTTTACTTGAGTTGTTGGTGATGCATGAAAAGGCTTTAGGACCTTGAAAATAGCTTGATGGTCGAGAAAATTATGCACACTCTGCCATACTTAGCATCGTGGAATAGGGAAATGTTTGGCCATATCAAACAACGGTGACAAAAGCTAGAGAAGCAGCTTCGGGGAGCTTGTAAGCAACCTGTCAGTCCTAGTTCTTTTAGGCAAATTAAGTGAATGAAATTAGATCTAAAGAAGTTAGACAACAAGGAAAAAGAAATGAGGAAGCAAAGGTTGAGGTTTGCATGGCTCAAACAAGGTGATTGGAAAACAAAATATTTCCACTAAGATGCCTATTGCGGGAATAAGAATAATGGCATCACTCATTTGTTAGATTGTAACTAAACATGGTGCATGATAAGGAAGAGGTGGAGAAGATATTGGTGGATATATTATTTCGATATGCTTTATACATCGTCACACCCTCCTACATAGGATGAGGTTTTCAGTCTTGGTGGATAGAAGAGTCTCAGATCGAAGAGCAATAGGGTTTGAATTCTTTATATATTTTCATTACGTAACTCTTGCTACATATATAAAAGTGTGTAACTTACCAGATAAGTAACAAGAAGAGTTTTACAACATCTAAAATTCGTGGAGAAGTTATACATACACTCATGCTAAACTTTTTTTACAACTCATGCTAACATTCCCTCTCAAATTGGTGTGTAGATGTCTTAAAGGCCCAACTTATTTAGAGAGTTGTGGATGTTTAAGCTGGACACTACCTATGTGAGGACATCTGCCAACTGGTCTTTTAACCTCACAAATGGAAACTGCATGACTTTTTCCTCAAGATTTTGTTTGATGAAATATCTGTCCAGTTCAACGTGCTTAATACGATCATGTTGAACGAGATTATGGGATATGTCAATGGCTACTTTATTGTCGCAAAATAAGTCCATTGTACGCTTTGGTGGAAAGCCAATCTTAGTTACCAACTTTTTTAACCATAACAGCTCACATAAATCTTGTGCCATTCCTCAGAATTCAGCTTCCATACTTGACAACGCAACCACCTTTTGCTTCTTGCTTCTCCATATGACAAGGTTCCCTCCAAAGAATGTGAAGTAAACAGAGGTGGACTTCCTATCTAAATTATTCCCTGCCCAGTTGGCAACGGTATAGCCAATGATATACAGGTGATTATTTCTTGAGAAAAATAGACATCTTCCCAGTGAGGATTTCAAGTGGTGAAGGATTCTATTGACAGCATTCATGTATTCTTCAGTTGGTCGATGTATGAACTAACTCACCACTCCAACTGCATACGATATATCTAGATAAGTGTGAGATAAATAAATTAGCTTACCAACAATCTTGTAGTACCTCTCTTTGTTGGCTAGCATTTGGTCCACACATTCTCTAAGTCAAAGATTTTGAATGATTGGAGTGTTTGCTAGTTTGCAGTCAAGTAATCCCATTTCAGCAAGCATATCTAAAACATATTTCCTTTGTGATAGAAGTACGCCTTGTTTTGATCTTAATACTTCAATTCCTAATAAATACTTTAGCCATCCCAAGCTCTTCATTTCAAACTCAGCAGAGAGTTGACCTTGTAGTTTGGAGACCTCCCCCTCATCATTTCTTGTAATAATCATATCATCCATGTAAACAATTAGGGCCATTACCTTTCCTTGTCGATGTTTCAAGAAAAGGCTGTGATCTTAGTTGCTTTATTGGTAGCCATACTTCTTCATTGCGATGCTTAACCTGCCAAACCATGCACAAGGAGATTCTCTAAGCCCATATAGGCCTCGATGCAACTTGCATACTATTTTTCCTCTTGATGAAGTACCATACCCTGGCGGTATCTTCATGTATACTTCCTCTTCCAAGTCACCATGAAGAAATGCACTCTTCACATCAAATTAATGTAATGGCTAGTCTAGATTAGCTGCAAGTGATAACAACATTCTAATTGTATTTAGCTTCACCTCTGGTGAAAATGTTTCCTAGTAATCTATGCCATACGTTTGTGTATACCCCTTAGCTACCAAGTGTGCTTTATACCTGTCAATCGAACCATCAACTTTGTATTTAATAGAGAAAACCCACTTACAGCCTACTGCTCTTTTCCCTTATGGCAGTGACACTAGTGTCCAAGTGTTATTTTTCTTCAGAGCCTCTAATTCTTCTCTTATTGCTTGAGCCCATCTCGGGTCTTAAAATGCCTAATCCACATCTTTAGGTACATGTGATGAGTAAAACTGTTAGACAAATGATTTAAGTGGTTCTGACAAGGCATCAGTGCTTGTAAAGTTTGCAATCGAGTATTTAGACCCCTTTCCACTAATATCCGGTGAATATAAGATTGGTAGTTTTCCATGGTTTTGTCTGGGTGGGGGGCAAAGAGTAACGAACCAAGCTACCTAGATTAGTAGGATGAATAGGAGGTTTTGGACTTACCTCGAGAACATATTCTGGAGTGGACGCTAAAGCATAAGGAGATATAGGATCAGAAGCAGTGTTAGCTTCTATGCCAATGCTGTCAATGCTAGTCACCATCTCGCTATTTCTAGATTGCTCTGGTCTTTCTTCATCTGGGTTACCTCGTGTTTCAGTTGAAGGCCCCCCAACATAGCTTGGTTCTAGTCCTGATTCTAACTTCTGAAGAGCACTCAGTCATCCTCGATTTTTGTCATCATCTTGAAGCTCCCCCTAAAGAGAAGAATCAGGCATTGGTCTTGAATAAAACATTTTAAATTCTAGGAAGGTGACATCTATCATGATAATTGTACATTGAGTGGTTGGATCATAGCATCAATAGCCCATTTTATGGTTGGCATATCCTAATAATACGCATCGAATTGTACATGGATCCAGCTTAGTTCGCTAATTTTTGTGCAAGTGAACAAACGCCATGCAACTAAAAATTTGAGGAGGTATCATTAGAGCGGAAGGTCGTGAAGCATAGGTTCTTAATGTTTGTAGTGGAGTCTGGAAGTTCAATACCTTGGATGGCATTTGATTTAGTAGATGCACTGTAGTAAACATCGCACTATCCCAGAAAGAACTAGGGACATGTGCTTTGATGAGTAAAGACCTCGCCATTTCAAGAACATGCCTATTTTTCCTTTTGGCAATGCCATTCTGATGGGGAGCTTGTGCACTTGAAGTTTCATGCACAATACCTATAAGTTGGAAATATGCATCAAATCTCTTGTTGACATATGCACCTCCATTTTTAGTTCTGAGAACACATATCTTCATTGGAAATTGAGTTTGAACCATTGCATGGAAGGCTTGGAATACCGAACACATCATCTTTTTTTTTTCACCAAATACAACCATGCCATTCGGGTGCAATCATTAATAAATACTATGAACCAACTATATCTAGATTGAGTAGTTATAGGATAGGGTCCCCATATGTCATAATGAACCAAAGCAAATGGAACATCACTTTTATTCAAGCTTATTGGATAAGGCACTCTATGACTTTTAGCTACAAAACAAGTTTCACACTTAAAGTTAGATAGTTGTAAATTGAGAAATAATTTTGAAACTAAATGCTTAATGTAGCCAAATGATGGATGTCCTAGCTATTGGTGTAGCAGCTAGATTTGCCTTTCTTTACTACTTGTCACATGGTTGACTCTCCCAGTATTGAAGTCATCCATGTAATATAACCTTCCCTTTTTAGTGCCACGCCCAATAATTTTCTTCATGTGGATGTCCTAGAGAAGGTAGAATGTGGGATACATTAACACTACACAGTTAAGATCAGTAGTAACTTGACTCACAGACATTTTTTGTTGGATAAGGGTGGCACAAGTAGTGTGTGAGGCAAAGAAAAAGATAGAGACATGATCACGGTTCGAGCTCCTGCAACTGGGTAAGATACCTCATTCACATTTGCAATGCATGTTCTCCTAGGCTTGGAAGTGTGAGAGACATCACAAGCATCAAATGTCATATGGTCAGTGGCTCATGAGTCAATGATCCAGCCATTCTCTTTGCAATAAGTAGAACTAAAATATACAATCCCATAATTACCTTGGAGATTTTCTTTCATAGACCATACTTCAACTAAGGGAAGTAAGGATAGCTGGGGTTCACGAATAGCCACAACAGCATGTCCCATGCTCCCTCTTAGGTTGCTGTGTTCTTATTTCTTACGAGCTTGATAATCATCCCACCAATCTGGGTATCCGATTATTTGGAAGCACTCGTCACTAGTATGTTTGATGCCTCCACAATGTGTACACTTCCCTCCACCTGCCTGGGTATTGGGTTTATGTGGTGTACCTGATTTCACCCCACTTTTGAGTCCGTTCGATGCCATCACAGTGCCGGCCGATACCTTATTGTCTGAAGCCATTACTGCTTGGCAAATATCTTCTCACCTCACGTACACATTCGCTTGCTCAACCATGGGGAAGGGCTGAAACTGCAATACGTCACTTTGTGATTTGTCAAGATGACTGTCTAGGCCATCCAAGAAGGTGTACACTCTGTACTCTTGCAAAATCATATTGTATTGTCTAATGTCATTAGGGCATTTCATTGGGCTGGTGCACCAAAAGTTAATCTCCCACCACAATCCTTAAAGATCATTATAGTACTTTCTAATTGGCATGCAAGCTTGTTTAGTACTAGTTGCCTGACGTCAAAGTTCATACACTTATGATGTATCTAGTCCATCAAAATAGGTACTTGCAATGGCATCCCATACCTGTTTAGCAGTTGGCAAACGAATGAAGTTGCGCACTAGGGAGGAATTTATAGCCTCAATGAGCCATCCTTTAACAATGGCATTCTTGGTCCACCACCTCCAAAAGGAAAGGTTTGACAATGGAGGATGGGGTAAATCCCCATTGATATATCCCAGCTTATCCTTTTCTAAGACGTACATTTCCACGACTTGGGATCATAAGGGGTAATTGGAACCATCCAACTTAATTCTGGTCAGAATAGGAAGGGATTCGGGACTGAGAGAGGTGTTTTTGCTGAACGCTTCGGTCATCTTGACCATTTAGTCCTCTTGATTGGATTCAGCTATGTCAATAGATGTATCCTTGGAAGGATCTGCCATGGAGTCCTACATAGTTTGGTTTCTTAGTTCACTAAATGGCAGAGCGGCTAACCTACTTTGATACCATAAAGAGCAGTAGGGTTTGAATTTTCTCTATATTTTCATTATGTAACTCTTTCTACATATGTACAAGTGTGTAACTTATCGGATAAGTAACAAGAAGCATTTCACAATGCACTCATGTTAAACTTCATCTACAACTCACGCCAACACGAATGAGATGAAAGAGGCTCTGCTGGCAAAATTTTGAGAAGAAGAAATCTTCACAGCTTTGAAAGAAATGAACCCAGCTAAGGTTCCTAGGCCGGATGGGCTTACGGCACAGTTCTACTATAAATTCTGGTCAAAGATTAGTCCCGATGTGATTAAATTCTACCTTAATTACTAAATTTTAGAGGCGATGTGCAGGAGGCCAACTAGACATTAATTGCGTTAATCCCCAAGGTGAAGAAACCTAAGAATATGAAGCAGTATAGGCTTATTAGCTTGTGTTATGTGGTCTACAAGCTAATATCAAAAGTGGTGGCAAACAATCTAAAGAGGATATAGCCCTCTATCATATCAGAGGATCAAAGTGCTTTCATTCAAGGGAGACTTATCTCATATAATATTCTGTTGGCTTATGAGATGATGCACAGTATCAAGAATAAGAGGTTGGGTGTTAATGGCCAATGTGTAGTCAAGCTAAACATGTCCAAGGCATATGACCTGGTGGAATGGTGCTTCATGGAGAAAATGTTGAGGCGGTTGGATTTTGGGAGGAGTTTTATCTCACTAAAATGCAATGTATTTCATCAGTGTGCTATTCGGTGTTGATTAATGGAGTCCCTTATGGTGATACTGCTCATTAGTAAGGTCTCCGACAAGGTGACTTGCTATCACCATATCTCTTTATTTTGTGCGCTGAGGGAATTTATAGTATCCTTCACATGGTTGTTACAAATTGAAGACTTGCAAGGATGACTGATAGTAGAGGAGGCCCTCAAATTTCCCATTTGCTCTTTGTTGATGACTTACAACTTTTCTATAAGGCCAATACATTTGAAGCTAATATGTTACTGGACATTCTCCATAAATATGAGGAAGGTTCTGGGAAGAGCATTAATCTGGATAATTTTGGTCTTTTTTTTTTCTCAAATTCTTCTCAAAGCTATAAATATCTTTCCGTGTAGAATTTTGGAGTCTTGACTTCAAGAAATGTAGATAAATATTTGGATTTGCTGGCTGTGGTGGGGCAGAGAAAAAAAGCAAGTTTTTCAATGTATTTTGGAAGGATGGAGAGGTTAACAACCAGATGAAAGCAAAAATATTTGTCTAAAGGAGGAAATGAGGTTCTTTTGAAAGTGCTGGCCCATGCTATCTCGACCTATACAATGAGTGTCTTCTTACTTTTACCTAGCCCATGTGAAGCGATGGAGCAATAATTGGATAAGTGTTGGTGGGGTCATTACATAAAGAGCTCAGTGATTTGCTGGCTTTCTTGGGATAAGCTTTGTTAGTCTGAGAAGGAAGGTGGCGTAGGGTTCAGAAAGATGATAGACTTCAACCTCACAATGTTTGCAAAACAAGTGTAGCGGTTGATTATGAACCGTACTTCATTATGTGCACAAATCTTGAAACATAAATGCTATAAGACATTCTGATTTCTTAAGGCTAAGAGGGGGTCAAACCCATCCCTAACTTGGCAAAGGATCTTGCAGGGTTATAAAGTTCTTATGGAAGGAGTTCACTGGAAGATCAGTAATGTGTAGTTTGTCAGAGTATGGAAAGGAAATTCTACTTTGCCGTAGTGGCACGTTGCCACAACGAATGCGGTGGAAATGACAAAAAAAAAAAAGGAATGTCGATAAATTCAACTGCAACCTGAAAACTTGATATTCTGGTGGATGTGATAATAAATGGTAAATACGAAAATTTGATATGTATGAATTTAATGATTCTAATTTAAATAATGTATAATACAATTATATAATTTATGGGAATAAGAAATTTAAGAAATAGAGTTTGAAAAAAATTAAAAGATATTTGTAAGAGAGAAAATTGTAATATATTGTGTAAAGTTCATTGTAATGAATGAAAATTCAAATTAAAATAGTGGAGAGCAGGGGTTGAAGAACGAAGTTAATGCATTTTTATGGTTAGTAAAAAGTAGATTGGTTGGTAAAGAAAAAATAAATGCAAATGTGTTAGATAGGAGAGGGAGACGGGGCTAAGAAGAGAAATATCATTAGGCTTGAATAAAAAATTCTAGAAAAATTGTTACATTATCGCTACATGATCATCCATGTTGATGAAAGAGAGTGTAAAAGTCTAAATCGATGTTGTGGAAGCATAACAGAAGTTTGTGTTAGTTTTCAAGTCTGAAGAGGAATTTTAGGTTAGTGCTAGTGTTGTTTTGTAAATCTATCTGAAAAATAAATTTGTGATAATCTGAGTTCCAGCAGTTCTTTAAAGTTACATAGTTTTGGTACTACGAAGTCGCATTTGTTTGTACTAAGTAGCAATTTTCAATGTGGAAACAATTGTCAATGAATGTGTGAGAAGTAGCTTATAAGAGTGATTAAAAGATAAAAGAAGCGATAGAAATTTTTTGGTAGTATGAAATAGAAGAAGCGTGTAGTAAATAGGAAAAGCGTTAAAAATTAATGACAAGCTATATGTAAAAATAAAAGGCATTTGTAATAAAATAAAAGTGATTAAGAAGAAAAAAAAGTAATGAAATATATTGTTATTAGAAAATTGCTAAACTGGATATATATTTTTTACTGGTAAAAAATAATGGAGAGTAATACTCAATTTGGTGCAGAGTGGACGTACGGGGAAGATAACACTCATGGTAACACCACATTGTGTTTGGAAGGATTACCTAGCCAAATGAGTGTAAGAGTTAGTGAAAGCAGAGATAATCAATATGAAAGTCAATATGAAATGAAATAGGTATGAATGAGGAAGAGCAAATGACCAATGATACTATGGTTCATGATTTATGGAATGCAATAGTTGTGAAGATAAATAAACCTTTGGAGGAATAGGTGCTTAAAGACTTTAATAGGATTGAGTTTGAGTCAATCGAAAGTCCATACTACTTCTATAATAAATTTGGTCATGTGATGGGTTTTTCAACAAGAAATAAACATATCAAGGTTGATAGTAAGGGCATTATATACCATAGGAGATGAGTTTGTGGGAATGAGGGATACAATGTGTCAAAATTGCAAACATCAAAGAGAGTGAGAAAAGACAGAGGAGTGAGTAGGTGCGGATGTTTAGCATCTTTTCGGGTAAACTTAAATCGTGCATCAAAAAAATATGTCATAACAGAGTTCAACAGCATCCACAATCATGGCCTTGCTGAGAAAGAAAAAGTGCACATTTGTCGATCTCACAAACTCATTAATGTTGTTGATAAGGAGCAAGCAAAACAAATGAAGAAAGTTGGTATGAAGACAAGTCAAATAATGGACTACATGGTGCAGGTTGCTGGAGGGTATGGAAATGTTGGTTTTATAACAAATGACCTATATAACTATGTAGATAGTGAGAAGAGAGAGCAATTATTAGATAGTGATGCTGAGACAACAATTGTATATTTGACCTGCCATGCAAGTAAAGATCCAGAGTTTTATTGTCAGTATGCTATTGACAAGGAAAACAGATTGAGGTATATATTCTGGGTTGACAGTGCAATGCACATGGATTATTCTTGCTTTGGTGATGTTGTTGGGTTTTATTCGACTTACAATACAAATGAATACAGATTACCATATATAGTGTTTATTGGTGTAAATCACCACCATAGTAGCATAGTGTTTGGATGTGCACTAATGAGTGATCAATCAGAAAGAGGATTTTGTGCCTTCTAGAGAGGTGTTTAGATTGCATAGGCGGTAAGGCTCCTACGGCCATTATAACAGATGGAGATAAAGCAAAAAAACTCACCATAAGCAAAGTGTTTCCAGATGCAAGACATCGGTTGTGTTATTGGCACCCGCAAGGCAATTGTAAAGAGAATGTGAAGGTTAATGGATTTGGAGATCAATTTGCAAGGTTGATGAATGGTGCGGTTAATGTGGAAGAGTTTGAGAAGTAGTGGGTATCAATTGTGGCAAAGTTTAAGTTAGAGGATAATGATTGGGTCTAAGAAAGTTATCAGAAATGTGAGCTATGGGCAATCACATATTTAAAGGAATGGTTTTTTGCAGGCCAAACAAACAATCAAATCTCGGAAGGCATGCATTGTTTTCAAAAGAGATTTCTTGGAAGCAAGTTGAAACTATATGAATTTGTTCAATAGGTGCATATAGCATTGGGAAGATGACGTGAGAATGAGGTTGTAAATAACTTTAAGAGCAGACACACAAATCCTCAATGCATTACCCATCTTAGGTTGCTTGAGATTCATGCAAGTGAGGTGTACACACCTGCCTTATGTCAGAAAGTGTGCAGTAAGATAATAGAAAAAGCTAATTATGCAGCAATTCTTCATTGCGTTAATGGTGAGGATAAAATCTATTGTGCCTGTAGATATGGCAGTGGTGGAAGACTGCAGATGGTTCAGAACTTATAGAATAGAGAAATATGGAAATGTTCATGCAGAGAACCGATATACATAGGTAAAATTTTTTTGGTTACTTTAGTGGTGTTTGAACAATTAGAATTAGTTGTAATAGGTTTTTTTTGTCACTATGCTTTAGGGATTCCATGTTGACACATATTTTGTGTGCTAAAGTTAGAAAATGTGATGAGGATATTAGAGAGTTTGATATTGAAATGATGGATGAAAGAAGCAAACAAAGATATTGGAAAGAATCATGAGAAAGAAGCAGTTTGTGATATGAAGCAGGTGTTTAGTGCGAGGTGGAGTCAGCTAATGAAAATGGGAAAAAAAATCTTTTACCTTGCAGCAAGGTGTGATAAATATGGGTTTGATGAAGCAAGACAAGAATTAAGTAAATTAACTATCCGGGCGAGTGAGTTATATGAGAAAGTGTGTAAAGGGAAGTCGAGTATGCATAGTGATGTCACATATTTGAATCCAAAAATGGTTAAAAATCTAGTTGTGATTAGTGGAAGAATACATAGGAGGAAGAAAACAAATACTGATAAGCGACAGATGAAGTGTAAGAAATGTGGTGGAACCGATCACACAACACAATTATGCAGGCAAGGTGCAAATAATGGTGAATAATGCAATAAGGAAGGTCTTGTAGGTGATGTGTTTTCATTACATACCAAAAATGAAGGTAGAAATGATGGAATGGAGGACCAAGGAGGCTATAGTAATGGTAAGTGTGGTGTACTAGTTTCTTCAATTTGCCTATATGTTGAAGAACTAGATAGTGAATCTATGCCACTATCTCAGAAGACTGATTCAGTAGGAAAGATTGATTCAGTGGGAACTTCTTTTTATAGGGAAGGTATGTCATTTCAAAGTTTGTTACAGTCTCAATATACTGGGTAGACATTTAATATAGGAATGAGTGAGATATACAAGCCAAATCAGTGCTGTTTTGATAATCAGGATAATTCCTGGTATGGTCACTGAGGACAATTTTCAAGGTAAGAATGATTGTTTGAATGATATATGTAGATGTTATTTATGCTATTGGACAAATGGTTGTAGAAAGGGTTGGGGAAAATATTTAGTTAGTATTAAGTAAGGTAAAGTGATTGCAGGTTAATAAAAGCGATTGTAAGAAAGAAAAAGCGATTAGGAGAAGTGATTGGAAATAATGAAAAGTGATTGTAAGTAAAAAAAATGATTAAATATTATTGAAACCGATTGTAGGAAATGAAAAGTGACTGAAAATTAAAAAAATCATTATAAATTAGAAAAGGCGATGATGGACCCGAAAGAGCGAGTTCCAAGGAAAACACAAAGATAAATTAAAAAGAGACAATGTTGCAGTTGCCTATTAATAAACAGGATATATATCTCAAACATTGAAACACAAAGATAATAACATCCTAGCATCATCCATAGTTTCAAGGAAAATAACTAAGAAACTTCACCTTCTCCTCTGCTTCTTGGCAGGCTTATATTCTGACTCTTTTGAACGGGCCTCTGGAACACTTGGTTGATAAGTTGAATCAATTCCATCCTCATCATCTTCATCAGAAGAATGTTCTATATCCACGGAGCCTTCATCTTCTCCACCACCTACATCTTCATCTTCATTGCCATCACCATCATCTTCTCCATCACCATCTACATCACCATCAGCATTAGCATGCTATGCAGTAGGTGTTAGTGTTATGCCCAAAAAGCCAATCATAAGATGATTGTATTTTTGCACATTGAGTCATGATATTTTATTTAGGCATTAATCCAGCAATTTTGTTTGTTGTTTTGTTTCTGCATAACGTAATAAACATAATTGTAACCCTAGAATAATGATATTCTTAAACGTCCCTAGTCTAGTATTATTGTGGAGCGGGTTCAATAAAACATAATAACTAGCATATGTGGAGACTAATATGAGATATGTAGTCTACATATGGTTACAAGTTGGAGAACTTGTGTACTGGACCGACCCACCATGAGAACACTTCGTGGATCGTTATATGAGTGTCATAAGTGATTCTGATAGTGATCATGGTATATGTAGTCCTTCGATACTTTCCTTTGTTACTTGTAACTAAGTGAACTTGAAGGAGGTCATTGGGTATGTCACATATCATGCGGAGGGATTTGTATGATCAAGATGAGATTTGCCCCTCCTATGTAACGGGAGTGATATCTTCGGGCCCCTTGATAAAGTGAGACTTAGAAAATGCATGGTCATGCTCGGATGAGTTGATATATGATATCAATGTCATCAATTTAAGTTGGTCTACTCGGTAATCAAGAAACCAAAGATTGGGCTATACGAGAGTGACACATTCCATGTCTCGTGCTTAGTCTTGATATCTTGGACAAAGGGACAATGGCATATATCGGTGATGATCATAAAGGTTTAGTCGATTCACTGACAATCTTGTCACTTGGGTAGCAATGATGTGTTGCTAGACACCGCTCATTGCTTATGATCATAAATGTGATTTATGATCATTGCCAACATGGTAAGAGCCTATTGGGTCGCACACATAGAGCTATTTGGATCATTAGAGTGCATGGGCTAATTATTTGGGTTATGGTTTCACTTTAATTTCATATTAATAATGGGCCAAAGAGTTGAGCCATTATTAATGCCGAAATTAAATCCTAATTGGATTAGGGCTTTGAAACCCATTAGGCCTGGAAGTTGAGTCTCACTATAAATACAACTTTTAAGTGAGAAATTCTTAGGTCTCCTTGCCCTAGCCTCCCAAAAGGACAGCCACACTCTTCTCTTGCAATTCCTTGGAGGACGCAAGCTAGCACTGCGAGCACAAAAGAAATGCATCTGCCGGGACGTGGTGGAAGCGTGGTGATCCCGAGAGGCTCGTGTGGATACCATAGAGAGCCTGAACACGTCAACTGTTCAGGTTTTGTGATTCGACTCTACAGTTGAGTGAGAGATCTCAACCGAAAATTAGGTATGAAATTTTTGAACACCCAGTTTACCCCGTTTCACTTGGATCCTGGAGGGTTTTGGTTAAATTCCGCTGCGCTGTTTGGCTCCCGAAACCCAACAGTAGGTACCAATCCATCAAGAGAATTAAGGTCTTCATCCACGTCGTCAGTAGCATCATTCTTGTTAGCATCCTCACTCAAGTGTGTGGAGTCTTGTTTGTGCACTATTTCATTCCCATATGGAATAGTCCATGTAGGCCCTCATTTCCCAGAAGTGAACTAGAAGGAGAAGAATTTACTAGGGTTATTCACCACGATTTGGGCTAGTTTTTGGGCCCAACAACTTACCTAGGTCCAGTAAGGAAAGGGGTCAGCGGTTCTCAATTACATCCCTGAATGTGAACCGGGTAGTTAACGGTTCACTTTGAAGGGGTCATCGATTCACTTTGAGGGGGTCATTGGTTCTCCATTAGGCCACTAAATGTGAACAAGTCAGTTACCAGTTAACTTTCAGGGGGTTACTAGCTAACATTTAGGCCCTTAAATGTGAACCAATAGCCCCCTGAATGTGAACCAGTCAGTTACCGATTCATTTTGAGGGGGGTTTCTGGTTTTTCATCAAGCCCCTGCTTGTGAACCATTCAGTTTCCGGTTCACTTTCAGGGGGTCACCGGTTCACATTCAAGCCCCTGAATGTAAACCAGTAGCCCCTAAATGTGAACCAGTCATTTACCGGTTCATTTTGAGTGGGTCTCTAGTTCTCCATCTGGCCCCTGAATGTGAACCATTCAGTTACCGGTTCACTTTTAGGGGGCCAACAGTTCACATTCAGGGGCCTGAATGTGAACTAGTAAGTTACCGGTTCACCTTCAGTGGTTCTCTAGTTCTCCATCAGGCCCCCTGAATGCGAACCATTTAGTTACCAGTTCACTTTCAACGGGGTCACCGGTTCACATTCAGGCCCCTGAATGTGAACTAGTAGACCCCTAAATGTGAACTAGTAAGTTACTAGTTCACTTTCAAGGGTTCTCTAGTTCTCGATCAGGTCCTTGAATGTGAAACATTCAGTTACCGGTTCACTTTCAAGGAGTCATCGGTTCACATTCAAGCCCCTGAATGTGAACCAGTAGCCCCCTGAATGTGAACCAGTTAGTTATTAGTTCACTTTGAGGAGGTCTCTCATTCTCCTTCCGGCCCCTGAACATGAACCATTCAGTTATCGGTTCACTTTCAGGTGGTCACCAGTTCACTTTCAGGGCCTTGAATGTGAACCAGTATACCTCTGAATATGATCCAGTAAGTTACTAGTTCACTTTCACGGGTTCTCTAGTTCTCCATCTGGCCCCTGAATGTGAACCATTTAGTTACTGTTAACTTTCAGGGGTGTCACCGGTTCACATTCAGGCTCCTGAATGTGAACCAGTCAGTTACCGGTTCACTTTCAAGGGTTCCCTAGTTCTCCATCAGGCCCCTAAATGTGAACCATTCAGTTATCAGTTCACTTTTAACGGGGTCACTGGTTCACATTCAAGCCCTTGATGTGAACCAGTAGCCCCCTAAATGTGTACCAATCAGTTATCGGTTCACTTTGAGGGGTCATTGGTTTTCCATCAGCACCCTGAAATATGAACCATTCAGTTACCGGTTAACTTTTAGAGGGGTCACCAGTTCACATTTAGGCGCCTGAATGTGAACTAGTAGACCCTTGAATTTGAACTAGTTTGTTATTGGTTCACTTTGAGGGGGTCGTTGGTTCTCTATCAGGCCCTTAAATGTGACCCATTCAGTTACCGGTTCACTTTCAAGGGTTCTTTGGTTCTCCATTAGGCCCCTGAAAGTGAACCTGAGACACATATCATCCATCGCTTTTGCTTCCCTTCCACCACTTTTTGTTATATGTTTTCGCCTTCACAAATCTTCGATCACTTTTTTTCGCACTTGCTTAAATCACTTTTTGTTACCTCTACTCACTTTTTCTCTCCTATAGTCGCTTTTATTACCATATAATCACTTTTTTTCTCAATCTCTCGCTTTTGTTCTCCCCAACAAAATAACAACAGTAGCATACTGAATTAAATTTATAATTAACTATTCTTTCTATGTTTTTTTTTGTTTTCCTTTCCCTCTCCATTTCCCCTTCCCCTTTTCCTTCTCCTTCATTAAAACATCAAAAGAATCTAAAATCTCTACTTTACATTTCACATTTCTTTGTGCACCAACTCGTTTCGGCCTCTTACAAGTCGCTACTACATCTCCTAAGTATAAGATATCTCCAATGTGGAAAATAACTAGGTCATTCTCAATTGCTTTCGCATCATGCCAATTACTTGCTGCCTTCTCTAATTGTGGCAACAGATTATTGTCATCACCTCTTAGAATATAGAGCAGTAAATTACATTGCTGTTGCTAACTATACCAATGCAAAATAATAAAACATAATAACTATTTCACTGTTACTCAAAAAATGTAAAACCAAATTAATTTCAGACTTATACTTATTAAAAATAATATATCACTCTTACCGTTGCTTCATTATAGTGTGTCGATAAATCCAGCTTCTCCATCAATAAACAAATGAAAATGCCACAGTCATAACTATTAGGTTGCTCTGTAACAGGGACTCGAACCTATTCGAAGTCAAAATAACAATATCCTCTTGGTTGAATGAAATACTCCAAAGCTTTTACGCGCAATTGTGACAAAACCACCACTATTACCAAATGATTAGATCTAGGTTGATAACTTCATTCACGAACATACAATAAAATCTATGTACATCTTGTACTGCTGAATTGGTTTACTAGGTGACATGGAGTCAAACACCTACATTTCCCTTTTCAATATATCCACTACAATCAGAAAAAAATGCTTCAATTGCTGATCATACACTGGGGCATAAATCTACAAATATCAACATCTATTTAATTAGCCATCAAAAGATTTTCACAAAAATTGATTTACTGTATTGTTCTACTAACCTTCTCAACATCCTTCCCCTTTCCCTTGCTAAAATCAAGCCATCCATGATGATCACATTGCTCAAGAGCGCATGGTTCACCTCCTAAAGTTGCCCGTTATGCCATACCAAAAAATACCTTATTTCAATATACGCAATTATTGACAAACAATAACTTGTACTTTATTAAATTGATAATGTACCAAAAAATCAACCGAAAGCCACCATGAACGAATACCATCCTCCTTCCTTGACTCTTTTGAGCTCAACACTGTAGCAATGTAACTTATGACAGTTAACGCCAGCCACTTGCATGGTTTTAATGTTTTGACATCTTTTCTTAACAACTTCATTCCAGAAGCTGATGAAGAAAGAACCTCGCTAAACAAACAAATAATTTAATCATGAAATATGACACACATAATTACAAACATTATCTCATTTTATTCCAAGTTACTGTACCAACATCATGTCATATGCGTCTTTAGCAAGAACGTATTGGATAACTTGATGGGATATTTCATGCCAACCTAAAACTGTTCCCCGAAAGAATTGGTAGCCTTCCCAACTATATAGAATGGAGATTTCCGAAAATGTGATGGCTTCATAGTACACTTTGACTTTTGGCCCATTATATACTGCTCCATAAAAAATTTGATCATCTGCTTTATTTCCTACTTTTAGTCACATCAAAATAGTAACAATAACCATCTCCAAATCCAAATTATGTCATTATACAATATGTAACATACTATTAAAAACATTGTACCTTCTCATTTTTTTCAATCTCATAAGCCTTATCCCCGCCATCAAACACATCTAATTCACTTTCCACTTCCAACTTCTTCTTACACAAGCTCTCAACTACATTTCATGCTGCAAACACTAATTCCCTAAAAGTTGGTGAACATACCTCATCTTCCTCCTTTTTCCTCTTTTGTGATTCTTGTTTAGGTTTCTCATATTTCTCTTTGCCAATTCTTACTTTCTCACCCATATCCTCCTCCTCCTTACCCGGTTCATTTATCCCCTCTTCAATCTTCTTCAGAGACATAAAATAATGTACAATGGGAACATGATCATATTGAGAGACATTTGTGAACCTCCTAAGTGTTGGAACATTTGATGCGTGGGTATCCGCCCGATCATCTCTCGCCCGCTTTGTTGCTCCTACAGCAACGAGCACATTAAAACTTAGTGCAATTTTTTCTATTGTACTTTTCACATTCTCCTACTTTAATAGCAGCATTGTCACATCTGTCCTCAATCTTCCAACCTCCGATATGGCCTTCTCAACATCTTCAGCTAATTTATCCAATTTTTCTTTATCCTTACTACCCCAATCACCCTTCTCTGATTTCCTATCAACACCCTCCACATCTGCAGCTTCTTCTTCCCTATTACAAGCTACATCATAGTCTTCCTTTTTTTGAATCTTTCTTCCCCTTCCTCCTTTCACCAATAATCTCAAATTCCTCCTCCTCTTCTTGTTTGTCTTCTTCATCTTCCGTAAGCTTTTCCTCCTCCTCCGCCTTCCTATACCTGGACTCATCAACACCATTTTCTTCCTCATCAACCTACAACAACCATAGTTCACTTTAACTTACTACAATTATCTATATATAAAATATCATTATATATGTCCAATTAATGTTACCTTTATATCAATATTCGCTAATAACCTCTTTGTTACTTGCTTATTTAGTTGAACAACAATGGGCTTCAAGCTATCAATTTGGAAAGAACCAGCAGTAGCATATCTCACAAAAAACATCTACAAAATAAAGAAAGCACAATTTCCACACAACAATTAACAATTTAAATTTTTATAAAATGTTCAATTTAAAGACTTAATAAAACAACTAACCTATAGAAAAAGTGCACATCTCATTAACTTATGATGCTTTTTCTCTTCCACTTTTCAATTCTTCCAGCCAATTGTTCAATTGCTAATGTTGCCCAACCTTTTTCCTCAATTTTTTTCACGTTGGCAACATATGATAGATGAGTGGAGCCAATATGGCTACGAATTGGTGGATATCTCATATTCACCATACAATACAAAGTAAATGCTCAATGCACTTTCTCCTTATCACTCTCATGAAGTAAATAACACTCCACAACTTATTTCTTCATGCTCCATCTTAAATCCTTCTCTTTCTTGCAATAGTATTCCACCAACTCCTTATTGGCGGATCACCTCCACATAATTTAATTTCTTCCACACCATCCTTAATTACCATAATCTCAATAAAGTCCTCAGGTCGAATCTTATACTCCCTTCCATTAATATGCAACATCAGTTTCTTCACATTAAGATTCTTTACCAGTTTCAACAACAATTCTATCCATATTGCGTGTGATTTTATACCCAACAAACTCTCAAAAGCAGTATCTTTTAGCATCTGTACCTTGTCTTCTGACAATTTGTTCATCATCATACAAAATGGCACCACCATGCACTTTAATTGCAGTTTCTCCTTTCCCTTACCATCCTTATATGCATATTTACTTTTCTGTTCAATTGACATTCTCAACCAACGCTCTTGACAAGCCTACAAACACACTCCTTTTACAGTACCCATATTACTAAAAATCAATTCCTACTGACTTAACAAATAAATAACTTACAAAACTGTCATACGACAAACCAGCTGCCTTGCATATCTCCCTTTAAGCCTTCCTACATTCAGTTAAAATTAACTTTTTTCCAACTAATAATCTATAAAAACAAGGTGAAAAAGATATGCTCTAATACTTACTGATAATTATTCCATGCACCAGGAAGTGCTCTCGACTGTTTTTTGAACTTGAAACTTCCTTAAAATACAAAACAATAGCTTTCTTCTCACTAAAAAAAGCATTTGACAAAAATTTAAAACCTTCGTAAACAACATTTTAACACAAACAAAAAGCGTTCACCTTTTGTAGTACATTATCGCTTTTTTACCTTCCCCATCGCTTTTCTATCTTTCTAATCACTTTTTCTTCTTATGTTACCAAAATTTCCCAGAAAGACGATTATCCAACAACATATGCGTTAGGGAGATAACAATCACGATTAACAATCAATAAATGCATTATGAATATAACAATGGCATTTACAACCAGTGACAAAATTCTTATTATCAGAAACCTTAAATTACGGTATGGTTGATTATCGAAACCGCCAAAAATAATTATGGTATCACTAACGACTCTGAATAAATAAATTTGTAGTTTAGTAGTGAAAACCAGATCGAATCCCAAGGAAAATTTTTTTACTGAAAGTTTCTTGTCAGAAAACTGAAATAAAAGATTGGGGGGCTTTCTTGAATTGAAAGCTGAAATAAATTAACTATAGAATCAAATTGAAATTAACTAATAATAAAAACGCTCAGTTCAGGGTTGATTATCCATTCCAATTACGTAGTTGATCATCTAAAGAAAATATTTCTTCAATCCAAGCAAATAAACAAAACTCTCTTTAAAGCTAAAAAGAACACAAAGAATTCAACAATAAAATTAACCAGAAAAAGCTTTAGATTAATTTATTAATTTTGAGTAACCAGATATTGAAAAGCAATTTCTAATAAACCCAAAATTAGTATTAAAAATAATGAACAAAAGTTTATTTTAGGTAATAATCCAAAAGTTTGAACAATTTAACCTGTCTTACTTCACTGTATGAACTAGCTAGAAATAAAAGTAATCCCAGTCAATTCACTTGCTTCTAAATTGAATTCTTCACCTAAGCAGTTAAAAAAAAATCAAGCAGATTTGCAATCGCATAACCAATCCAACAAGTGAGAAAAGAAAAATTAATTGCAATAAATATGAACAACAAGGAAGTAAATACCTGAAATTAAAGAAAGTTTCAGCAAGAAAAATCAATTTTTATAACCGGTGTTGGCGATGGAAATCGTCCCCCGAACTGAACTAAAAAATTACTCAACCATGATCGTAAGAAAAACAAAGAAAAGGAGAAAAAAAAAACTAAAATTGTCGAAAAAGAGAGAGCGAGAGGGGGCCAGCTCCTGTCTTTAAAACCTAAAAAAAAATAACCTAGTGTGCTAAATTCACAAACTCTCCCTTAAATTTCTATATTTTTACAAAAATACACCCCACACAAATAAAAGAATTCAAAATAACTAGAAGGTTTCAAAATTATTAACCAAGCAATGCTCCAGAACATCAGTAGCAACTTCAAGCTGATATTTGACCTTGATATAGCCATGATTTCTCAAAATACAAAGCATGAAAGTTGTAGAGCTCTTTCTTAGCTTCGAAAAGACACCTGAATTGCATAAAACGGACATCTACAGCCAAAGATAGGCCCAAAATACCGTAACTGCTTCTGAACCAGCATTGACTCGCAAATCGCGACTTTGAAGCTAAATTTGACTCCCTTAACGTGCAAACTGGGTCTTATGATCTGCATATGATTTGTAGCTCTAGATGTTAGTTTTCCAATGAATCAAGCATCACTTAATTCCGATCTATTTAGCTCAAGATATGATTTTCCTACCACAACATCGTCAATCTGTCAAAATCCTGAAAAAATAAAACCAAATTAAAACTTGTAAAATTGCTAATTAAATTAAATTTCAATCAATTGAGTGCAGATATGCTCTAAGCTACAAAACATACTCAAAATATATCTTTAAGGTTCATCTTCAATTACGTTTTAGAGTTTGGAGTTATAGGATTTGGGCTATTTTAGCCATTTAGTAATAAGGTCTAGGGATTTTATGTGGTTTAAGGGGATAAGGTTTTAAGTTTTAGGGTTACGATTAATAAGATTTGTGTTTAGTGTTAGGCTTTGGGGTTTAGGGGTTTAGGGTTAGGGTTTGAGGACTTGGGTTTAGAGATTTAAGGTTTAGGCCAATTTAGGGTTAGGGTTTGGGGTAGGATTTAGGGCTAGGGTTTGTATTTAAAGATTTAGGGTTAAGGTTTGTGTTTAGGGTTTAGGGTTATAAATCGTAGGAAAATTGTCTCAATTTTTGTTCCTACGATTTTAAGATACAATTTTCGTCGTAAAAAATCTATAGGAAAGTATTTGTTTCCTACAATTTTGAGACATTTAATTTTATGTGGTTTAAGGGGTTTAGGGATAGGGTTTTAAGTTTTAAGGTTTAGGATTAATAAGATTTATGTTTAGTGTTAGGGTTTAGGGTTAATTAGGGGTTTAGGGTTAAGGTTTGAGGACTTGTGATTAGCTAGAGACTTAGGGTGTAGGCTAGATTAGGTTTAGCGTTTGGAGTGAGGTTTAGGTTTAGGGTTTTTATTTAGAGATTTAGGATAAGGTTTAGGTTACAAATCATAGAAAAACTGTCACAATTTATATTCCTATGATTTTGAGAGACAATTTTTTTCGTAAAAAATCTATAGGAAAATATTTATTTCCTACAATTTTAACCTTAAAACCATTGGACAAATTGGCCCCACCGCTTCATCTGACGCTTTTATTTCAGTTTATTCATCTTGCGAATTTTAGCATAGGAAGTTGCTGTAGGAAATAATTCATACCCTTGTAGTGTGAACAAATTAAAAAAAAAAAAGAATCAGAAACAGAAGAAAATGAAAGAATACAAGAAGAAAGGAGAGAAGAGGAGATAAAAACTCGAACATGACACTAGGAATGCTCGAACCCGTGACGCCAATAATCTCATCCAATTTCTCAACCATTTCATCAATAACGGAAATCTGACAAAGCCCAAACGCTTTGACATATATTGCTTAACTGTACGGGCACACAGTAAAGCCCAGCGCATGCAAGATTCGTCCTTAAGACTGGTTTTAACCACTCATAAATATTTGGAATTGGTTTCTTCCAGCTCTGCAAAATTGTTCCTACTGTACCTACTCTCAACTATTTGGAGCAAACCGTTCCTATGTTTTGGATCACTTAACCGATCCAAAATTCGTATACTTCCAATGACCCACCTCCTCAATTAGGTGGCGGTTGGCCACTCTAAACGGTACTAGATTTGGGGGCAGACAACTAATCAAAATTATTGCAGTACTGAACCACTCCTAATGTTATCTTTGATTTTGGGCTGGTTAACTGCTTCCAATGTCACCTTTGATTTTATTATTATTGTTTTTGTTCCAACAAATGCCCAATACCATTGAATTCAATCTTCAGACATCTGCATCTGTTGTTTTAACTATTAAATATTGATCAATATAGACCATAACGTGCAATTGAACATCACAACTTAAGTACTCGTATGTATATGCAATTGGACGTCACGATATCAAGTAATACTGTCAACATAATAATCATAAATCCATTAATTTTTTTTCGAACAAACATATTTATAGCAATTAACTAATATAAACTAAGAAAAATATAACGTAATTAACATACTATTTACAAATGTTAAAAGGTCAATTCATAACATTTTTACTTCACAATATACCTTTCATTTTCCAATTTACGCTTTTGAGCTTTCTCCAAAATAACTCTTACTCTTCAATAATAATTTGTTTAATTATACCTTGCAACTGAATTCTCATATGCTTCCTCTTGATATGTTTTTTTTAATCTTTTCTTTTATTTTTCATTTTTTGTCTTTATAGATTGATTTATAAACTAGTTATGTATTTCTATTTGGATTGTTATCATAAAATTATGTAAACCACAAAACAAAGACTACCCTGTTGACCACGGTGATATAGCATGGTCTTCCTAGATTGTGATACTTGGTTCCACAAAGTTTAATTTTCCACATCTTGTTCTACTTAAATACAGACACCTGAAATGAAATTTCTTGTCAAAGTAAGCCGTTCTCATATAGACATTTTCAGTAAAGAAGGAAGAATAAAAAATGTCGATTACTGCTAAATCATCGTACCTGGTGTTGCTTCTCTCTTTTCTCATTCCCCTAGTATTTGCTTCTTCTGATAAAGCAACTGGAAATGCAACGGCGAGCCTTCTGAAATGGAAGGCAAGCCTTGATGACAGAAGTCAGTCCATCTTGTCTTCTTGGAATGAAAGCAATCCCTGCATATGGCTGGGGATCGAGTGTGATGCAGAAGGAAGAATCACTAATCTCAGCCTCTGGACTTATGGCCTGAAAGGTACACTTCACGAGCTCAGCCTGTCGCTCTTCCCTCATATGTTGAAGCTCGATCTAATCAACAACTCTCTCTATGGCCCCAGGTACACTTCACGAGCTCAACCTGTTGCTCCTCCCTCATCTGTTGAAGCTCGATCTTATCAACAACTCTCTCTATGGCCCCCTTCCTTCTCACTTAAGAAACCTCACCAACCTCATCTACCTTGACGTATCGTACAATGACTTCTCTGGCCAAATTTCTTCCCAGGTAGTGTAGAAGTATAAGTGGCGGGAGATACTTGTTGAGTTTGTGTAGAACTCTTGCTGCTTGTATACTTATCTCTTTAGCTAGAGTTAGTGTTTAACTTTAGCTATAAGTTTGTCTTGCTTATCTGTCAAGCAAGACTATAAATGTAACTACTGCTGCGCCTGCTAAATTAATCAGTACAACAAACACAGTATTCGATCCTTCTGTGAATATTTACATGGTATCAGAGCAGTGAACGGCTCCTGAACCAAAACCTCAAACACCATGACCAACAACGGCTCTTTCCAACCTACACCAAACGATCCCCAATCCCCTTATTATCTCAATGCCTCAGACAGTCCAGGAATCACCTTGGTGGCATGTCTGCTGAAAGGGGAGAACTACTCGACATGGAGACGAGCAATCCTAAATGCTTTGAGGGCAAAGAACAAGGTAGCCTTTGTGGATGGCTCCCTTGAGAAACCTGCAGATGACAGTCTACAATACGGTGCATGGGACAAATGCAATTCCATGGTAATCTCATGGCTTTTCAATTCCCTTTCTCCTGAACTTTACAGTAGCGTAGCCTATGCAGATACTGCACGAGAGATGTGGATTGAACTGCAAGACAGATTCTCTCAAGGCAACGCCCCACGCATACATGAGATTAAGAGACATATTTCTCTTATGCAACAAGAAGAACTGACTGTCGTGGCCTACTACACCAAATTAAAGGAACTGTGGGATGAACTTGCAACGTACAATGACATACCACAGTGCACTTGTGGGGCGGCAAAAGAAATACTTGCTGAAAAGGAGAATGAGAAACTACATCAGTTTCTCATGGGACTCAACCAGCAGTATAGTGCAATAAGATCCCAAATCTTGAATATGGAGCCTTTACCTACACTCAACAAGGCATATGCTCTCATAGTCAAGGAAGAAAAACACCAGAACATAACCATACAGCGAACCCCTCTGGCAGAAGGAGCTGCATTTGCGGCAAGGAAACAACAAAACTCAGCCCAAGGTAGAAACACAGTCAAAGATATGAAAAGCATTTGTAAGCACTGTGGAAAAACTGGGCATGAGGGGGAAAAATGCTTTGAGGTAATCGGTTATCCTGAATGGTGGCCAGGAAAGACCAAACGAAATAGAAAAGGTCCTATGGCACATAATGCTACTGTCAGCAAAAGCACTTCAGACAACATCAAGCCTAAGCAAAGTAGTACCTTGCCGTTCTCTCAGGAGCAAATTGACAAGATCTTGGACTTGATCTCCAACAAAAAACAAGACCCTTTTGCCAGCTACGTAGGTAAGAATTCTTCATGTTGGATTTTGGACAGTGGAGCCTCTGAACACCTAGTTTGCAGGAAAGAGTTTCTGCGCAACACCAAGCCAAACTCAAATGCCTCAACCATCAAACTGCCAAATGGTGTAGGACTCCCTGTGAACTAATGTGGAGATGCAATGTTGACATCGAAAATACAACTACAAAATGCTCTTCTTGTTCCTGCCTTTACTTGCAATCTTGCATCCATTAGTAAACTTACAAGCCAACTAAATTGCTCAGTCACCTTCTTCCCTTCCTTTTGTGTGATACAAGACCTAACTACGAGAAAACTGATTGGCAGGGGTAAGATGGAAGATGGGTTGTTCTACTTTGAGGAACTCACCATTCCCTTGATAGCAGCAACCAAAGCCAAAACCAGCCTTGAAGTCTGGCATCAACGGCTCGGTCATGTTCCCTTTGATAAACTAATTTCCTTTTCATTCCTGCCAAAATTTTCGATTACAGATATCAATAGATGTTGTGATGCTTGCCATAAAGCCAAACAAACAAGACTACCTTTCTCTTTGAGCAATAATCAATCTGAATCCTCATTTTATTTGGTTCATATGGATGTTTGGGGGCTATATAAAACTCCTTCTTTGTCTAATGCCCATTACTTTCTTACATTAGTTGATGACTACAGTCGTTGCACTTGGATTTACTTGCTAAAATGAAAGTCTGATGTGCATGAATGCTTTAAATCCTTTTTCTTCATGATTGAAAGGCAGTTTCACAAACAAATACAACTTGTTAGAAGTGATAACGCTATAGAATTCACTGTTGGTGCCTTATCACATTTCTTTCATAAAAAAGGCATTATATTACAGACCTCCTGTGTCAATACGCCTCAGCAAAATGGAATTGTCGAGAGGAAACATAGACACTTGCTTGAAGTTGCAAGAGCTCTTCGTTTCCAAGCAAACCTTCCAATTAAGTTTTGGGGGGAGTGTGTTCAAACAGCAGCCTATCTCATCAACCACACACCTTCCTCCAAGCTTTCCGGTAAAAGTCCATATGAACTTCTCTTTTCAAAGATTATTGCTCTTGACCATTTGCGAGTCTTTGGATGCTTGTGCTACGTTCACCATAAAACTTCAGACAAATTTGATACCAGATCAAAGCCTTGTCTCTTTCTTGGATATCCTCCTGGTCAGAAAAGATACAAAGTATGGGATCCAGAACTATAAAAGCTGTATGTTTCTCGAGATGTTATATTCTATGAGAACATATTTCCTTAAAAATCTTCGTTACAAGATCCCATACCCCAAACACCACAAGCTGAAATCCTTGCTCCTTTTCCGGCTTTCCCTAATGAATGTGAAACAACCCAAAACATGGAGACCACCCACATAAATAATGAAGATGAAGACCCAAGAGTCCATGAAAACCTACAAGAGCAAAGCCCCCCACAAACCAGACCTCGCAGGGACAGACGAATTCCTTCTTACCTTCAAGAGTATGTTTGTGAGTTCCCAAAGGCAGGCAACTCATCTCAATCTGCACCAGATGCCAACTCAGTAAGCTCGAGTAAGCCTTATCCAATTTCCTCTTATCTTTCTTTTGCTCATCTCACTCCGAAGCACAAAGCCTTTGTTGCAGCTATTTCTGCTCACATGGAGCCTCAAAATTATGAGCAAGCTGTGAAGGATTCAAATTGGAGAAAGGCGATGAAAGATGAAACAGATGCACTCCAAAGAAAAAACACCTGGGTTTTACAACCTTTACCTATAGGAAAGAAGGCTGTAGGATCAAGATGGGTTTATAGAGTCAAATACAAATCCGACGGCAATATAGAGAGATATAAAGCAAGAGTAGTGGCCAAGGGATATAGTCAGATTGAAGGTGTAGACTATACCGAAACATATGCTCCTGTTGCAAAACTCATTACAGTAAGATGCTTACTCTCTATGGCTGCGTTGAAACACTGGGAACTACACCAAATGGATGTCCACAATGCCTTTCTACAAGGCGACTTGAATGAAGAAATTTACATGTTGCCACCTTCAGGATTGCTTCAAGAAAGAGATCATAGGGTCTGTAAGTTGAAAAAGTCCTTATATGGACTAAAACAGGCGCCCAGACAATGGTTCAAAAAGTTTTCGAATTAGCTACTTCAATTTGGATTTACTCAGTCCAAGGCAGACTACTCATTGTTCACCTTGAAGTGAAACAAAACTTTCATAGCAATTCTCCTGTACGTGGACGACATGATTATAGCCGACAATAACAGTGAGGAAATACAGAAGCTCAAAGCATACCTTGACGAACATTTTCACATTAAGGACTTGGGAAAGCTCAAGTATTTTCTTGGTCTTGAATCTAAAAGATCACCAAGTGGTATCTTCCTCTCCCAATGAAAGTATTCTTTGGACATCCTACATGAAGCTGGCATGTTAGGCTGCAAACCCGCAAAGGTGCCACTTCAACAGCAGCACCAGCTTGCTTCCAAAACTGATAAAAAACTTTTAGACCCTGGCCCTTACCGACGTTTGATTAGTAAGTTAATCTACCTCACCATCACGAGACCTGATCTTACATATTCAGTTAATCTTCTCAATCAGTTCATACAGTCACCAACCATTACTCATTGGCAATGAGCAATGCATGTACTACGATATCTGAAAGGAACACCAGGACATGGGTTATTTTTCTCTTCAGAAGGCTCTCCACAACTACATGCTTACTGTGATGCTGACTGGGCAAGCTGTCCTATTACCAGGAGATCAACTACAGGTTATGTAATCTCACTTGGGGGCACATATGTCTCTTGGAAATCCAAAAAAGCAGCCTACAGTTTCCAGATCTTCAGTTGAAGCTGAATATCGAGCTATGGCTTCAGCTACCAGTGAACTCATTTGGTTGAAGTGTCTACTCCAAGACTTGACTGTCGATCAATCATCACCAGTACATCTCTTCTGCGGCAATCAAGCAGCTCTTCACATTGCTGCCAATCCAGTGTATCACGAAAGAACCAAGCACATTGAAATAGATTGTCATTTCGTCAGAGAGAAACTGAAATCTGGAGACATTACCACACATCACGTGCCAAGCAACTCTCAGCTTGCGGATTTGTTAACTAAGGCTCTCAGTGTCCAGCAGTTTCAGCAGCTCACTAGCAAGTTGAACATTAAAAGCTTGCATGTATCAACTTGAAGGGGAGTGTAGAAGTATAAGTGGTGGGAATATACATGTTGAGTTTGTGTAGAACTCTTGCTGCTTGTATACTTATCTCTTTAGCTAGAGTTAGTGTTTAACTTTAGCCACAAGTCTGTCTTGCTTAACTGTCAAGAAAGACTATAAATGTAACTACTGCTGCGTCTGCTAAATTAATCAGTACAACAAACACAGTATTCGATCCTTCTGTGAATATTTACAGGTAGCATCACTGCCGCGCCTCGAGCACCTCTCTCTTAATAACAACCAACTAAGCGGCTCCGTCCCCTCTAACCTTGGCAACCTAACCCAGCTCACCTATTTGGACCTCTCCTTCAATCACTTCTCTGGCCATATTTCCTCCGAAATAACATCATTGCCGCGCCTCGAGCTTCTCCATCTTAAGAACAACCAACTAAGCGGCTCCATCCCCTCTAACCTTGGCAACCTGACCCAGCTCACCGTTCTTGACATCTCCTTCAATCACTTCTCTGGGCATATTCCTTCCCAACTAACATCACTGTTGCATCTTCAAGTGCTCAGTCTTATGGCAAATGCACTAAGTGGCACCATTCCTGTTTCAATAGGAAACTTGAATAACTTACAATTTCTCTACTTATCTATCAATGATCTAACCGGTTCCATCCCTGCTTCTTTAGGGAATCTAACCAAACTGCTTCGTTTTGATTTCCAAGACAATAACCTAGGAGGTACTATACCTACAGAGCTTGGAATGATGACATCTTTGTATTACATCGACCTGTCCTTAAATAACCTCATTGGTTCCATACCTACATCCATTGGAAACCTCACTGGTTTGGTTTTCCTTTACCTATATTTCAATAAATTGTCTGGATCAATTCCAGATGAAGTGGGCAAGCTTGGATCTCTCTTAACACTGCAAGCCTTGAATAATAGTTTAACTGGCACCATTCCTGTTTCAGTAGGAAACTTGAGTAATTTACAAAGTCTTTAGTTGGACGCAAATATGTTATCTGGCTCAATTCCATCCTCCATTGGCAACTTGATAAAATTATCAGAGCTTACCCTTCACAACAACAAACTTTCTGGTTCTGTTCCTTTCAATAGGAAACTTGAGTAATTTACGAAGGCTTCCATTGAGCATAAATATGTTATCTGGCTCAATTGCATCCTCCATTGGCAACTTGGCAAAATTATCGCAGCTTATCCTTCACTACAACAAACTTTCTGGTTCTATTCCTGTTTCAATAGGAAACTTGAGTAATTTACAAATTCTTTCCCTTACAAATAATATGTTATCCGGTTCCCTGCCTACGGAGATCAATAATATCACTCGTCTGGAAAACTTGCAGTTAGCAATAACAGATTTGAAGGCCACTTGCCTGTTAACATATGCCTCAATGGAACACTCACATGGTTGGCTGTAAGTAACAACCGATTTTCCGGTCCAATCCCAAGAAGTTTGAAAAATTGCAAAAGCTTATATAGAGCAAGGCTTGACGGAAATCATTTTGAAGGGAACATTTCAGAAGCTTTTGGTGTATATCCAACCTTAGATTACATTGATTTGAGCCACAACAACTTGTATGGCCAAATCTCTCCAAGTTGGGGGAAATGTCATAATCTTACCGCCCTCAAAGTCGCAAACAATAACATCACTGGGAGCATTCCTCATGAGCTAGCTCAAGCAACTAACTTGCAGTACCTTGATCTGTCTTCAAATCATCTCAGTGGTAAGATGCCAGACATCTTTGGGGGCCGATTGAAAAAATTGATCAACCTTCTGCTTCAGGATAACAAGATATCAGGAAATATTCCCCCAGAGATTGGAATGCTATCTGGGTTGCAAGTTCTTAACTTGGCTGCTAATAAACTAGGCGGGCCTATTCCGCCCCAACTTGGCACTTGCACTAGTCTCCTGACCTTGAATATAAGCATGAACAAGCTTGATAGCAGTATTCCTACAGAACTTGGAAGCATTTTTGCCCTTGAATTTCTGGATTTAAGTCAATATCAGTTGGTGGGAGAGATACCATCTCAGCTTGCTAGATCAAAGTCACTTGAGATGTTAAATCTTTCTCACAATAGATTGTCCGGTTCCATTCCAACTTCTTTTGTTGAAATGCAAGGTTTGACAGTTGTTAATCTCTCATACAACCAATTGCAAGGACCTATTCCAGATTGCAAAGCTTTTCGTGAGGCTTCAGCTGATGCCTTGAGTAATAACAATTGGCTTTGCGGCAAAGCTAGAAGTCTACCAGCTTGTGTTCCATCCAGAAACAACATCTCTGGCAAAAAAAAATCATCACAACAGAACTGTTCTTCTCATTGTAGTCCCACTTTTATGCACTCTTCCTCTATTGTTGATCTTGGGCGAAGCTTTTTGTTTCTTCAGAAAAGTTGTTGCAAGAGAAGGCGTGAACCAGAGGAGGAATGTGTAGATATATTCACTTTGTGGGATTATGATGGGGAACTACTTTATGACAATATTTTGAAAGCTACAGAAGGATTTGATTCTGGATATTGCATTGGTTCAGGAGGTTACGGGAATGTTTATAGAGTGCTGCTGCCCAACGGTCGCATAATTGCCGTGAAGAAACTACACAAATCTGAAGATTCCAATCGATCAGTTCATTCAAAAGCTTTTAACAATGAGTTATGTGCATTAGCAAATATCAGACATCGCAACATTGTGAAACTATATGGCTTTTGTCGACAACAGGAGTTAACCTTTTTGGTTTACGAGTTCATAGAAAGGGGGAGCTTGAGAAGTGTATTGAATGATGAGCAGGAAGCAAAGGAGTTGGATTGGAACAGAAGAGTAAACATTGTGAGAGGAATGGCCAATGCTCTATCATACATGCACCATGACTGCACCCCGCCAATAATCCATCGAGATATTTCGAGTAACAATGTTCTCTTGGATTCGGATTTTGAGGCCCATGTCTCTGACTTTGGTACAGCGAGGCTCTTGAAGCCGGACTCTTCCAATTGGACCTCCTTTGCTGGAACCTTTGGCTACATAGCTCCAGGTAAATGACATTGCTTGGGTAACAAGTCTTGTTAATTGAGCATTTCACTAACTGTGATTAATCTTCCTTCCTGTAGAGCTGGCTTACATGATGCGAGTGAATGAAAAATGCGATGTTTATAGCTTTGGAGTTGTGGCAATGGAAGTAATAATGGGAAGACATCCGGGGGACTTACTCTTGCAGGAGGGGCCGGGGAAGGGTATTTTTCTCAAAGATGTGATAGACCGGCGCATCTCTCAGCCAGAAGACCGAGGTGTGGAGAGTGTGGCTTTGGTGGCCAAGATTGCTATGGAGTGCTCGCAAAAAGACCCTCTTCAGCGACCAACCATGCGGCAAGTCTCTCTAGCCCTGATCCAGTCTCAATGGCGAGCCATGCCCAAGCCTTTCTCCGCAGTAAAACTAGAGGATTTGGTAGCTGCTGGATTTTAGATGATCAACACCAATCAGGGTTGGCTACATATTATCCATGAAGTAATTGGAACTCATTTTTTGTTACTTGGAGAATAACGATCCATGATCATACAAATGATGCATGATGTAATTGGAACTCGATTTTGCTTACTTGCGGAATAATGATTCATGATCAGCGTAACTTTGTTTGGTTACTTGGTGCACCATTATGTATTTTTCATGGCTTCAAACAATTTTATTCAAGTAGGTTGTGTGCAATATATTAATGGCTCCAAAGGCTTCCTTTTCTTTCCAATACTGTAGGAGCAGCGGCAGTAGTAATAATAATAATAATAATAATAACAACAATATGTAGAATATGTTACAAGTAATACTAGTTGTAAAAAGTGTTGACCCAAGTGCAACCAAGAGGGGGGTGAATTGGTTGTTTTAAAAACTTTAGCAAAATTAAATTTTACAACTAAATTCACTCAACCAAAGTTCAAGAACAAACCAAGTAATGCTAAGCACAAATAAAACAAGTAAATAAAGGATGATAAAGAAAAGAGTGCACCAGGATTTATAGAGGTTTAACTCCACTAACCGGAGTTTACATTCTCTCCTCAAGCTTGCGTACTTGAGATTTCCTCCACTATGTCTTGATTAAGATTATAATAGTGTTTTCTTCAAGGTTCGAACATAACCAATCTCTAGTTTTCTTTAAGACTCACTAGAAACCACTATCTTGTTTTCTTCAAGGCTCACTAGAAACCACTCCACACTCAAAAGATTCTAAGACTTGAAATGGTTACAAACTCACAAGCTCACACAATAGCACTCTTGCTAGATATACAAGTGAAAGCACAACCTCAACAATGAATTTCTCAAGATAAGCTCTTTCTCTTGGATTTAATGATGAATCTTTACTTGTAATGGCCAAGAGTTATTTCCAAAGTATTTATCCATGTTTTTATACTCATTTGGGAGCCAAAGAGACGTTGAAATCCTGTTGGAGAAGTCTGGAAAAGCTCCTAAAAAACTGGTGACCGTTGCTCTGTTTTTTAATGCAAGAAAAGTTCCAGATTTCGTGTTAAGTTTTGAGTTTAACACGTTAAACTCAATTTCATCCTCCAATGGTAAAAAACGGCTAGAGATAGGTCATTAAAAGCTCTGCCAGAGTGTCCAAGTGGCATCCTATAATTCGACCAAGTCATTTTTCAAATCTTGACTCAAATCACGCCAGTCGAAGGATTTTGGGGGAAGCTTTCAAACTTGCGAATAATAGGTTAAACTCGAAGTTTAACACGTTAGTTGATATCTCAGAAAATAGACAGCACCTCCAAACTTTGAATTAAACTATTTTAACGCATTAAAGTATAAACTTGGGAGTAGGTTAGACTTAGGTGATAGAAAGACATGTTAAACTGTGACTTTAATAGATTAAACTTGAAACAACTTATAAAAACTTGTCATTTGGAAATCAAACTTGATTCAAACACTAATATAAATTAATAACCTACTAACTTCTATTCAAAAACAAGTTTCCTCAATTAACTTAAAACATAGTTTTTGAAATAACACTTGAAATACTTGAAAATCAAACACAACTTTAACAAATCTATTTTGACCGAATAAAATGAGATTAAACACACTAACACAATATACTTGTCATCATCAAAATTAAATATTTGGTTGGAACAAATCCAACAATCTCCCCCTTTTTGGTATGACAAAACTATATTTAAAAGAACACATATAACATCCAAACAACAATCATTCACCTTTCAAAAAATACATATAACATCCAAACAATTAGCATAAGCAATGATTCTCCCCCTTCATTAAATATTCTTCAACTTTATATCACTCCCTTTTTGTCATAATAAAAAGGATATATATATATATATCATCAAAACAAATCATGAAAAATTCTCAATATCACAACATGTAACAAGCTCCCCCTTAATTAAGGCATACAAATTCTAAGGTACTTTTACAAGAAAATATGCTCCTCATTAGTCCAAACATATAAAAAAATTTCTCCCCCTTTTTAAATCAACAAAATAACAAAATATCAACTAATAGGCTAGCAACATAATATTTTTCATATGAAATCATATAATCAAAATATTGGAACAAATCCACAATCATTATGATGTTCATAAAACATATCACATATCTTCCAAGAATAATGAATAACTTATATATACTCATTAAGCAACATAGCACAACCAAATAGCTCAATGCATCAATAATTACCATTAACCAAAGAAAAACAATAATGTTACCACAATTTGAGCTTTAATCTCAGTCACTTCTCATTGTCCTCCAAATCCCCAATTTATTTGTGCATAGAGCTTTATGTATAAACTTCCAATTATTGCTCCATGCTCTAGCATCCTATAATAAATCTCAAACTTTGATCTTTGGTACCCAAATTCCTTTGGGTCCTTCAAGGTTAGCTCCAAAAATGTTGGTTCCTTTAGGAACCCATACCAATTTATATCCCAAAGGAACTTTTCCTCTTCTAACCATGCATTCATAAGAATAATGCTTTTTTCTACCACAAGCATAGCATGTTATAAATGAACTACTCATGGATGATGAAGATGCATGATGTGATCAAGGAAGGCAAGGACCCATTGAAGGTTTCTAGTGGACCAATGACAAGGAAGAAAGCTAAGGAGCTCTCTAGTGCACTGCAAGCCTTTGTTTCAAGCTTCTTCATGGAGAATGGGCATGGAACTTCACAAGGAGCTGCTGGAACTTTCAAAACACCATATGGAGATGATGGACAAGCTTGGTACTCAATCCTAGAGTTTCTAGACAAGTCACAAAGCAAGGACACCGAGGACACCACTCAAAGTGCACCTTTTTGTGTCTACAAGCTGGATCTTTGAGCTCTAAATTTTGAAGAACTCTTTCCAAAATTTAAGAGGGCTAATCATGCCATTGGAACTCAAATATTCAAGCTTGGAGCTGAAGATATAAATGAAAACCCTAAAGAGCCCAAAGTGCACCTGAGAAGACCATTTGGGGGTTTTTGGGGCCAAACTTGTATTTGCACTTTATTTTCATTAAATTCCTGGTTATTTACATTGTTTAGGATGTTATTTAGGCTATGAAATTAATTCAGGTCACTTAGGACAAGTAGCATACGCTGCATACCTAAAACAAGGTTGAAGGGATGTAGGAGTCCTAGTTTGACTAGGTTTTCTTGAGTCCTTTGTGACTAGGTTTCCTAGGTGACTTGGGCTACGAATTTTGACCTGTATTTTACCCTAGTTTAGGCCTATAAATAGGCACATATTCTGGATGTAAAACATAGCTTTCAACCAAAATAATATTACTACTTTGGAGAGAATTCTCTTTGGTTTTTGGCGGACTACCTTGGTGCACAAGTGTGCTTGTGCTCTTGGTGTTCTATACTTCTCATTTCTAATCATAGGTTGATTAGGGGTGGGAGTTTTCAAATCCAGTTTCTTTGATGTCTTGTGGAGCTTGAAAAACATCTTAGGCTCGTTTCATGGTCTTTATACCATTAGGGTTCTCATCAATACACTAATAAACCTATTTCCAAATTTCTTTTCCTTAAGTAAAGACTATTTGCCTATACCCACTTTGTCATAAACACCTTTTTGAGCACCAAGAAATAAATCAAGGTTTTCTTTACCTTTGACAAATTTAGATAAAGATTGACTAAGATCAAATTTATCATTTTTCAATTCATCTATTTCTTGTCTCAGGGATAAGCTAATATCCAAGTTCTCCTTCTTCAAATCATTTATTTTTTAAAACCTTCAATTCATCAACCTTTTTGACAAGTCTTTTTGAATTTTTAAAAAGCTCATGAAATGCATCTAATAATTCTTCATATGAACAACTAGATGAGCATGATGAGGATGATGATGTGTTACTAGAATAAGTACTTGTTACCTCATTTTCCTCTTTTGCCATAAGACAAGTTAGGGTAGCTTTGATTTGAAGAGACTTCATCTTCTTCAATCAAGCAAAGATTAGCTTGATCACTTGTGTCATTTGATGATGATGAGCTTTCACTATAGGATGAGCAACTATCATTCCAAGCCGCCACAGCTCTAAGTTTATTCTTTCATCTCTTGTGATTTTTGTGCTTCTTTGGCTTGTTCAATAGACAATCAAATTGTAGATGTCCGGGCTCCTTACACTTGTAGCAAGTGATCTCATTCTTTTTACCTCTAGAACTCTTATTCTTCGACGTCTTGAGAATTTTCTTGAACTTCTTGGTCAAGATTGCTACATCATCCGAATCATCATCATTTGAAAAAGATGAAGATAAATCATCTTCTTTAACTTTGAAGGCCATTAACTTGTTCTTATTATTAAACCTTTCTTCCTCTTACTCCTTCATCTCATATGTCAATAATTTCCCAAATAGCTCATCAATGTGCATGGTCTTGATGCTTCCACCTTCATTAATAGCTTCAACTATACTTTTTCTCACCAACTCTTCCGATGCCCAGCAGCATCTTCGTTGTGTGACAAGGCGAGGCCGAGAGGGACTTCCAATGAGGGAGAACGTCTGAAGGGGAGATTTCCCAGGAGGAACTGCCTGAAACACTCAGAAAACAGAGGTTAGGAGGTCCCCGTAGTCTTTTTTCCGGGGAAAAGCCTCCAACACCCAAGTCAGTTTTTTGGAGGTGGAGGGGAAGTATTAAGGGCCAAAGATTCTTGCCTATTACGTATTTTCTTGGGGGGGAAGCCTCTTTTGTTGAGGCCAATTCCTTAGTATATAAAGGAAGGTGTGGTCCATTCAGATTGTGGCACGTGTTCGGTCGGATGTAATCTGTACTTTTGGGTGTGGGGGCCTCTAGCCACCCATTGGCTCCTCGGGCCATGGGCTAGGGCAGGAATAGCCCTACAAGACGTAGGCGGCGTCGGCGTGTCAGAGCGCATATGAGGGCGGAGTGTAGCGTGTGCAGGCGACATGTCAGAGGCTCCTTAAATGCTTCTGCCGTACTCCCGAGGTCCCCTTTAGTTGAAGTCACCCTTCAGAATAAGGGCCCTTCTCCCGAAGTCATCTCAGTAGTTCGGGAGTTTCCCTGGCACCGAAGCTCCTCGTTTGGAGGGATTTTCTTCTGCCGAAGGTGGCTGGTCCTTTTCCCCCGAAGGTGATTTGGCCGCTTTTCCAAGGGAGGCGATGCGGTATTTTCCCGAGGTCAGTACTGTCATTCCCGAGGGTGCTAGTGGGCCACCGAGGTCACTTGTCTGAGGCATCATACTTCCTTCTTTCCAGGTCGGTAGTGGTACTCCTTACGGGTGACACTGGATTTCCCGAGCGTGGTATCTGGCCGAAGTTCACAGGTTAAAGGGGCGATAGCACTTCGGCTATCACATGCCCCCCCTCGGAAAGCCGAAGTGGATACTTCGGCTTGTAGACCTTCTGGGGGCGCCTTTTGTTAGGCTCACCTTCTGAGTGCTTGGCTTAGGCCAAGGAACATAAAGGAATAATGTGAAGGACTGTGGAAACTAGTACATTGATGTATGTGCAAAGCTGGGAACTTTCAGGTCCTATTTGCACACAGAAACTTGACTATGGGAAAATGACAGAAAACAAAGAAATGGGACCAAATTGCACACTTAACTTGATGGTACAATTAAAACTACAAAGTTGAAGTGATAATTTTCGGCCATGCAAAAGTTTGCAAAGATTTGTGGTCTACTAGACCAAATTAAAGGAGACAACAATGATAACAAGTCACATCATGTCTTCCACTAAGTTAATAAGCATCATTACCTAGTTTGCCTAACTAGTACTTACACTAGTTACTTGGCCGGTTGCACATGGGTTTAATGGACACATTAGACACTTGGATTGGTGTGCGTGGCATTGTAAGCCATGAAGTAACCTAAGTGCCTAAGAGAACACGTGATTTAATGATGGATGTGTGACCGTGAAGATGTGAGGGCTGCATTGCACCATGCAAACTTGTTGAGGCCGAAAGCTAGCTTAATTGCCAACTTAATTACATGTGTCTTGTAACCAGTTTGCCTAAGACCAGTTAAGCCTTTGTTTTCATTTCGGGCTTCATTTCTTTTGGCCGAGAGCTAGCTTAGCTTGGTGTTCTTGGCTTAGCTCTTGAGTTCCTCCAAATTGGTTTCGGTTAAGGAGCAATTGGAGCTAGATTGAAGGAGGCAAGCTAGGATGCTTTGATTCTGGCACTACATATCTCACGTTCAAGCGTTGTTCTTGAAGAAACAAAGGAAGGCTGAGACGTTTCCAAGCTAGGGTTTGAGGTAATTCTTGATGTTTCCTTGAATACATGGTGATAGTTCCATGGACAAGGGATATCAATGCCTAACTAGTTATATGATAGGCAGATTGGTGTAGGAAATGTTTGGGCTCAAACAAGGCCAAGGCTATTCAAGCTCAAAATTGAGGCCAATTATGTGAAGAACATCACGGGTTGGAAGTTTGGTTTTGGCCGAAAAGCTTGTTTGAGGTAGGGTTCACTTAACATCTTGATTGCTTGGTAATATACCATGATTCAAGTGTTTAGAGTAACTAAGTGATGGTTAAAATGTGCTAAATGATCTTAGTTGCTAGATGGGCTATTGTGAATGATTCGGTTATGGTTGTTGATTAGCTAATTAACTATGGACATGTGCTAGAAATGCTAGTGAATGTGGCCATTTTGCTTGCTATTTCGGAGCTCTAGTGGAAGTGGAGATTATGGTGAAGGTGTGTGCAAAATTGCACATTGGCACATGTTATGGCATTATGGCCGAATGGTCATTGTGGTGTGTGTGTGTGTGCATTGTGTGCTTTGGTGATTTTCATGTGCTTGCTGACCAAATTATTGTTAGTGTAATTTATATGTCGCGGGTACTTTAGCATGTATATGTATATGTGGTGTATTCTTGTCTTTGTGTTTGTTTTGCAGGTTATGTGGAGCAAATGGGAGGTTAAGCCTTGAGTTGTATACTCGGCTTAACTAAATAGACTCCTAATTGAGTTGGTATTGCAAGTGAACTCTACTGAGTTTTATACTCACTGCCTATTACATCATTTTTCAGGAAAGGATATTCGGCCTGAGTGAGATTGCTTGTGTTTATGCTAGTGTGTTGTGCTAGTTTGCTTGTTTGCCAAGGTATGTGCCAATGTGTGCTTGGCTTGTCCATTTTGTACATTACAAGTCTTATTTTGGAAGTTGGCCGAAACTTATGTGTTAAGTTATGCAGGCTTATAGAGTTGGGACTTGTCTAGGAAGGCATCATGGACATGTGGACACTTGCTCTGATCATAGTCTTTACTTTCATGACTATGAATATGGCTATAGGTTTGGTCTTGCAGTGTGTCCTTTTGTATGGTATTCTTAAGGTGCTTTTTGAGCACTAAGTACATGGGGCTGTAATAACTTGGCACTAAAGACTTTAAAATCATGGCATGTAGCCATGTGTGTGTGTACTAGGTAGACTACTTCTGTTGTACATATCATGTAGTCTCGGATTCCTAGTTTTTGTGGTACATGAAGTACCTATGTAGGCCAAGAATGCTAGCTCCTTGGATTTGGTTTTGGGCTTGTCCTTGACGGATGTTGTGGACTTGTGAATGTTCTAGCATGTATGTGATGTATGTTCAGCTTATGAACCTCCTTTGCACTTCTATGGCCGAGACATACATGTGCATTCCAACTTATGAACCTCCTTTGCACTTCTATGGCCGAGACATACATGTGCATTCCAACTTATGTTTTCAAACCAAACGTGAACTTGGGCTTCTTAGTTGTCATTCTAAACTAGTACACTTGATGGCACACAACTAGACACTTAAATTCCTAACAAGTGTTGCCTTGCTTGTAGTGCAAGTAATTATGGAAGCCTTGCTTGTTTTGCAAGTTAGTGGTATTGGGCCTTGATCCTGCTGCCGTTAACTAATTGGAATCACTTATAAGCCTCTTGGGCCACCTCTCAGGCTAAATACCTTAAGAAAATAAAACTTAAGGTTAAGTTTTGTTAATTGGCTGAATTGAAAGGTTAGAGATTAAACTTCAGGTTTGGGACCTTGGACTTGGGTCAGGGCTTGTGTGAGGTGTGACACCTTTCAGGACTCGGGGTATGATGTTTGTGAAAAAGACACTTCGTTGCCCGAAGACACGCCCTGCCTGGCCAGGTGTCACTGTCTGCCCTTTGGTGTTCTTCGAGGTGCCCAATCTTTTTACTTTTTCTGCTACAGGTCAGTGGACCATCGCGTCTCGTAACCAGGTGTGTCAGTTTGGAGTAACGTGCCCGGGTTTTTCGGTGTGTCAAAAAATGTGTCCTAGTTTCTCGTGTTGGATGACACGTGGCGCGCGATGATTGGGGGCGGTCACGTTGGTTACACCAGCCATGTCTTTTCGCGTGCGAGGGGCAATTATGGCGACGGTTCACCTTCACGGAGCAATTTTGACATCGATTCAGCTACCCTTCCTCGGTCTATATGAACCTCCTTCCACCATAATCCTCATTTGTTCTTCTTTTGCCTTCGCTTTGCTCTCGTCTGTTTTCGTGCTTTCCCCTCTCTTTTCGCAGTGGTGCTAACGGCGAGGCGATTTCCAGCCACCATTCACGATGGTGTCTTCAAACCCTGATTTCGGCAAAAATTTTGGTGGCTTTTGATTCTAAGGGTCCTACGATTTCTTCATTTTTTGCTTTTTCTAGCTTCCCGAAGTCATTTTTCTTCTTCCTGAAGTCCCTCGATTTTCTACCTGAAGTCACTTTTTTTGCCAATCATGTCTTCACCTATCCCCCTTATGTCTGTCGCACCCATCCCCGAGAGCTGGCAACCTCTTATGTCTCACCCTTGTTGCTCCACTCCGGCAAAACTAGCGAAGTGGACAACCAAATTCTTTCTTCCTTCCTATGCCGTCACAAGGTTACCTCGTCTCGGCCTTTCTAGTTTTATGAACTATGATGACGAGGTTACCATTTTTCGAGCCCAACTGAAGGCCGGACTTCGGTTTCCTCCACTGAGGATGATTTGCGATTTTTGCCAATTTCATGGCATAGCCGTGAATCAACTTCCTCCGAACTCATACTGCTATTTTAACGCCTTCCTCTGCATGTGTGGGGTCTTCGGAATAGAACCACACTTCATCCTGTTCATGCAGTATTACAAGCTCTATCCGGTCCTGAAGGGTGGCTTCTATTTCATGCTACCCCGGGGATCTAGGGCCAAAAAGTACATGTTCACCTTCGCTACCAAAGATAGCTGGCTTGGGTGGCAAAAGAAGTTCTTCTTCCTAAAAGTGGCGGAGGCTTGGTCATACGTTCCGACTAAGTGGGCTCGGGGAAAGCTGGAGACGGATGTTGTGGACCCAAAAAAGCTGCTAACTCCCGAGTTGGCGGCGAAGTTTGTGGACTTCGATAGACGTATCTGGGCTATCGCTAACTGGGATGCCGAGGTCCCTCCACACCCCTTATACCCCTTCCCCATCAGATAGAGACTTATGACCGAGGAGGTCCTTCAAGAACTAGGGGTAGTCAAGGAGCACAAGACGGACCTCGCCATGCCAGCTCCTGCCATCGACGGGAAGGAGTCCTGGCTGGTGATGCTCCTTCGGGTAGAGCTCACTTATGAAGCCTTTTTCGAAAGTAAGTTTCCTTTCAATGTTTTCTGTATAAGTATCCGTTTGGACTTACATTAATGTTTTCCTTCTTTTTCAAAGATGGGCGATGAGTCGGCTGCCTATTATAAGTCCCTCTTTCTCGGCCAAGCTGAAAAGGGGGAACAGACAAAGAAGGGCGCCTCTAGGAGGCGTAAGACTTCTGGGAGTGGGCCGTCTTCGGCCAAGAAGGCAAAGAAGGACGTCCTTCCCCCACCGCCGGAAGACGTTGAGGAGGTTGGCGGCGAGCCCGAGGTCCTAGCCGTCCTGCTGACCGAGGTGGCCACCAATGTGGTCTCTCGAAGTCCCACCACCTCGCCAGATCTTTTGGGCTCTTCGGAAGCGGACCCTTCTGCTGAGGAGCTCGAAAAGCGCCGAAGAAGCAAGGGTAAACACATCCCTGCCGAGGTATAGGAGGTTAGGGACTGCGGCGACGACGTCGCTGAGGTTGCGCCAGGTTTGTCTCTTAGACACTTTTACTCTTAATCTTTGCTGATATATGACTAAGAGATTTTATCTTAACAAGACTTGTACTTTAACTTTGCAGGAGAACTGGCACCCTCATCCTAGGTGGCGGACCATGCCCGAAGGCGGGCTCTTCGGGACTCCCACGTCCCGAAAGACAAGGTTCCGAGGGAGCCGTTTTGGTCATTCACGGAGGAGATGAACTTGTTCTTCGAGGATTGCTAGCAAATAACTCCCCAAATGATGAGGGGCGTACTCACCCAGGCTTCTTTCAAATCGGTTGCCGAAGAATGCGCCAACGAGGAGACCCTCGCCTAAAAAATTTCTAAGCATGCTGCCCAGGTACTTCTTCAGGCCATTTTTCTCCCCTTTTTTCTAAGTACTTGGCTTTCTTTATGCATTTTTGACTAAGTATCTTCTCCTTTTTTGCAGCTTTTGGGCTACAGTGGGTACCTCCGGGCTTGGGCGGCAAAGGAAGCTTCGGTCCGAACTTGGACCAAAGATCGTTTGGAGAATGCCAAGGTCTTCTATGCCAACTCTGTTGTAAAAAATGCAGAGTTGAGCCGGATAGCCAGGGAGGATGTTGCCAAGCTTCGGGAGGAATTCTTGAAGGGCCAAGAAGAGCTCTTGAAGGATTTTTCTCAGAAGATGTCCGACCTCGGCGCGAAGGTGGTGACTTCGGCCAACGAGGCCTATCAAAAGGGAAAAGAGGAAGACTCTGCTCTCCTGGTGAAGGCACTTGCTGATAACGCCGAGCTTCAAGCCGAGGTCGAGGCTCTGAAGAAGGAGCCAAAGAAGAAGAAGGTGAAGGCACTGAAGAAGGAGCTTGCTGATCTTCATTGGGAAGTAGAAGACTTGTCGCTCGAGAAAGACAAGGCCGTCCAGGCAACCAAGTTCGCCTTCCAGGACGGCTTCTGTCTGGCTCGTCATCAAGTTCTGAAGAAATACCCCAATCTTGATCTTTCCTTTCTGGCTGCCCTAGACATTCCCGAGGGGCCTCGGTGCACTTGGTCAAAAATCAAGCTCCTCAACCTGCCATTTCTCCCTCCTCCGGCACCGAAGGTAGTGGCTAAAGATACAGGAGCTGGAGCCTCTCATGACACCGGGATCCCTAAGATGTTCTAGGGCCTTTGCCTTCTTTTCTTTTTCTTTGTAATCTTTCTTCTTGTAACCCTCTCCTTGTAATAAGGCCTTCTTCAATGAAATTTTTCTTTTTTCCTTCAGTGTTTGGTTAAGTATTTGAGCAGTAACTTTTATTTCCTAGTTATCCTGACCACTGTTGGTCAAGGGACTTCGGAAAATACTTTTTGCTTGCTTTGTTAACCGTCTTCGGAAAAATGTTCACTTTCGACGAATTCCCTTAAGCAAAATTTTGGCCTACTTTTGGGCCTACTTGTAATGGACTTACGTTTTGGGAGAATAACCCAATCAACTTCAGAAGGAATGAGTAAATTTCGCAAGCTTCTTGCTCAAGCCTTGTTCGGCGAGAGTTGGTGGAAGAAAATTTTTGTACTTAGAAACTTTTTCTAACTTGTACAATTTCTTACCAAAATTCTAGGTATAGAATTTCTTCAAGGCGTCCGAATGCCATGTATTTTTTAATTCTCCACCTTCGGCGTCGCCAAGCTTATAGACTCCATTTCGAACCTCGTCAAGGACCAAGTAAGGCCCTTTCCAATTCGCTTGAAGTACCCCATGGGATGGCCTTCGGGGTTCGAACTCGGCCTTTTGGAGAACGAGGTCCCCTTTCCTTATTACTTTTGGCCTAACGTGCAAGTTCGCGGCTGTGGCCACTCTTGTGTTCAAAGGCCTTCCTTCTGAGTTCAGCCACCTCTCTGTGTTCGTCAATTAGGTCGAGCTTAGTTCTCAATCCGAGGTCGTTCACACTTGTATTCTGATTGATGGATGTACTACCTCGATAGGGATAATAGCCTCTGTGCCGAAGACGAGTGAAAAAGGTGTCTCACCCGTGGCCCTTCGGGGAGTCGTCCGATAACTCCATAGCACACTAGGAAGTTCTCCTGGCCATTTTTCCTTTGCTTCCCCCAACCTCTTTTTCAGACCTTCTTTTATGGTCCTGTTGGATACTTCCACTTGTCCGTTGCTTTGGGGATGAGCTACCGGGGTAAAGTGCATTTTTATCCCGAGATTGGTGACGAATTCTTGGAATTCCTTGTCCATGAATTGGGAACCATTATCGGCCACTATCACCCTCGGTATGCCAAATCTGCATATAATGTTCTTCCAGACGAACTTTTGTATATCCTTTGCCGAAATGGTTGCTAGGGGTTCTGCCTCGACCCATTTAGTGAAGTAATCCACTGCCACTACACAGAACTTCACTCCTCCAGGTGCTGTCGGGAGTGGCCCGATGAGGTCTATGCCCTAAACTACAAAGGGACAGGGGTAGTCTGCCGAGGTTATTAATTCCGAGGGCAGTCTTTGGATGTTGGCGTGTCTTTGGCAATTGTCACACTTTTTGGACAAACTGCCTTGCGTCCTTTCTTAAGGTGGGCCAGAAGTACCCTTGGCGGAGTATTACTCCCGCCAAGGTGTCGGTTCTGATATGGGAACCACAAGCCCCCTCGTGGACTTCTTCAAGAACTATCCTAGCATCCTCTTCGCTGACACACCTCTGTAGTGGGCTCGCATACCCTTGCCAATATAATTACTCACTAATTAGGAAATATCGTCCGGAACGTCTTCGCACTTTTGCCGCTTCGTGAGGATCATCGGGAAGCTATTTGGTTGTAAGATACTTTTTTATAGGATCTTTCCACCCCTTATCTGAGGTTGCTATGCACAGTGTTGCTACGCTCGGGTGGCTCAACACTTCGGTGAACCTTTTTGATTTGGCCAAGCTGTCCGCTTCGGCATTGTCTTGCTGAGGTACACTTTCAATATGTACTGCGTCGAACTCTTGGATGAGCTTTGATACGAGCTCATGATATTTTGCCAAAGTTGGATATTTTGCCAAAGTTGGATCCTTCGCACTATAGTCCCCTGCCATCTGTCATACAACTAGCTGGGAATCGCTGTGGGCTTTTAAGTTTCTTACACCAATCTTTCTGGCTAGGCATAATTCTGCTATGAGAGCATCATATTCTGCCATATTGTTGGTGACGTTAAACCCAAATTTAATGGCTTTCATGACTTCCAAATCTTCGAGACCGCGGATAATTACCCCAGCTCCCTGGTGTTCAAAGCCGAAGGCCCCATCTACAAACAAGGTCCATTCTGGCTCACTTTTACCGAGGTCCGATTGATCACCTTCGGTAACGGGTACTTCGGCAATGAAATCCGCTAGAGCTTGGGCTTTTATTGCTTTCCTTGGCTCATAAGTAATATCATACTCGCCGAGCTCTATGCACCACTTGGAAAGCCTTCCTGAATGGTCTACTCTTTTCATGACATCCCGAAGAGGTAGGTTACTTTGGATAATAATGGGGTGAGCTTGAAAGTACGGACGTAGTCTTCTGCTTGCTAGCACCAGGACATAGATAGCTTTTTGTAGTAGGGGATACCTGACTTCGGCGCCATGTAGGGACTTGCTCACGTAGTATACTGGCCATTGCTCCGCCCCTTCTTCCTTCACGAGAACCGAACTCAGCACTTTTTTAGTAACGGCGAGGTATAGTACAAGGGGTTCTCCCTCTAGTGGTTGCCAAAGAGTGGTTAGGTGAGCTAGATAGAATTTGAGTTCCTCCCAGGCCCTTTGGCAATCCTCATTCCAAGGATGGTCATCGTCTCCGAGGTTGCCACCATTTTTTGCTGCCTTGGTAAGGACCTTAAAGAATGCTTGGCAGCGATCCCCATACCTGGAAATGAATCTGCTAAGGGACGTTATTCTCCCCGTGAGTCATTGCACATCCTTTGTTGTAACAGGAGTTCAGAATTCAAGTAGCGCCTTGACTTTTTCCGGGTTGGCATCGATACCTCTTTCCAATACCATAAACCCGAGGAACTTGCCTGAGCTTACGCCGAAGACGCATTTTTCAGGATTAAGGCAAATTCCGAATGCTCTAAGCTGGTGGAAAGTTTCCTCCAAATCTACGATATGACTGCCAGGCAATTTGCTCTTGACTATCATGTCATCAACATAGACTTCCATGTTCTTCCCTATTTGGTCATTGAAGACCTTGTTCATCAAGCTCTGATAGGTGGCTCCTGCATTTTTAAGCCCGAAAGGCATTCTGACATAGCAATATGTACCAACCTCGGTGATGAACGCGGTTTTTTCCTCATCTTTGGGGTTCATCCTGATTTGATGATACCCACTGAAGGCATCGAGAGAGCTCAGGAGCCCATATTCAGTGGTCGAGTCTACCAACTGATCTATTGGCGGGAGAGGATACGAGTCCTTAGGGCAAGCATCATTTAAGTTTCGGAAGTCGCTGCACATTCGGAGTTTGTCGCTCCCTTCTTTTGTGGCAATAACCACATTACTTATCCATTTGGGGTATTTGACCTCCTTGATTACGCCCGCATTTATCAAGTGTTGGACTTCAGTTTTGACGAAATTGTTCTTGTGTGTCGAGAGGCTTCGCTTTTTTTGGCAAACAGGCTTTGCCTCTGGGCTCACTTTAAGGCTATGCTGTATTATGCGAGGGTCTACCCCAGGATGTCTTTCAGCGAGTAGGCGAACAGATCTTTATTCATTAGTAGGGAAAGATACAAGTTTTTCCCTGTCACCTTCGGCCAATTTTTTCCCTATTTGAGTTTTTCGGCCTGGGACAAGCACTATTTCTTCCGTTTCTATTTTCTCAGGATCTTCTGTTCCTTCTTCTTTTGACCCTTCTGCGAGTACGGCCTTCGTTTCCGTAGTCTGCGCGCAGTTTGTCACCGGGGCTTTCCTCGCCTTAACGAACACCTTCCTCACCTCCCCCTGGTCGATGAAGATCTCAGCATCTCCATCCTTGGTGGTGAAGGTGACAGTTAGGTACTTTACATCCGGGCGGATGTGGAGGTTCCCTTGCGTTTGCCTCCCAAGAATGGCGTTATATGACGAAGGAACATCTATGACGATGAACCTTGTCATTATAGAGGCAAACAACTCATCTTTGTTGTTTATTGAGGTTCCCCTTAGCATCAAAGGAAGATCAATCCAGCCGAGGACGGGGAGTTCGGACGGTCCCACTCCAAAAGTAGGAGAAGTGACAGACTTGAGGTCATTTCTTGAAATACCCAAACTCGGCAGCAGGTGTGAGAATAAGACGTCCGCGTTTGAACCATCATCAAGCAGCACTCTTTTGACGTCCCAGCTTTCTATCCTCGCCATAATCAGCAGTGGATCACCATGAGAAATATGATAATTGACCCATCTTTTCGAACAAGCTTTTTTGATAGGTTCCCATATTCCATCACCGAAATCTCCTTGGACTTTCTTTTTCTTTCTGCGGACAGCAGTCCTGTTATGATCATTTGTATCACTCCTGCTGTGGGTGGTGGACACCTTTTTGGACTTCGGTTCTGGCGCCTGTCGGAGTCATACTCCTCGTCATCTTTTTTTCCCTCATCTTCTCTTCTTCCCTTTGGGGAAGGCATCCGTAGGTAACGTCGGAGTTGACCTTGCTTTATCAGTGATTCTATGTATTTCCTTAGTTGGAAGGAGTCCTCGGTATCGTGCCCGTGGTCCCGATGGAATTGGCAGAACTTTTTCATGTTCTTTTTGTTGTCTGAGGTCATGGCCTTCGGTCGTTGGATCAGAGTTCCTTGCCTTTCCATTGCCATAAGGATGTTCATCCTTGTGGTGTTCAGGGGAGTGAAAGTCAATGGCTTCCTTTCCTTAAGCTTCCGAGGTCATCCCCCTGATTCGGTCTGGTAGCGAGTTTGCTGGCTCAGCCCCTCGGTGCGAATGTGATCAAGTTTTGGGCCTCTCATTCTCAATTCTTCAGCAGTCATGTGCTACTCAGCCCTTCGGTAAAATTCACCGAGCGTGTCAGGGGGATCCTTGGAGAATTCATAGAACAGCTAGGAGTCTCTCCGAAGTCCTCGTGTCATGGCTAGGATACGTATTTCTTGCCTGAAGTCTGGAACACTTAAGGCTTCCCGGTTGAACCTTTCGACATAGTCACGAATGGTTTCCCCATTTTTCTACGCTATGTCAAACATTTGGATTGGCATCTTCGCCGTTGGCCGGCTTTCGATGAACTGCTGAAGGCAGTAGATAACTCTTGGAACTCCATGATGGTTCTAGGAGCCAGTGAGTTGTACCATGCCGTTGCTGGGCCAGCAAGGGTGACCTCAAAGCATTTGCACAAGGTGGCATAATCAGCACCGTGCGATACCATGCTGCGCTTATATTTGGTCAGATGAGCCTGGGGGTCAGTTCGGCCATCGTAGGTCTCCAACCAAGGTACCCGAAAGTCACTCGGCATGGGTGCTTCGACTACTGGTCGGGTGAATGGTGATTCGTCTCCATTGAAGGTTTCCGACAACCTAGCCTAAACGAGCTTCCGAGCTACCTCTCTCTCCACTCTTTCTACCCTCTTTAGGATTTTTTCCATGAGGAGTGTGGCACTGGGCTCTTCTTCCTGCTGTCTATAGGCCTCCAGAAACGGAGGCTGACGTCTCCTTTTTGGGGAGTGACTTCGGCGCCGAGGAGACGGCAACTTTTTTTCAGGTGAAGAACTCCTTCGACGGGGAGTTCTGGGTTGTTTTGGCCCCGTTTCTCCCGTAGGTCACGCCTTGAGGGGTATATTTTCTGTCGAGGACTTATCTCATTGATCCCCGCTTCCTGAACTCCGGTGAGTTGACCTGGGACTCTTCTCCCGATGAGGTACTGGTGAAGAGGGCCTTCGTCCCGGAGTTGGCTGTGGCCATCTTCGGTCTAACTACTGTGTCATTTCGGCCACGACAGAGCGTTGGAACTCACGCAGGAAGCCCATGGTAATAGTTAGAGGACGTTCATCCTCAGGCAAGAAAGTCCCTGCTGTAGTTTGTTCGATTGCCGGTTGAACCTCTGGCGCGGACAGGAACTTCGGAAGTCCCTTGTCCTTGGAACGCCGAGTTTCAACGACGGTGACCTGGGAGTGGGTTCCCACAGACAGTGCCAAATGATGCCCAGCAGTATCTTTGTTGTGTGACATGGTGAGGCCGAGAGGGACTTCCAGTGAGGGAGAACGTCTGAAAGGGAGATTTCCCAGGAGGAACTGCCTGAAACACTCAAAAAACAGAGGTTAGGAGGTCCCCGGAGTCTTTTTCCGGGGAGGAGTCTCTGACGCCCAAGTCAGTTTTTTGGAGGTGGAGGGGAAGTATTAAGGGCCAAAGATTCTTGCCTGTTACGTATTTTCAGGGGTGGAAGCCTCTCTTGTTGAGGCCAATTCCTTAGTATATAAAGGAGGGTGTGGTCCGTTCAGATTGCAACACGTGTTCGGTTGGATGTAATCTGTACTTTTGGGCATGGGGGCCTCTAGCCGCCCATAGGCTCCTCGGACCATGTGCTAGGGCAGGAATAGCCCTACATGACAAGACGTAGGCGGCGTCGGCGTGTTAGAGCGCATATAAGGGTGGCGTGTAGCATGTGTAGGCGACATGTCAGAGGCTCCTTAAATGCTTCTGCCGTACTCCTGAGGTCCCCTTTAGTTGAAGTCACCCTTCAAGATAAGGGCCTTTCTCCTGAAGTCGTCTCAGTAGTTCGGGAGTTTCCCTGGCACCGAAACTCCTCGTTCGGGGGGATTTTCTCCTGCCAAAGGTGGCTAGTCCTTCTCCCCCGAAGGTGATTTGGCCGCTTTTCCAAGGGAGGCAACGCGCTATTTTCCCGAGGTTAGTACTGTCATTCCCGAGGGTGCTAGTGGGCCGTCGAGGTCACATGTCTGAGGCGTCAGACTTCCTCCTTTCCCGGTCGATAGTGGTACTCCTTACGGGTGATGCTAGATTTCCCGAGCGTGGTATCTGGCCGAAGTTCACAGGTTAAAGAGGCGATCGCACTTCGGCTATCATCTTCATTTGTATATTCCTTTCCAAGCAACTTAAGTGGTGTAAGAATTTCATTGAACCTTTTGAACATACCTTTAATGCTCTCTCTTGGCTCCATGGTGAAAAGTTCATATGCTCTAACTAGCATGTACATCTTGGTGTCCTTGACTTGTAAAGTTCCTTCATATGTCACCAACAACTTATTCCATATTTCCCTAGCATCATTACAAGAAGAGACTAAACTGAACACATCGGGGGTTAGTGCACAACATATAATATTCATAGCTCTAGCATTCATAGTGCACATGGCATCACCTCCAACTTGAATTCTTTTGAATCTTTTAGTACTTGTTTACCATCAACTACTTTCAAAAGAATATTAGGACCATCTTTGATAATTCTCCACAAAGCATAATCAATAGCTTTAATATGAATCTCTATCCTAGTTTTCCACCAACTAAAATTTGTTGAATCAAACAATGGTGGCCTAGATGTACTTTGCCCCTCAAGATGCATAAAACTAGTGGTTGTCATGGATCTTTTGATTTTAAAATTGTAAGATTTTGAAAACAAAAATCACTAAGCTCTGATACCAATTGTTGGCCCAAGTGCAACCAAGAGGGGGGTGAATTGGTTGTTTTAAAAACTTTAACAAAATTAAATTTTACAACTAAATTCACTCAACCAAAGATCAAGAACAAACCAAGTAATACTAAGCACAAATAAAGCATGTAAATAAATGAGGATAAAGAAAAGAGTGCACCGGGATTTATAGAGGTTCAACTCCACCAACCGGAGTCTACGTCCTTTCCTCAAGCTTGCCCACTTGAGATTTCCTCCACTATGTCTTGATTAAGATTACAATGGTGTTTTCTTCAAGGTTTACACCCAACCAATCTCTAGTTTTCTCCAAGGTTCACTAGAAACCACTCTCTAGTTTTCTTCAAGGCTCACTAAAAACAACTCCACACTCAAGAGATTCTAAGACTTGAAATGTTTACAAACTTACAAGCTCACACAATAGCACTCTTGCTAGATATATAAGTGAAAGCACAACCTCGACAATGAATTTCTCAAGATAAGCTCTTTCTATTGGATTTAATAATGAATCTTTACATCTAATGGCCAAGAGTTATTTCCAAAGTATTTCTCCATGTTTTTATACTCATTTGGGAGCCAAAGAGACGTTGAAATCCTATTGGAGAAGTCTGGAAAAGCTCCTAAAAAATTGGTGACCGTTGCTCTGTTTTTTTATGCAAGAAAAGTTCCAGATTTCGTGTTAAGTTTTGAGTTTAACACGTTAAACTCAATTTTATCCTCCAATGGTCAAAAACGGTTAGAGACAGGTCATTAAAAGCTCTGCCAGAGTGTCCAAGTGGCATCCTATAATTCGACCAAGTCATATTTCAAATCTTGACTCAAATCACGCCAGTCGAAGGATTTTGGGGGAAGCTTTCAAACTTATGAATAATAGGTTAAACTCGAAGTTTAACACATTAGTTGATATCTCAGAAAATAGACAGCACCTCCAGACTTCGAATTAAACTATTTTAACGCATTAGAGTATAAACTTCGGAGCAGGTTAGACTTAAGTGATAGAAAGACATGTTAAACTGTGACTTTAATAGATTAAACTTGAAACAACTTATAAAAACTTGTCATTTGGAAATCAAACTTGATTCAAACTCTAATATAAATTAATAACCTACTAACTTCTCTTCAAAAACAAGTTTCCTCAATTAACTTAAAACATATTTTTTTAAATAACACTTGAAATACTTGAAAATCAAACACAACTTTAACAAATCTATTTTGACCCAATAAAATGATATTAAACACACTAACACAATACACTTGTCATCATCAAAATTAAATATTTGCATAGAACAAATCCAACAAAAAGACTGATAGAAATTTTTTTATTTGAGATGTTAGAGTACTTATGAAAACTTCTTCCTTGTACCTTTTTAAGATCTTATCAAAGATGTCAAATTTTCTCTTTTTATTGTAAAATTAAAAAAAGTAGCATGCAATTGTTAAGAAAAGATCTTAATTTAATGGACTTAATAATATTATATATTTAGAAATTTTTAAAAAAAGTTAAGATAGTAAATTTTATATTAATTTTTATACTTTAGATTCTGAAAGCTAATGATTAAAATAAAGATCTTATATTAGTTGGCTCAAATAATTAAATAGATTTACTATTAATGCATTAGCATAACTTTTGGCTTTTTAAGGAGATATAAGCTAAGTTTTTAATAAATGTTTTAATGTCTTGTTCACTATAGAAAAATAAAAAATATGCTAAGTCCGCAAGTGAGACATTCAATAAGAAAATCCAACAAAAATGAATTTCTTTTAATTAGTATGGCACTGTCAAATATAGTCTTGGTTAGTAAACGTTGAGTTTTTTCAAATACATGTAACTATAAATAACCATACATTGTTAGGCTCACCTCCTAAGTGCTTGGCTTAGGCCAAGGAATAAAAAGAAGTGATGTGAAGGACTATGGAAACTAGTACAGTGATGTATGTGCAAGGCTGGTAACTTTGAGGGCCTATTTGCACACAGAAATTTGACTATGGGAGAAATGACAGAAAATAAAATTTGAGGACTAAATTACACACTTAGCTTGGTGGTACAATTAAAACCACAAAGTGTGGGATGATGTTTTCGGCCATGCAAGTTTTTATGGTGACTAGTGCAATACTAGGCCAAATTAAGGAGACAACAATGATAACAAGTCACATCATGTCTCCCACTAAGGCATAAACCATCATTATTCTAGTTTGCCTAACTAGAACTATTTCTAGTTACATGGCCGGTTTTATTTGGAAGGAAATTGCACTTTGGAACTTGTGTGGTTTTGTGCTTGGCATAATGGGCCATGAGGTGACCTAAGTGTCAAGTTATATGCATGTTTTAGTGGCGGCCTTGTAGTCATGTGAAGTTGAAGGCTTCATTGAGCCATGCAAATAAATTGGAGCCGAAAGCTAAGATTAGTGCCAACTTATGTACATGTGTCCTATGGCCGGTTTTAGTCAAAGCCACTTAAGCCTTGCTTGCCTTCATTTCGGGTTCCTTGTTCATTTGGCCGAGAGCTTATTTTGCTTAAGTTCTTGAGTTCCTTCAAGCTTTGGTTTCGGTTCAAGGGCATTTGAAGCTTAATTGAAGAAGACAAGTTAGCAAGCTCGGTTTCGGCACTAGACCATTCCAATTCAAGCTTTGGACTTGAAGATTCAAGGAAGGCCGAGCCAATCAAGCTAGGGTTTTGAGGTAATTTGTGTGTTTCCTTGAATACATGGTAATTCTTCCATGAACAAGGAGTTAAAGTGTTGAATTGATGGTATATTAGGCCAATTTGGTGAAGAACACTTTGGCTTGGAAGTTTGATGCTTGGCCGAAAGCTTGACTTGAGGTAATTTCATGTTCTTCCCTTGATTACATGGTAATTGTTCCATGAACAAGGTTTAATGATGCCTAGATGGATATATGTTGGGCTAAATTAGTGAGGAACATCAAAGTTTGGAAATGTGTATTTGGCCGAGAGTTTGAGCTAAAGTAACTTAGTGTTCTTCCTTGATTACATGGAAATTAATCCATGAACAATGTTTATTGATGCCTAATTGATCATGTGGTAGGCTAATTGGAGTGAAGAACACTTGGGCTTTGAAGTTGGTATCTTCGCCGAAAGCTATTGAGGTAGGGTTCACTTAACACTTGACTTTGCTTGGTGAATTACCATGGTTCAAGTGTTTAGAGTAGCTAAGTGATGGATAAAATTGCCAAATGACCTTAGTTGCTTGATGGGCTATTGAGAATGGATTCGGTTATGTGTTGATTAGCTAATTAACTATTGTACATGTGCTAGAAATGCTAGTAAATGTGGCCTATTTACTAGGCATTTTGGAGCTCTAAGTGGAAGTGGAGTATTTGATGAAATTATGTGTGCAAAATGCACATGGGCACATGTTATGGAATATTGGCCGAGACCACTTTGTGGTGTGTGTGTGTGTGTTATTGTGTGCTTTGGTGAATTCTATGTGCTTGCTAACCCAATTTATATTATTGTTGATTATATGCCTTGGTTATCTATCATGTATATGTATATGTATATATTTGGTTTTCCTTGTCTTTGTGTTTGTTTTGCAGGTTATGTTGAGCTAATGGGAGGTTAAGCTTTGAGTTGTTTACTCAGCTTAACTAAATAAACTCTTAGTTGAGTTGTATATCAAGTGAACTCTACTGAGTTTTATACTCACTGCCCATCCTAATTGTTTTTCAGGAAAAGACATTCGGCCTGAATAGTGCTTACTTGTTTTGTGCTTGTGTTTTGTGCTAGCTTGCTTAGTCGTCAAGGTATGTGCCAATGTGTTCTTGGCTTATGGGTTTTGTGCATTACAAGTCTTATTTTACAAGTTGGCCGAGACTTATGTGCTAAGTTTGCAGGCTTGTAGTGTTGGGACCAGTCTAGGAGTGTAGTATGGATACTTGGACTTTGGCTCTGATCATAGTGTTCACCTTTATGACAATGAACATGGCTATTGGGTTGGTGTTGCAGTGTGTGCTTTTGTATGGGATCCTTAAGGTACTACTTGACCATTAGTGGTCATGGATTGTACTATAACTTGGCTTTGGTAGACTTTTGGGTTCATGGCATGTAGCTCTGTTGGATACTAGGTAGACTACCATTTTGTGTATATATATATGTAGTCTTGGATACCTAGCTTTGTGTTGGTTTTGCTGGACTTATGTGCCAAGTTATTTGTATGACCTTATGGATGGTTTTGGACATGTACATATGTTGGATGCTTTGGGCCAAGGTTTGGCATCTATATGAATGGTTAGGGACTTATGCTTGTATATGTGAATGTGAAGCATGAAATGTTGTGAACCACCTTATGTACCTTTGTTGGCCGAGAAGATCATGTGCATATCAACATGTGTTTTTCAAACCCAAGTAATTACTGTGGGCTTCTTGGCTGACATTTACGTAGTACACTTGATTGCACACCATTTAAGCACTTAACTTTCATTAAGTGTTGCCTTGCTTGTCCTGCAAGTAAACTATTAAAGCCTTGCTTGTTTTGCAAGTTAATGGTGTTAGGCCTTACATCTGCTGCAAGTAAACTATGGATTTGTTTTAAAGCCTCCTGGGCCACCTCCCAGGCTTTTCACCCTAAGAAAATAAGACTTAATGGTGTCTTTGCTTGTTTGGCCGAATTGAAGAACTTGAAATTAAATTCTGGGTTTGGGAGTTAAACTTAGAATTTTGGGCCAGGGCCTATGTGAGGTGTGACATACTGTTAGTGTTGTGCCCAAAAGCCAGTCATGAGATGATTGTATTTTTGTACATTGAGTCATGATATTTTATTAAGGCATTAATCCAGCAATTATGTTTGTTGTTTTGTTCCTGCGTAACTTAACAAACATAATTGTAACCCTAGAATAATGATATTCTTAAAAGTCCCTGGTCTAGTACTATTGTGGAGCGGGTTGCAATAATTCATAACGACTATCATATGTGGAGACTAATATGAGATATGTAGTCTACATATGGGTACAAGTTGGAGAACTTGTGTACTGGACCGACCCACCATGAGAACACTACATGGATCGTTATATGAGTGTCATAAGTGATTCCCATAGTGATCAGGGTATATGTAGTCCTTCGACCTAAGATCATCAATGTTCCCTACATGTGAGTCACATACTTTGATACTTTCCTTTGTTGCTCGTAACTGAGTGAACTTGAAGGAGGTCATTGGGTATGTCACATATCATGCGGAGGGATTTGTATGATCAAGATGGGATTTGTCCCTCCTATGTAACGGGAGCGATATCTTCGGGCCCCTTGATAAAGTGAGACTTAGAAAATGCATGGCCATGCTCGGATGAGTTGATATGCGATATCAATGTCATCAGTTTAAATTAGTCTACTCGGTAATCAAGAAACCAAAGATTGGGCTATACGAGAGTGACACATTCCATGTCTCGTGCTTAGTCTTGATATCTTGGACAAAGGGACAATGGCATATATCGGTGATGATCATAAAGGTATAGTAGAATCATCGACAATCTTGTCACTTGGGTAGCAATGATGTGTTGCTAGCCACCACTCATTGCTTATGATCATAAATGTGATTTATGATCATTGCCAACGTGATAAGAGCCTATTGGGTCGCACACATAGAGCATTTTGGATCATTAGAGTGCATGGGCTAATTATTTGGGTTATGGTTTCACTTTAATTTCGTATTAATAATGAGCCCAAAAGTTGAGCCATTATTAAGCCCGAAATTAAATCCTAATTGGATTAGGGCTTTGAAACCTATTAGGCCTGGAAGTTGAGTCTCACAATAAATACAACTTTTAAGTGAGAAATTCGCAGGTCTCCTTGCCCTAGCCTCCAAAAAGGACAGCCGCACTCTTCTCTTGCAATTCCTTGGAGGACGCAAGCTAGCACTGCGAGCGCAAGAGAAACGCATCTACCGGGACGTGGTGGAAGTGTGGTGATCCCGAGAGGCTCGTGTGGATACCATAGAGAGCCTGAATACGTCAACTGTTCAGGTTTTGTGATTCGACTCTACAGTTGAGTGAGAGATCTCAATCGAAAATTAGGTATGAAAATTTTCGAACGCCCGGTTTACCCCGTTTCACTTGGATCCTGGAGGGTTTCGGTTAAATTCCGCTGCGCTGTTTGGCTCCCGAAACCCAACACATACATCACTAGAAAAGCTTAATTACCTGACTTTCGACTTTTAATAAAAAATACACTTAACCCCAAGGTTTTTAATCTATACTTAACCTCTATTTTATGGCCAAGTCAATATGATTGTTTTAAAGAACGAGGTCATGTCTTGTATAGGCTTTTTTTTTTTCATCTTTTTGGTAATTAATGCTTATCCATTGATTTAAAAATTATACTCACATTACTAGAGTTTGAAAACCTAGTCTTACCTATTATCAATAACTTGCTAAGCTGGCGATCTTTCCTTGAAACATTAATAATTTTGCTCCTTCTAAAGATGATAGACCTTAGCAGCAAGAACGGTTCTGCATACTTTCCCCAATGGTTTTTTTCTCTCCATTTAGTTAGCAACTACCAAACCTCCTCTCTCCATCAATGTGGTCCTCAATTCAATCTTAGCCATCTCATCATTCTAGCAAATACGACACAAGCAAAGGTGTAGTTAAAGAAGAGAGATGGTTCTGACTCTCCTTTTTTTTTTTGGCACAAATAACACCTATTTTGCCCAGCCATTACCCATTTACACCTTTTATTCTGCATCGATAGCCACTTTCTAATGCCACCAGAGCTGCACCTTTTCCTCCACACTTTTCACCATCCAGTCCCAATACTTGAGGACGCTAATCCAGATCTAAGAAGCTGTAGACACAGGTTTTATTGTCCAAAGGTCCCCTATTTTCATATAATACGCATGAATCCAATGTTTCCACAGCCAATCTTTTTTCCAGTGAATATCCCACACATGTCAATGAGAGCATAATTACTATTACCCATATCCCTCGGGTTTAGGCTCCTTTAGCCTTTAGGCTTGCAAATCTTCTCCCATCCTACTAGTGCCTTTCGATTCCCAATCTGCCTTCCCAGACCGAAGGAACTTCTAACAAATATAATTGATCCTCTTTAACACCATCTTGGGGATGAGAAAAAATATAATAAATTCTTAGTACCTAAAAGGAAAACTAATAAATTATAGTTTAAGGTCTAGTCACTTTATATCTTTGCATTTTTTTATTAATTATATATATATATATATATATATATATATATATATTATATATAAACATCATGTTTTTAGGCATGTTTGATAGTCATATAAATCAAAGACATATTTTTTACAAAATTTTAGATCTAGTGCCATTTTTTAGCTTTTTGCCATAAAAAGACTTAAGAAAACATATAAAACAATCACATTTTTTTCTATTTTTCTCCTTGCAATTTCTAATTTTATTTTCATAATATAAATTATATGTAAATGGTATAATTGTGTTTAAATTTTAAATATTATAAATATATTAAAATGTTGATTAATCAAACAAGGAAAAATATTAACTTAGTAAACTGAATAGAACAATACTATTTTTCAAAAAATTAGAAATTTTCAAAATATGTTTCATATTTGAAGATGTTTGTGTATCAATGTCAAATATAAAAACATAATAATTTAGTATTATGAAAATGAATGGCCCGTTTGATATTAGCGTCAGCGATAGAGTTTTGAAAAAACTATCTAAAGGTAGCATTTAGCTTTTAACTTCAACATTTTCATCTCAACCATTAAAAAAATTATCAAAAACTTTAACGCTAATTACAAAAGCTATTCCCAAATGGGCGTGAAAAAGTTATAAAGTTGTAACAAAATTTTATTTTGGATAGAAATGAATAAAATTCTGATCCAATATATAGCGTACACATGTTGGGACTTTTATTTTGTTCTACTAAAACTTTTTATATGCCCTTCTAAGATTCCTCTAACTTCTTCATTTGTGAATAATCCTCTATGTTATCAGAACCTATAGTTAGGAGCTAAAAATATATAATTTAATTATAACTTTTGAATATCCAAACTTCTCTTCTTATTATACTTAATCTCAGATAAAATGAAAACTTGCAATCACAACATAAAATTATTAACTTCGTTTCTTAATAACTCCAAAACTATTTCCATGCTATGAGCCTCTATCATGAAATATAATTTTCAAACAGAAATTACTTCTAGTTTAATACAACTTGTAAGATTTAATTAGCTCGAAAAAAATTAAAAATGAAAATAATATTATAATATTATTTAGTATAGAAAAAGAGTTATTTTTCTAAGAATAAAAAATTGTATTACAATATTCAAAAGGATGAGCATGTGGAAAAAAAATCTTATAATTTTTCCAATATTTTAAAATATTGGAAAATGTTTAAAAAAAATATATATTTTTCTGCTCAAACTCCCCTTATTATAAAATAAGCAACTTCTAATGGCAAACAACTTTTTCTCTCCTAAAATTTTTCTCAACGGCCTTTGCTACAATGATATTTTTTTTTTTTTTTGTAAATGGTGCTTGAGTAATATTTGAATTATATTGTTACTCTTAAATGGAGCACATACTAAGCTTTCATATAATATATATTAATCGAAGTTACCAAAAAAAAATTAATTGACAAAAGTATTATTTTCAAAGACAGTTTTTTATGGAAAGACAATTGAAACTTTATTCAAGCATCAACAGAGGCCTCTTGGCTTGCAATACATGCAACTTCTTGTGAAAGAAACTCGGTCCACAAACCATAATCATCTCTAGCTAGAGCCTATTTCTTAAGATAATGGGCTAGACAGTTTGCATCTCTAAACAGTGAAGAATAAACCATGGCGGGGTTTTAACAAGAAAAGCTCTTGTTTCCTATCTAGGATCCCAAGCTTTTGAACAGAATAAGAATTATGAGCCTTTTAGTGTTTTTGCCACCTCCAGCCAGTTGGCTTCCAAGGTCACCGTCTGGAGTTCCGAGTCCTGAGCCAGTCTTATGCCTTCCCGCATTGACAAGCTTTTCGCCAAGAAATGTTCTTGTAAGCAACGCAATGGGACAGACCAAGCTGCCCTTAACTAGCCCTTTGCCATCTCGGACTACCACCCCAGTTCCAATCTTCCCATCACCCCCTAAAGCTGGATCTGTGTATTCACCTGTCACCAGCCCGCTGGAGGATTGTGCCAAACTGCATTGGAGTACTTTTTTAAGGGAAAAGACAAACACCTAACATCATTCAATGCTTGATCCACATGCCAACAAAATGATGAAAGGTCGAATTGAGCGCCTTCGTGCACTACCTTATTGCGATAGAACAATATAGACCATGCCATAATAAAAAACCGATCCCAACAATCAACAAACTGGTTGTCATGTAGCCACTGCATCCATTACGTCATGCTCGATGAATCGATTACAGTAACATAGAAAATTTTTGGGCTTCCCATGCCGCCTTGACCACCGTATAGTCCCGCATATATGAAGCGTCATTTCCACCACACTTTTACATAGCGGGCAACTAGCATGCTCTAATATGTGTCTCCTGGCCAGCTTGGCCCGAGTGGGTAAGCACCCACGGCAAAGTCGCCACACAAAGATCTTTGTCTTATTGAAGACCCACGACCCCCATATCGTTGCCCACATCAATTTATCAGATGTGTTGAATACATCATCACCAGAATTCCGGAGTAATTAATATCCACTCTTAACTGAGTACTTGCCATGAGAATTGAAAGGCCATACCAAAACATCATCCCCCCAGGAATAAAAAAGGATAGCCAAGACACGCGCTACATCTGCTCTGCAAAAGACCTGATTCAAACGCTACACATCCCGTCCGTGTCCTCGGTGCAACATTTACTAACTTGCCACTCTTTCCAATCTTCAAAAGCCCATGTGACGGGCTTGAAAGAGGGATGACCCAGTAGCCACTGATCCTTCCATACTCAGACCCTTCTACTCTACTATGGATATGGTAGACATACGTCTAATTAAACATAGTATTGATTTTACATTTTTACCCCTAACCCTAATTTTTTTTTTTCAAACGTTTATCTCTCTCTTTCTCTCTGTCTTTCACGCCACTACTCTGTTTCTCTCTCTACCCTCCTCTCATCGCCGCCGCCCCCGCTGTTATCATCGCCGATCACACTGTTGACTTTGATCGGATGATCGGTGAAGCGAATCGACGATTTGAGGAGGCGAAGTGGCAAGGCGAGTCTCAGGCGAGGGTCAAGGTGAAGCGACGTGGCGAAGCGGCAAGGTGTGATGCGATGCAAGGCGAAGCCAGGTACGATGCTAGGCAGTGCTTATTCGAGGTGAGGCGCGAGGGGCGAAGTGGCGAGACGATCGCAGGAGCGCCGATCGAAGGAGGTTGAGAACTGGGATCCAATCGCGAAGAAGGCTGAGAATCGTAGGAGGCGAGACGATCACAGAAGCGGCGACCAGTGATGCGAATCGTCGATCAGAGGAGGCGAAGGAAGCAACGACGCGAGTGTGGAGGTGAGGCGACGAGATAACTCTATGGCGAGGACAGAGGTGAGGTGACAAGGCGAGTTCGAAGATTTGAAGTGGCGAGGTGAACAGGCATGGAGGGCCAAGGCAAGGAGGTGCGAGGGAGGAGGAGAAGCAGCAAGGCCAGTCCGATGAGGCAAAGGGGCTAGGTGAACAGGTGTTTGAGGAGGGAAGACTAGCGATTTGTGAAGGTGGCGGCTGTGAAGTGCTTTAAGCAGGTGGCGATTGTAATTTTGTTATTATTTAGATATTGTTACAGACATTTTGCAGACATTTTTAAATTTTTATTTAGATACTTCTTTTATTATTTCATATACATTTTTTTATCATGAAAATAAATTGTTTGTGTATTGCTTTAGACATTTTGTCACTTTTCTTTAGACACTTTTACATATTCATCCAAACACCTTTTTATTGTTTCAATTAGTTTTTTTTTTTAAGAAAATAAATTGTCTACGTATTGGTTAGACACTTCTAAATATTTCTTTAGACACTTTTCAGTATCTATTCAGACACTTTTTAATTGTTTCAATTAATTATTTTTGAAGAGAGTAAATTGGCTACCTATTGATTAGACACTTCTAAATATTTATTTAGACACTTTTCGGTATCCATTCAAACACTTTTCATTTTTTTGAACATGACATGACATATACGGCAGATCATGATGTATGACAGTTCGGTGGCGGCACCAGCGCCAGCACCGGAGAAGAAGACAGCATTAGCAAGCTAAGTTTTTTTGTAGAGAAGAATATTTTAACTAAGGGTATTTTTGTCAATTTTTTTAATGATTTATGCCTTATATATAGAAGATTAAGGGATGGGTTAATATGTCTAATTAGACATATGTGCATAATAAAAGAACTACTTCTACTCTGCCGTAGTGTCAGAACTACGGCAATATGCTGTAGCGTTCTAGGTGTTGTTGGATTAGAAAGTGAAATAAGAGCCATTAGATCTTTAACGTGTTACCGGTTGAACAAATGTTGAGGAGTGAGAGGAAAAATAAGAAAATAAATAAACTGGAAAACAAAGAACGAAAACGTCTTAGGAGAGGTGAAAGCGAAGAAAAAAAATTGATTGGACAGACCCTTGAAAGTAAGGAGGGGTTCATTGAGAATCCAAAATCTGTGACTAGGGCAGTGAATCACAGGACAAGCAGAAAAGGTTGTTTATTGGTGGCCGGAGAGCATTAGCATTGTCGTGTTATCTATTCATAATAGATGAGGAATTCGAAAGCTATTGAATCTTTGAAAAAGTAAGCACAATGTGTTATATATGTGGGATATTTACTGTAATTGATGTAGGAGTTAGTAGGTCGATCGATTTAGAGGTGTTGTATGTTGTGTCGTGATAAGCTTATATTTATTATATTTATTTCTTTCATATTTAGTATGTTTTAATATGTTTTGAATCCTAAAGATATATTTTGAGTATGTTTTTTAGCTTAGAGCATATCTGGACTCAATTGATTGAAAGTGAATTTAATTTGCAATTTTACAAGTTTTAATTTAATTGTGTTCTTTCAGGATTTTGACAGATTAACGATATTCCAGTAGAAAAATCATATCTTGAGCTAAAGAGATCGGAATTGAGTGATGCTTGATTCATTGGAAAGCTAACATCCGGAGCTACAAATCATATGCAGATCATAAGACTCAAATTTAGCTTCAAAATCGCGATTTGCGAGTCATCACTGATTCAGAAGCAATTGCAGTATTTTGGGCATATCTTTGGCTGTAGATGTCCGTTTTATGAGATTTAAGTGTCGTTTCGAAGCTAAGAAAGAGCTCTACAACTTTCATACTTTACATTTTGAGAATTTATGGCTGTATCAAGGTCGAATATCAGCTTGAAGTTGCTGCTGATGTTCTAGAGCATTGCTTGGCTGACAACTTTAAAACCTTCTATTTAATTTGAATCCTTTTATTTGTGTGGGGTAAAAATATAAAAATTTTAGGGAGAGTTTGTAAATTTAGCACACTCAGTTATTTTTTTTAGGTTTTAAAGACAAGGGCTGCGCCCCCTCCCGCTCTTTCTCTTTTTCCACAATTTTAGTTTTTTTTTATTTTTTATTTTTTATTTCTTCCGATTATGGTTGAGTAATTTTCTGGTTTAGTTTACGGGATGATTTCCATCACCAACACCGGTTGTGAGAATTGATTTTTCTTGTTGAAACTTTCTTTAATTCCAAGTATTTACGTCTTTATTGTTTAGATTTATTGCAATTAATTTTCCTGTTCTAGGTTGTTGGATTAGCTATGCAATTGTAAATCTGTTTGATTTTATTTTAACAGCTTAGGTGAAGAATTCAATTTAGAAGCAAGTGAATTGACTGAGATTACTTTTATTTATAGTTAGTTCATACAGAGAAGTAAGACAGGTTAAATTATTTAAGCTTTTGGATTATTACCTGGAATAAACTTTTGTTCATTGTTCTTAATGCTAATTTTGGGTTTATTAGAAATTATTTTTCAATATCTAGTTACTCAAAATTAAGAAATTAATCAGAAGCTTTTTCTGGTTAATTTTACTGTTGAATTCTTTGTGTTCTTTTTAGCTTTAAAGAGAGTCTTGTTTATTTGCTTGGATTGAAGAAATATATTTTTGTGATAATCAACTGCGTAACAAGAATGGATAATCAACCTTGAACTGAACATTTTTAGTATTGGTTAATTTCATTTTGATTCTACAGTTAATTTATTTCAGCTTTCAATTCAAGAAAACTCCTCAATCTTTTATTTCAGTTTTTTGACAGGAAGCTTTAAGTAAAAAAATTCCCTTGGGATTCGACCTGGTTTTTACTGCTAAACTACAAATTTATTTATTCTAAGTTGTTAGTGATACCAGAATTATTTTTTACGGTTTCGACAACTGACCAAAAATTTGGCGTCGTTGCGGGAGAGATTTCTTTTTCTTCTAAAATTTCCTTTTTATTTATTTGTTTTGTTTCTTTCTTTCTCAGTAAACTGACTTACGCCAAGATCTTTTCGTACAGGTGAATTAGTGTTTGATCCAGAGATTGAGAAGACAGCAAAGGTAAATAGGAAAGCAAAGAGGCAAACGGTCAATTTTACAACTTCGACATCTACGAACAGCAACTCAGAACTTAGAAAGCGAAGAAGAAGCAGTTGTTACTGTAGAGATGGCAGCACAAAGAACATTAAGGGAGTTGGAAACTCCCGATGTTGTCTAGCAATCCCTGTGCATCGATTTTCCCAAAATTGAGGTAGCATTTGAATTAAAATCTGGATTAATTCATTTATTGCCTACTTTTCATGGCCTTGCAGGCGAGGAACCCCATAAACACTTGAAGGAATTTCATGTAATTTGCTCAACCATGAAACCACAAGGAGTTACAGAAGAATAAATTAAGCTAAGAGCTTTCCCGTTCTCTTTGGCGGACTAAGTGAAGGACTGGCTATACTATCTTTCCTCTGGTTTGATCAGAACCTGGAATGACCTGAAAAAAAAAATTGGAGAAGTTCTTTCTAGTTTCGAGGGCTGGAACAATTAGGAAGGAAATTAGCGGGATTCGGCAGTATAACGGCAAAAGTCTCTATAAGTACTAGGAGAGATTCAACTAGCTATGTGCGAGATGCCCACATCACCAGATTTATGATCAACTGTTGCCGCAGTACTTCTACGAAGGGCTACTGTTCATGGATCGAAATATGTTGGATGCGGCAAGTGGAGGAGCACTTGTAGAAAAGACGCCCGAAGAAGAAAGAGACCTGATTTCTGAAATGGCAGCCAACTCGCAGCAATTTGGGACATGGGTAAACCATATGCCGAAAAAGGTAAATGAGATAGGAACTTCGAGTATTGAAGCTCAACTTTTTAAACTAACCTCTCTTATTAGACAAGTTGCCTTGGGACAAGTCAAAAATTCTAAAGTTTGTGGCATTTGCTCTACTCAAGGACACCTTACTGACTCGTGCCCACAATTGCAAAAGGATACAACACCTCAAGTGAATGTGGTAAGCGGGTTTGTTAACCAATCAAGAAGATATGACCCTCATGCCAATCAATACAACCTTGGTTGGAGAGACCACCTGAATTTGAGATATGGGTAGCCAAAAAACCAGCCACCATATCCATCTGCCAGTTACAACAAACCAACTCCTCCACCACAAAACCAATAACCAAATTCAGGTATGGATTTAGAGGATATTATGAAAGCTTTAGCCACTAACACTCAAATGTTTCAACAGGAAACAAAGGCTAGCATTAAAAACTTGGGGATCCAAATTTCACAACTAGTAGTCACATTGAACAAAATTAAAGCTGAAAAACGAAGACTGCCATCCCAAGCTGAAATCAACCTGAGAGAGCATGTTAATCTCATAACCCTTCAAAGTGGCAAAGAGGTGCAAACCACCACATCAAAAATGGGAGCACTTAAAAAGGAACAAGATAGCCTAAAACCATCAACTTCTGGTGCACCAACTGAGGAAGCAAATAATGAGCAAATTTTTCAAAAACCAACAAATTCTGATTCCACCTCATTTTCCTGGCAGGTTGGCAAAATAAAAAAAAAAAAAGACAGAGCTAGAAATTCTTGAGATTTTTAGAAAGGTTGAAATAAACGTACCCCTGCTGGATGCAATCAAGCAATTGCCTCAATATGCCAAATTTCTGAAGGAGCTGTGCACCAACAAAAAGAAGTTGCCAACTGATGAGACAATCAAAATTGGTGAGAATGTGTTAGCGATAATTCAAAAGAAGTTGCCTAAAAAATGTAAAGACCCTGGTATGTTTACTATACCATGTGTAATAGGCAATTTTAAGGTGGAAAAAGCTATGTTAGATTTAGGAGCCTCAATTAATGTCATGTCATATTCAATATATACTTTTTTGAAACTTGGACCTTTGAATGAAACTGGTGTTGTAATGCAATTAGCTGATAAATCGAATACCTACCCTAGGGGCATAGTTGAGGATGTTTTTGTGCAAGTAAATGATTTAATTTTTCCTGCTGATTTTTATGTGCTTGATATGGAGAATAGTGACCTAGCCGCTACTATTTTGTTAGGAAGACCATTTTTAAAGACATCCAAGACCAAGATTGATGTAGATATTGCCACTCTCACAATGGAATTTTATGGAAAAATTACATAGTTCAATATTTTTGACACACTGAAGGAAGCTGACAAGGATAATTCTATTTCTGTTGTTGAAAAAATTGATACTTTGGTGCAGAATGAATCAGGAACAAAGTTTGAAAACTAAGCAAAGTTGGCACAAAAAGATAAGAAAGAAAATATCAAGTTGTAGCAAGAGCATGAGATGTCATTTGTGGTTGGACAAAAGGTGTTGCGCAAATACAAAAAAAGATGGAAAGCGTTATCTAGCAATATCTCTTCCAAGCTGGCGGTGAACCGAACCATATGGGGCAGCAAGCTGAAGTCAAATTCTGGGCTGCGAATCATTGTGAAATCACCTTTCAAGATGGTACCTTTTCTTTTCCCCATCTATGCTTTTATTGTGAACATTGAGGACAATGTTTGATTTAAGTGTGGGGAAGTGAGTAGCTTGAGCCAAAATTTTCTATTTTCAAAATTTTTGAACTAATTTTTTTTTATTCATACTTTTGAGCATTGATCTAAATTGTTAGATGATTTCACCTTTTTTGTTCTTGAATGCTTAGCTTAAGTGTTGAGTTAGTAATTTATTAGCCTTTATGCAACTTTCAAAAAAAAATTTTAATTGTTTTTACAATTTCTGATCAAGCTAGTTGATGGTTATCTTGAGAAGCTGATTTTTCATCAAATTTGTGTACTTAGTACATTGATTTAAACCATGTGAAATTATGAGCTTATTAAGTTGAAAATGTGGTTTGTTCGGTTGATGGACGATTTGAATCACTTGAGAAAAAAATAAAAATTGTTGTTTGGATTGTTGCATTCTGGTAAAAAAAAAATTTGCTACTTCACTATTCTGGGTATTGAAGCATGTTGGGGCCTTCTCATCATACAAGAGTCGATCACTGCTAAAAAAGGTATTAGGAACATAAGTATAGTCAAAGACCGCTTTGGAGTTGTGTCAAGTTAGTAGCTTGGATATGGCAGAGCCCTTGTAATACACTTGCTAAATGACGGAACACAAAAAAAAAGACAAAATGAAAAAAATCAAATAATAAAAAAGAAAAAAAAATTAAATTCTCAACTGATTTCTTATTTTCCATAGGTTTGTGGTAAGATCGGTTGTGCTTTCTGAGTTCTTATCTACCTAATTTGTTCTCTTTACTTTGTACAAAAGTTTGGTATTTTTCTCAGATTTTCAATGGTGATTGTTGCTAGCTTGAGAAGAAATTGTTTTCAATGACTTATTTAGTTTTGAGTTGCTATTGCCGAGTAGATTGCATACTTATCTCCTCTTGTTGCGTTTTTCAAAACCTTTAGATGTGAAATTATCTTACTCGATTTAGCTCAAAAGTATGATTCTATTTTGAGTTTTGCCCAAGGATGAGCAAAAGCTAAGTGTGGGAGAATTTGATAAGTTTATATTTATTATATTTATTTCTCTCATATTTGACACACTATCCTTAACCTCAACTTTAACCTTGTAAACCCTACCCTTAGTTTATGGTAACAACTTTCCCATTCCATTAACTTACATTACAATTTTCATAATACATTACCAATTAGTTGATTTGTTAACCACACATCAAATGCATAGAAAAAAGAGTAGGATGGAATTGAGCCAACATTTGATAAGTGGTGGATTCAAACTCACACTCGGAAGAAGATGAATCAGCTTGTCAATTTGATTGTGCTGCAGCTTAAGGTAATAAATTTTCATACATCATGGCTAACGACATTTACATATATATTAAGTGTTTTTACTAAATCTAATTTCATTTTATTGTAGGAAGGATACATGTAGAGGGTTCAGCAAAAATACCCAAATCTGGACAACTGACCATAGTTTGATGCACAATTGTGGAATGAGGTACAAGGCCTACCAAAGAAGGGTCGACTATCGGGCATTCCACTTTGCCTTGCTGATCCCCATACATTTGGACCAAACTAGGTATTTTCCATTCTGATTTAACTTTATTTATTAATTTTATCCCTTTTACCTTCCTAACTATTTTTGACTATCTACATTAGTCGCCAAATGTTGATTTAGCTGAGATTGCTCAGTTGAGGACTGACAATGCCCAACTACGACGCGATTTCACCCAACTCCAAGTGGTGGTTCATGAGCAGCATCAGGCTAGCCAGTCGAACACTAATGCTGCAGTGAATGCCATGATGAACAATTTGATCCAGCAAGGTATCATACCTACATCAGCTATCCCAGCTGAGTTCCAAACCATGTCCTCGACTCTGCATGATGATGATGGCGGTACCTGGCGAGATGGAGGTGTTCAGCTCAACTCTGCATCCGGTTGACTATTATTAGTTGATCTCATTCAAATGGAAATGTTTTAGCTTATCTATTAACTGTAATCAATTTTTTTTGTATTACTTTTATAAGTTTAATATGTATGTGTGTGTGTGTGTGTGTGTGTGTGTGTATTCACTACATCTATCTATATATGTATATATACAAAATCATAGGACATTTATTGTCAGAAAAGTGTAGGACAAATGATGTCACAAAACCGTAGTACATTAATTGTCACAAAACCGTAGGACACTTATTGCCACAAAACTGTAGGATAGTTGTGTTAGAAAACCGTCAGACAAAAATTGTCAAAAAAGCGTAGGTATTAAATATCTTGAAACTATCAAAGTATTGGTCTCAGAAATTCGCCAGATGATCCTACACTTTCTCTTTCCAACACGGGCATTTCCTACAATCTTGTCCTACAATTTTTATTGTACCAAATTGTAATTCCCTACACTCTTCCTACAGTTTTTGCCATCTCAAATACCTTTATCTCTTATAGTGTCATTTTGTCTCCTTGTCTTTTGTAAGTTTCTTTTTTCCCCCTCTATATTTTGTTTCCCCTTTTCTCTTTTTCTATTCTTCTTTTGTTTTCATTTGTTTCTTTTTTCAAACAAGAACTAAAACAGCTAGGTCATATATGTTGTTTTATTAGTTCTTATGTGTTCTTTTATCATTTTTATATATTCTTTTATAAATTTCATTTGCTCTTTTATTAGTTCTTATTTGTTATTTTATCAGTTTTACCATTTTTATCATTTTTATTTTTTTATTATTGTTGTTTTTTCTAGAAGCCACTTTTTCTTCATTTTTTTGATTTCAAAATTTGTCAACTAATAAAGAAATAAATATCTTATTGAGCCAAAAGAACAAACAGTTATTGGAGAAAAAATAACAAGTTCATCTAAAAGAACAAATGGATTCTGACAAAATAACTGATTGAACATCTCACTTTATATTATTCTACTTTTTTAGTTTTATTTTTTTTTCTGATTCCAGTTTTCACATTTTCATTTTTTTTTTATTTTGTCACTTGAAGAGAACAAATATCTCATTTGAGACAAAAAAAAATAAATAGTTAGTGGTAAAAGAACAGTTAGTTCCTCTAAAAGAACATATATATGCTAATAAAAGTACAACTAGTTTCTATCAATTATTACTTGTTTCTTTATCAGTTTATCTGTTCCTTTATTATGTTTTATTTTATATGTTATCAATTTTATCTGTTCTGTTATTAGTTACTGTCTGTTCTTTTATCATTTTTATCTGTTCTTTTATTAGTCCTTGTTTGTTTTTTTATTACTTTTATAAGTTCTTGTTTGTTCTTTTATAAGTTTTGTTTGTTCCTTTAATAATTTTATTTGTTTTTTAGTAGTTATTATTTGCTGTTTTATCATTTCTGTCTGTTCTTTTATTAGTTCTTATTTATTATTTTATTAGTTTTATTTTTTATTTTATAAGATTTTATTTGTTTTTTTATCAATTTTATCTGTTCTTTTATTAATTTCAATAAACTATTTTTTTCTTTTATTGTTATGTGTTTCTTATTTTATGAGTATTTATTAATTTTTTGGGAGAAATTAATTGTTTTTGTATCATTATCAGTTTGTTCTTTTTTAGGAACCATATATTCTTCTAAAAGTAATTATTTGTTCTTTTAGATTCTAATAAAGGAATAACTAGTTCTTATTTTTTTATCAGTTTTCTCTGCTGTTTTATTAGTTAAAAAATTTTAAATAAAAAATAAATAGAAAATAGAAAATATTTAAAAATCATGAATAATATAAAAATAAAGAGTAAAAATAAAACTAATAAGAAAAGGTAGACAAATTAAAAAGAAAAGTAAGAAAAGCATCAAAACTAGAAACAGATCAAATAATAAAAAAACAATAAGAAAGAAAAATATAAATTGAAAGAAGGAGAGGAAAAAATAAAACAACAAAATGAAAATAAAAAGTAAAACTTGAAAAAGAAAATTAAAAAAACAAGATAAAAAAAATAAAATGAGTAAGAGCAAGTAAAAATGAAGAACAGAATAAGCAAAGAAGTGGAGCAATATTGGGGGCCGTGGGTGGTTGCTGGAGGTTCCATCCATTGCCCACAGAACGCACACCACTCCGCGCAAACCGCACGACTGTCTGAAGTGAGCAAAACTTTCATAAATACATTTAATAATATGGGGTCAAAATGACAATTTTTAAATTCTTCAGGGATGACATGCGGCATATGCCTGGCTTACGGTCCTAAATACTACTTAAAACCGCCTGAAATGCGCCATTTCGTGCAGTTCATGTTGCGATACATGGCATGAGTCTCTTCATTAAATATTTAATTTTTCGCTTGGAAACATACATGGACAAGTCTAATGACTGAAAAAAGTTGTTAAAACTATAGAATAACTTACAAAATTATAATCACTAAAAAGTTTATTCAAAGAGAGAGACAAATTGACTACAACTCTACGTAAGAAAATGTCCAAGATAATTGAAATATGATTGTTCCATATGTTAATGGTTGATGTGGAAGTCAGACTCTTTCTAGAAAAAAAATATAGCAAACGGATAACTATTGATTCCAGGTAAATGGCTAAATTTATAGGATGAAAATAAAAAGCAAATTGTTACCTATAACAAATTAACAAAAGAGGAGACAAATTTTCTCCAACTCTATGTCTAGAAATTAAGGAAAAAAATTGATTGAAATTGGACCAATTGGTTAAAGAACTAATGATATCTGCCGTAAAAGTCGCTTACAAAAAATAGTTTGGTATTATTATAGAAAGCAAAATCCATTAATTAGCATCACCGTCGTCAACATGTGCGTAGTCGTCTACCCGAATTACTTCCGACCTAGGATGCAGGTTATTAGATATTGGGGTCCTTGTCTTGTGAATGTATCACATCACTTCCAATCCAAGTTGAATTATATAGGTTAGGTTTTGTGGTTTACATAATTTCATGCTGATCAATCCAAGTCAAGGTCTTCTTGGTTGTGGAATATCAACAATATTTCGTTTTACAGGAAACGAACATTAATGAATTAGAATATTTCATTTTTTTTTTGTACCCACAAGTAAATAATAAGAGAAAGAAAGAGAGTTTGTCCATAGGTTAAATGCATAAACCAAATTTGCTTCAAGGTTGGGCCAAGAGCCATTTTGGAATGCAAAGACTTGTTGTTGCCATTGAATTGGTTGAGACAACAACTTGAGCAACTCACGTTAATCTCTTCTGTTACTCTAGCCAATGTAAGATGAAAGTTGTTGCTTTGCATGCAAAACGATATTGTTTGGCTGCTAATAGGGGCATAGCTTCTTAGGGGCGGGAGGTGGCAACCTCCCCGGTAGAAATTTAAAAATTTTTATTGGGTTGTTGGATATGTGATAAAATCGTAGAAATACTAAAGCTATATACATATCTATAAATTTTATAATTAATATGGGGCTCTAATATAATTTATCCTTTTAAAGTAAATTGCTTGATGGTCACTAAACTTTAATTATTATTTTGTTTTAACCCCTAACCTATTGAACATTCTGTTTTGGTTTTAAACTCATTAAAAACATTTCATTTTAGTCCTAAATCTATTAAAATGGTACATTTTGGTTCCATTGCATGAAATTTGTTAACTTACAGTATTTGTCTAATAACAACTTCTTAGATCATAATTTGAACTATTCGACAACTGTTATATAATAAATTTAATTTGTATACTAATTTTTTTTTATAATTAATAGAACATTCAAATAACCATTTTTACTCTATAAATTAAACTTATTTCATTTATGAAAAAAAACTACTAACTTCGAATTGAATTTTTGAATTGAACTTAATTATTATAAACTTTCGAATTCCATGTGTCTATAGATATAAACTGTCTATTGAATTTTGAGTTACAAACTTTTGAAATGAACTTAATTATTGTAAACTTTGAAATCTCATGTATCTATATATAATATTATTTAATATTTTCTATTATTGATTGTAATTTTTACATGTTAACAACCTGCCCACGCATCCCCTTAAGCTCAATTTCTGGCTACACCCCTAATTGCTAACACTTCCTCCCAGAACCTACAAAAGTATAATTAAGCGCCTGATATTGGCACTAAGATATTGGACACTAAAAATTAAATCTTTGTGGCACCAAGTGTCACAATGCAAGAAGACTCTCTAAGTAGTTTATAAATCAAGCGATAGGATGAGCAAGCACCGCAAGTGGAATGAGAGTCTTGCTTCTTTAACTTTAATGAAATTGAATATTCTTGACGTTTCATGTAGTCATTTTGAGAGTAATTAAACAAATAATTATTGAAGGTTAAGAGTTATTTAATTTGAGAAAGCGCAAAAGTGTAAATTGCAAAATGAAAGGTATATTGTGAAGTAAAAATGTTATGAATTGACCTTTTAACATTTGCAAATAGTTTGTTAATTACGTTATATTTTTCTTAGGTTATATTAATTAATTGATATAAATATGTTTGTTGGAAAAAAAAATTAATGGATTCATAACTATTATGTCAACAGTAGTACTTGATATCATATTATGTAAGGTGATGGATTTGGATGTTATGTCAATATACTAGTAGTTTTGTTGTGATGCTCAATTGCATATTACAGTATTCAGTATTTAATAGCAAACACAATAGATATAGATGTAGGAAGACTGAATTGAATATTTTTTGGCATTTGCCCGAACAAAAAAAAAATGTAATAAAAAATACAAAGATAACATTGAGATTGGTTAACCAGTCAAAAAATACAGACCAAAAGAAGGTATTCTGGAGAGGCTATTTGCTAAAAAACGAGGTTCTACATTGCAACAATTTGGATTGGTTAATCACTCTCAAATCTAGTACAGTTTGAAGTGGTAAACCGCACTTAATTAGGCACGTGGCTCATTGGAAGTGTTTGAATTTCAGAGTGGTTAAGTGGTATAACACTTAGGAACAATTCGCTTTTAATATTTGCCAGTTGGTATGGTATGAACAATTTTGCAGAGCACAAAGAAACCAATCCCAAATTTTTAGGAGCGGCTAAAATTGGTCCTAAATGTTACTTAATATTGGCCTGCAATGGGTGGTTTCTTGCAATGCATGTTGCAATGTGGCATGAGTCTCTACATTAATTATTTAATTTTTCACTTTGAAACATACATTGATAAGTATAATGACTGGAGAAAATTTGTTAAAACTGTAGAATGACTAATAAAATTATTATCACTAAAAAGTTTGCTCAAATTAAGAGAGAAACAAATTGACTCCAATTCTACGTGTGAAAAAAAATGTCCAAGATAATTGAAATATGATTGTTCCACCTTTATATGTTAATGGTTGATATTGAAGTCAGACTCTTTCTAGAAGATATTATAGCAAATGGATAAATGATGGCTCAAGGCAGATGGCTAAAATTATAGGATGAAAATAAAAAAAAAAAAAACTATTACCTATAAAAATTTAACAGAAGAGGATACACGTTTTCTCCAACTCTATCTCTAGAAATTAAGGGAAAAATTGATTGAAATTGGACCAATTGGGTAAAGAACCAATGATATCTAACTTAACAGTCGCTTTCAAAAAATAGTTTGGTATCATTATAGAATAAGCAAAATTCATTAAGCATCACCGTCGTCAACATGTATGTAGTCGTCTACCTGGAATTATTGGGGAGCCATGTGAATGTATCACATCACTTCCAATCCAACTTGAGTTATACAGTTTGGTTTTGTGGTTTACATGGTTTCGTGTTGATCAATCCAAGTCAAGGTGTTCTTGGTTGTGGAATATTAACAGTATTTCGTTTTACAAGAGACAAACATTAATGAATTAGGAGATTTCATTTTCTTTTTTACTCACAAGTAAATAATAAGAAAAAGGAAAAGAGTAGTTTGTCTATAGGTTGAATGCATAAACTCAATTTGCTTCCAGGTCAGGCCAAGAGCCATTTTGGCATGCAACCTTCTTGTTGGCATTGAATCGGTAGAGAAAGCAACTCATGTTAATCTCCTTAGTAACTCGGGCATAAGTAAACTCCCGACCATTGGCATTAAGATATTAGTTCCCAACAACTGTTGTCCTCTGCCCCACATAAATATCATGCTAGCTAGGAAGAGCATCATTCTCATCGATATTTTGCACAATAGAGTAGGGAGGTTTCATATGTATTCCTTGAACTTGTCAGTTGGAGGGGTTAATGTCTTTCCTCTTCCTATTACCCTTCCACATTTAAAGACTAATTGACTGTTGTGTATGAAATTGAAAGTGAGCTTGATTGATTCATCGCTTGCTCTATATCCTTATTTGGTAGAGCACAAACATCAACTTGCTTATCCTTGTTCAAGATGACGAGATTATTACAAAGATTCCCTTTCATAGACTCTTTGCATGAAGTGGAGAATCTTTATGTTGATGCACATCCAACTCCCAGGAACAAACGTTTAGAAGGTTTGATATTGAGTTCTTACATTCTTTTGGATTTTGGAGTTAGTTGGAAGATATATATGATCTTGATAGAGCTGATTCTATATGTGTATAGGCCCAGTTGTAGCAAGTTTTAATTTTTAAAACACACCATAATAGCAATCCCAAAAGTAACAAATATTTAACCGTTTATAAAACTAAACTAGATTGAGTTCAGACTTTTGGAAGTAAAATTAATTAAAATTTAGCTAACATTAACTAAACTCCTGAAGGCTTGTTCGCAACTTCTCTTCTTAATTCACGAACCTTCCATCCGGCGGCCTCCTTTCTCTTTTTGTTTGTCAAATGTTCGTTCCTTAGGATCCAAATAACTAAATTACGTTTGGCTTAAAAAGCCAATTCGTTTTAACTTAATTAAATTTAATTTAAAATAATTTATTTTTATTTTATATTTTTTCTGCCTCAAACCAATTTCATTTAAAAGCCAATATTATATAGAAGATTATAATAATTATATTTTTAATGAATTATTTAACCTACATAATATTTGCTTTTAAATAAAATTAGTTTTGGGTAAAAAGATATAAAAATAAAAATAAATAATTTTGGATTAAGTTGAAATGAATTGGCCCAAAGTGTATCATAATATTATAAAAACGGTATTTTAGTCAATTAAGAGAAATTTTACCAATTTTCAGCTATACCCCTTTCTTTATAATTTCTTACAATTTAGTCCTTTTGCTCCATAAAAATTGCTCAATTCTTTTGACAAGCTCCTTAGCCTAAATAAAATGAAAACTAAATAATGAGAATAATAAATCACTTAATTATAATAAAACTAACCTAAAATAGATATAAAAGTTAACACACAAACTAAGTTGATCAATTCTTGTTCTTACCTGCTATGAATGCTAAATCTTGGCCATACCAAAGAATTTTTTCAGGAGCTTGGAGTAAGCAATTTTGGATTGAACACAATCAAATTCTTTATGTAAAAGATTTCCATATTTGATGCAAATAATATGATTCTTTGCTCGGTGAAAGGTCAACCAATGACCAACGTCCTTCGATGAGGGTACCAAACTCCTATCTGAGTAGTTTCTAAAAGCTTTAAAGTGTCAAATGAATCTACGATCAAAGCAGCATTTGAGACTGGACTCATAGGAGGTCATGCCTTTTGGTGACTTTTGAGATCTTAAGTTCTTGTTGAAGGGCTCAATTCCTATACTCCAACTCTTTTGATCTCTTTTGTAATGCTCTAACCTAGATTGAATGATGCCCCTTAGCTCTTTCGAACTCTTGCAAGACATCTAAGTATCAATTTTCTAAGTTCTATATGGTCATCTCAACCTCTTTTTCCTTAACCACTTGCTTTTGTTGAAACTCCTGCACTTGGGCTCTAAGGTTAATGATATCGGTTTCAAGAAAAGCTAGTCTTGTTTTATCAACTTGATTAGTAATAGATTCTAGAACTAAAGCAAAGTTTTTCTTTACCATTTTTAAGAGATTGCCCTAAAAAATGGCACAAAAGATATAAAGCGGAAGTGGTTGCAAGTGCTTATTGTTGGTGCTCCCACCTATCAGGGCACTCTTCTTGAAAGAAATTTAGTTCAACCAAGAATTGAGAAATTGGACGTTCTTCTACTTTATTCATAAGGATGGGACGCTAAAGTTTTCTAGAGCACCTTTCCAGTGGAAACATGTTTAAAAAGATACTCTAACATCTTATCCTCATGCATTTCTGGAAAACTAACATTAAGAGGTTTCTCCACCTCCTTGATAGATTGTTTTGAATGAGATAAGCTTACTTTACCTTTTTACCACTTAGGAAGCCCTTTCATAACTGAAACATTTTAGACATTAAAAGTAAATAACACAATTAAGAACTAGACAAACAGAAACTAACTAGACACAAACTATTGATCACAATAAATATTGTCCAACAAACCATCAAAAGAAATGAGATGCGAACAAACGTGACACAAGACAAAAATAAGTAACGACACATTGAACAAATTGTTGGAAAAAACATAGGTTAGTAAAATGAACTACAAAGCAATGGGAACCAAAGAGGAGAAAAGCACGCTAACGATAAAGAAAACACCACCTAAATATGGCATAAATCTAGCAACTGACGAGAATAGCCTAGAAGAAAGAACAAGAACAACAAACTAAAGAGGAAGGCACAAGAAAAACTAGTAAGAATCTTAACATTGAGAACATAGGAAAGAAAAGCCCAAAGTGCATGGGCCATAGGAATAATGGAATTGACAGGCTAGAAACAGAGAAAGTAATAGAGCAACAAACCAAATGAAACTATACAACACAGCCGAAGCCATAAAGTACAATTAAACAATAGAGATTCTAGACCCAAGAAGAAACCATACACAAACTAAACATAGATTCAACAAAAAGGAGACATAACCTAGAGCAAGGGAACACTTCATTAGTGAAAAAACCAGTTAGGAAAACATTTGGGAAAGAAGAACATAAATAGGGATCCCTAAAAATTAGGATTCAACGGAAACTTGAATGATTTAGATCAAGAAAAATGGAAGGGGAAAGAAGATTTCATAAAATTGTTTTTTCCTTGGAAAAGAAAACCATTAACGTCTGTCACTTTGCCCAAATTGGCCCTATTTTATTTTTTAGCTCAAATCTACCACTTATGTTTCTAAATGGGCCGAATTGGCTACTTTCTGATAAATTGCAAATATTTCTATGTGAAATGACTATGTTTTGTAAAAAAAAATATATATTATTCTAAGTGAGATAAGTATGTTTTGTTACAAGTTGGTGAAAATCTAAGGACTCAAGGCACATAAATGTATTAAAATTTTGTAGAAGTTGTGTAGTAGTGTGTGAATTATCAAGTAAAAAAATAGAAACAGTATGAACATGATTCATTACTGTCACATATTAGAAGTAACAAATTAACATTGAATTAACGTTTGAATCTAACAGAGAGTGATCGATTTGGTAAATTTAAAATCATAAGGGGTATATTTGAGTTATAAAAAACAATAATGGTCTATTTGGACCAAATCACATTGGTGGTTTTTGTTTTTATTTTTTACTTTTTCTTAGTACATATGAAGTATTTAGAATAAGGGTTGAAGACAGGGAGACTTTGACCATTTGACCAGGTAGCATTTGTGGACTTAAGCCTAATTGGACTACCTACTATATCCACCAAGAAATTACATTTTATTAGAATTCTTGGACCTCAAAATCTTAAGTTGTGTTTGGATCCCATAATAATGTATACTAAAATCTATTAATTCAAAAAATTTTAAATTTCTTGTTTGTCTAAATTGAGCAAAAAATTAAAAATTTTGAGTTGATTCATTTTAGAATGCAAGATGAACACAACATTAATCTTAGATTTAAATTGGACTCAAGGTGTTTAGTATGTAATTAGTTTGAATAGAAAATCTTCATTTCATTGTTTTTAGTTATGATGTGTAAGGTAGCCATTTAAGCTGCGAGCGATGGTACTTAGATTGCCTTTCAAGATTTGGGCCATCCATTCCTGTAGGCTCCATTAAAATAGAAGGCCCAGATTAATGATGAACAATCTAAATATAACTTTTTGTACAAATAGAGTCAAAGATTTGAAGTCTTGTTTTAGTGTCAAATTTACATATTGTAGGTAAACTTGAAGGCCTAGGTAAACCTAAAGACCTTACATGAGTTAATATAAGCAAATTTTGTCAAGCTTCCCCTAAAATAATTTGACTTCTTCCCTTAACTCTCCGAGATTTGTAATAAAGTATGATTTTGAATTAAAACAGCAATTTTGTGAGTTTTAACCCACTAGCCGTAAGCACACGGGATGCGTTTAACTAGTGTAAGAAAAAGTATCATCCCAGAAAGATTGATATATATTACTTCACAATTACCACCACTTTAAGACAACTTTAGCTAAACAATCAAAAGTGAATGATAGGCAAAAAAAGTAATTTAAATAACCTAAGCTAAGCTAAGTGAGACGTCACTAATCTAGAATGAAAACAATGCAAAGCAAATTTAGGATTTTTGTTAAATTACTAAGACACACTTCCTATTGGTTCACTACTTGACTTAACTAATTAGTGAATTAAAGCTAGTGATTTAGTTTCATTTGAAGTCCTAAAAAGTTTCATCTATTGGTAACTTCAAGATGCAAATTCAATGTATCTACCGAGGTAGACGACATCATAGAAAGAGTAGCACAAGTATAAAAAAATATCTTGCTGCTGTTTTTCTAAAGGGTAAATGGCACCCATCATCCTTGAACTAGTGTTATGTTGCAGATTTATCCTAGAATTAAAAAATGTTACACCGTTCGTCCTTTAATTATGACAATGTTGTACTATTCATTTTGCCCTTGAATTTCCCATTAAAATGAACGGAAAAAATGTGAAAAACAAGTTTTAACCCTAAAAAAACTTTTCATTTGCCTTAGAAACCTCAAAACTTCTAAATCATGCAATAAAATTACCTTCTCCACTTTCTTTCAACTATTTAACCCAAACCCATGGTTTTCCTTCAACCATTTTCTTATTCTTCCCACCAAAACCTTGTCCAGACTAGATTTATTTTTTATTACTTAGATATAATCACTATCTAGAGGGCGTAAGATTAAACTACTTAGTCTGTTCGTTTCAAGTACAATTAACAATGTATTGAAAGTATTTATTTTTTATTGTATCTGATCTATATTTTTTCAAATTAAAAACTTTATCAAAATTTACACTTTAAAATTTTATTCAAGTGGTTATTAAAAATATATAGTATTAACTTTCAAATAATATTAATTTTGTTCAAAGAAAATAGTAGATGCAAAAGTAAAACATAGTATAAAAATATTAGAAACTAAACAGGCGTAAAGATTTATCATCAAAGTAATGGAGGGCCTCAGAAATTACCCGAATTACATATCATATATAACAAAAAAAAATAACCTTTTTTAATTACTCTGATTAAATTGAAAGGTTTTAATAAATTTTCAATTTGAGAAATAATAACTTTATATAAGTATAATGTACAGTAATATATTAAAATTAATACTCCCTCGATCTCAGATTTTCTACTCCATTTGCCATTTTGGGTCGTCCCAAATTCTTTGCTTTATTTCTCTTTTCAATAAGTTTTAGAAGACAACTTTACAATTACACCCCCATTTACTACTGTCAATTCGTTTTGTTTTTGTTCTACTTATTCGATTCCCTGCTGGCCACCACCAGCGTTGTTGCGATGAGCAATCGGGGTGGCAAGCGACGGGAGGACGAGGTCGGGATGGTGAGCAATGGAGTGAAGAGGTCAGGGAGGCAAGGCGATGAGGTGAGAAGATTGAGGTGAGGAGTTTGGGGCAACGAGATGAGAAGATCGGGGTGATGAGGTCAGTGTGGCAGGCAATGAGGCGAGAAGATTTGAGCAAGGGGTTGGGGCACTAGGCGGTGGGTGATGGTTTGAGAAGATTAGGGTAAGAAGGCTAGGGCGGTCGGTGGCGAGCGATGGGTTGAGACATCGGACGCAAAGAACGCAATTCGACGCGAGGACAAGCGGGTGACCAAGGGAAGCGACAGGATAAGGTCGGTGACTGCGAAATCGGAGGGCGAGTTTCAAGTTTGGTGAAATTGGGTTCAAGGTTCGAGACAGAAGAGGTGACAGAAGGTGCAGGCAGCATGTGACAAGTATGGCATGCGGCAAGGATGGCATGGAGACAACAGAACGTGCGACGGTGGTGGGTGGGGATGGTGGCGAATCTGGGTTTGATGGTGGCTACTATGCACATTTGTTTTGTGGTGTGGCTAACTGAGAAGAGAAAAAACTGGGGGTAAAATTGGAAAAATGTACATATTTTCATCATTTCTTAATTTCCGCGCCAAGCACAAATAGAGCAGAAAACATGGGACGGAGGGAGCATAAAACAAATTGACTCGTTCATAGGGGACGATTCCACTTTTTGTACCAATTTTGGACTTTGCTTTTCCATTTTCTTTTCTTCCAGCTTTTTTTTTTTTTGCGTGAAAATACCATATTTGAAAATTTTAATATATTAACCATCAACTAGTGATCAAATAAAATGTTTTTATCACGGCCAATGGCGCGTTTTTATCCAGTTTTTTTTTTTATTATAGCAAACCGTAGTAATGCAAGTGTGTAATTCATTAATCAATTACTCATTCCGTTTCATAAATATTGACCTTTTTATTTTTTAATTAAAATTTGACTTAAATATATTCATATTAATTTATATTATAAAAAATTTTAAAAAGCATGTTTATAAACTAGAGTTTTTAAGGTACTATTTTTATATAAAAAATTTATATTTCTATAAAAATATTTGAAAAAAATATTACTAGTAATTAATTGCTGTGAATAATAAAGAGACACATTTTGTTAGATAGAAAGAGTATTTGATAACCCAAATCTTTCTGTCACTTATTGACCATTAACTTTTGGAAGTCTCAAATTTAAATGCATATATATCGTTCAGTTAGGTCCCATGTACAAAATCTATTTATTTAAATTCCCTTTTTTTTTCCGTTTAAATCCATGATAAAAGTTTTAGTGGTTAAAACCAAAAGTTCGAGGTGCTGATTCTTGCACTCACAAAAATAAAAAGGTTATAGAATATAAAGGGAGAAAAAAGAAAGAAAGATAGCATCTATTTAGCAACTTCATTACTCTAATCATATAAAATATCATATATAACAAAAAAATAATATCTTTTTAATTCGGGTAATTTCTGAAGTCGTCTAATTATAAATCTTTAAGCCTGTTTAGTTTCTAATATTTTTGTACTGTGTATTATTTTCAAATTTCTACTATTTTCTTTGAACAAAATTAATATTATTTGAAAGTTAATAACATATATTTTTACTAACCACTTGAAGAATATTTTAAAGTGTAAAGTTTTAATTAAGTTTTTAATTTGAAGAAATATAGATTAGATACTATAAAAACTTAATACTTTCAATACATTATTAATTATACTTGAAACGAACAGACTAAGTAGTTTAATCTTACACCCTCTAGATAGTGATTATATCTAAGTAATGAAAAATAAATATAGTCCAGACAAGGTTTTGGTGAGAAAAATAAGAAAATTGTTGAAGAAAAACTTGGGTTCGGGTTAAATGGTTGAAAGAAAATGGAGAAGGTAGTTTGATTGCAAGATTTAAAAGTTTTGAGGTTTCTAAGGCAAATGAAAAGTTTTTCGAGAGTTAAAACTTGTTTTTCACATTTTTTCCCATCCATTTTAATGGAAAATTCAACAGTGGAATGAATAGTGCAACATTTTCATAGTCAGAGGATGACCAGTATAACATTTTTTAGTTTTAGGATGAATCCGCAATATGACCCTTAGTTCAAGGACGATGGGTGTCATTTACCCTTTTCTAAAATATAAAGTTACCTTGTACAATGGCTACCTCCCTAGTCCCTTGACTGGCCAAGGCAAAGACCATCAGCTAAACTAGGACGAACCGGCATGGATCAAGCTTGTGGGCACTTTCTTGCCCAATGACCATTCTTACCACAATTATTTCATAGGTTTGTTTTGCAAGTGCCTGGCTTTGCGCCTTGATATCTCCTACACCTAAGGCGCAAGCCTTTTTCTTCTTGGATGGCCTTTGACCCTTTACCATTTTCTCATCATTAGGTACTTTCTAGCTTTGAACCACTTGGTGGTAGCTTTGAATGTCTACCATTGCCATATACCTCCCATGCACATGCTTAATGCCTTGGAAGAATTTCTTGGCCCTAAGTTCATCATTTTTGCCCATGTATGAAGCATACCAAATGAGTGAGTTACAATATTGCTCATACTCCTTTACGGACATCTCTCATTGAGTGAGATTTCAAATTGGAAGCTCCTTTGGTCTTGTGCCGCCTCATTAATGTACCCTTGTCTAAACTTCATCTCAAAGTCTGGCCACTTAGGCAGTTTCTTCTTCTGCTCCAGCCAATTCCCATCACTTTCCTCGAACATCTCTAGTACATCATCCTACGAATACAATAACTAACTCTACCTCCAAAGAAGAAAGGTACTAAGACCATCCTTTGCTCCAGTTTATTGCTTCCATAACTGAAGTGTTGCACTTTAGTAGTTGTAACCCAAGTGTAGGTTATCGCAAGTCATAAAATCTCGGGAGTCCGAGTGTCAAATCACTGGGAAGTGAATTAATAAATACAAATTATAAATTTTTTATAAATAAAGTTTTGGTGCAAAGTGTGAACAAGTATTGATTAAAACTCAAATTCAAATAAAATAGCTAGCTTAGGGGATTCACTTTTAGTATATTAGTTATGATTAATTTTAGCCCCATCTTGCCACTCAATTGGGATCCACACATAAAGGAGGTCCCAATCATGGAATTTAATAATCAAATTTAAAAAATGTTAGGTATGAGTTAGTATTAGCTTGTATTGATCTTATAACGCAAACACTTGCTAATGGGTTTTAGTATCCATCATGTCAATCTTTGAGCACAATAACTCAAGATTCTAATATAGCCAGTATAGCCATGTTCTATAGAGAGAATCAAGTAGCTTTTGTACCAATGATCAACTATGATGAATCAAGACTCCTACTTAACAGGAGGACGGTTGAATTGATTAAGAAAGTAAATACCATTAACGTTACGATCCATTTAAATTAGGCATACCCTTTATACCAAAAGCTTTACCCTTCCACCTTAACAAAAAAAAAATTATTTAGTCATGATAAGAGTAAACAACATATATAAAGATGAAATAAACACAAATTAAAAGATCAAAGTAAGAACAAGAAGGAAGCACCTTGAACAGAGTTTTGAGATTAAAAACAAGAACAGAACCAAAGAAGAAAAACTAACTTTGATACAAGAACTATAAAATGGCCTAAGAAAAGGCTTAATTTTGTCTTCCCCCCAAGTTGCCTATTTATAGAGCTTTGAGGTATGTGAAATAATAAATTGTAGGTTAGAATAGTAAAGGTATGTGAATACAAATCAACAAATGTGGCCCAAACTTCTGTAGATCTCTTTCTTAACTTCAATACAATAGCTTGATCATTTAAAACCAACATATGTATCTCAAGTTATGATTTTTCTAACAAAATTGCTCTCAGTGCACGGTAGAACCGATGGTCTTATTTATAACCAGATTTCGGCAATGAAAATGATCAAACTAGCTATCGAGAAGTGAAGTAGAGTTGAAGATCTATATGTTGTCTTTCAAATGAATTTGGAATAAATCAATTTTGGAATCCACAACTTCAGATATAATTTTTCTCGTGAAGGTTCGCCACTTGTGTGAATGCTGAAATTAATTCTATTTGTGATCCAAATTTGGCCTCATCTATTTCTCAATTAGTCTAGACCATGAACTAAAAATTATAGATGTTTAAGGCCCCAATCATTGGTTCAAGAATTGTGTGATATCATGATTTTATCCACCTACATAAAAAAAAATAATTATTTAATATATTTTGTAAATATGGATGAATAGTAACCCATGTATGAACAGTGAAATGTGTTGAACAGTACCTGCGTATGAACAGTAAGTATGTATATGAATAGTAAATATATGTTAATAGTAACTCAGTGAAAGAACTGCTCAAATTAGAGAAATTAATCACACTCAAAGTATATAATGATGATTTGAATCCATAATAGCCATACACTTATGAGTATTCATCATGAAGCATCAATTCATCCTATTCAACTAATCCTTTACCTTGTTGGGGTCGCCTAAGCCATCAAAGATCGGTTGGTCAAGCTCTTTGAACTTTTTTAGCAACTTTATTTGGTGCGGAGTCTTTTTCCTCTATAGGGCCTTCATGTCCCGTTGGTCATCATCATACTTGTGCACATGCTATTGCCTCTCTTGACCATAGAGGTGGCTCACCCCCTTGTTCAGCCTCCTCTAAAATGGCTCCTCTATTTTCATGGTCTTGGAACAATTCCTTCAGAATAACAATAATACCTTATGCCACTTCTACCATGGTTTGGGTCACCCCTTGAAGCACATCGGCTATCTCATCCAACCTTGCCACAACCAGATCACTAGAACCCTCAACGGGGTACCGAGTTCCCCTTCAAGCACCTGACTTAATGTTAACCATAGATATTGGTTAGTACTAACTATCATAACACATGGACCACAAACTAGATCTCAGCTCCAACCTTCCAACGTTAATGGACCAAGCACTGATACCAACTAACACGACCCTTGTTGACACCCAATTTTGTTCGGGTACTGACTTTTTTTAAGCTTTTAGGTTAAGAAAATTAGTTTAAGGGTCATTTTCATTTTTAGGGGCAATTTAGTCGATTGTTATGATATTTAGGTCATTGTTGGCATTTTAAAGTTAGTTGGTCTTGTCACATTTAGGTTACATTATGTAGTTTTGATACTAATTTAGAGTCCTAAAGGTTTTGTTGGGTCAATTTAGGTAGGAGGAAAAAGTTTGGTGGAAATTGAAGGTTTTTAAAAGTTTTTAGGTAAAATTGGAAAGTTTGTGACAAACCTGTCAATTTTAGAGAGTTTCGGCTAAATCTGGCGACTTTAATGAAATTCTAGGAAAAATCTGATTATTTTTGCAAAGTTTTGGGCTAATCTGACAAATCTTAGAAATTTTGGGTCAAATTGAAATTCACACAGAATTTAGGACAGAATAGGTAGCTTGAGAGTTTTTCTGAACTTAAACTAGAATTTTACTAGATTATATCCTAATCTCCTTAAATAGAATTTGGATCAAGTTAAACTCTTTTAAGCCTGCCTAGCCACCCTCTAGTATAAATATAAGTCAGATTTTTTAGCAGAGGAGGGAGAATTTTCGAAAACCCTAAGCTCCCATCGAAAAAGTAAAACTGCAGCCTTTCGCCCCTGATTTTTGGCTCACAGCTCCCCCAAAAACCCTAACCTTTCCCAGCTAACGCCGCCGCCACCCCTGGTGTTTCTCTCTGCTGCCCGTAGCTCCAACCACCGCCAGCCACGCCGCCGGTCATCCTCAGCCGCCACGTCGTCTCCTGTCCCACCGTCGCTCCAAGAGTTTCCTCCGTCAGCAGCAACACCACCCGAAGGAGAGAAGGATCGCATCCTCCCCACCGCCACGGTTCCTCCTTTGATCCGCCGCTCCACTTTCCGTCAGCCCCTCACGGTGGCTGCCGCATCGTCGCCGAGCAGAGCCATGCCACCGCCTCCCTCGTTTCGCTGCTGAACGAAGAATCGAAGAGGAACCCGGATCGCGACCCGCCAAACCCAACCCGAATGCCATCTGGACCCGATCTAGTCAACCTCCTCCTTTTGGTGTAATTTTGTTTTAGCCCCTTTATCCTTTTACTTTGTTCACACAAGTCGATAACGTTCTTTTGTTTTGCAGATTAGTCATTGACAGTAAGCTTTCGGATATTTTTTCTTTTCTTTCCTTTCTTTCTTTGCTTTATTTATTTATTTATTTGTTTGACCATGCATTAGATTCGACCATCAACTTCACGTAGGGATACGACCTAGGATTTTTATTTTTTTTATTATTATTTATTATTTTTTTATCTCGTTGTTTATCTTTATTGTCTTTTAATTTTAGGATAATTTGATTTTGTTCTCTTTATTTGATTCTCATGGTGCATATTAAGTTTGATAACACATAAAGAATTATTTGTTATGATAGGTAATTTAAATTCTTAGAGATTAGAAAGAGATTAAATTAAGGCAAATTACAAGATATTTAGTAGACCCTTCAAATATCCGTTCTTGGTGGTTTGATAAAATCCCGAGACAGATTATTCGTTCGAATCCGATTGGTCTGATAAGACTTACGGGCTAGAACAAGATGTTTCTTTTAAATTCTTGGTGGATTTGATAAAGTTCCGGGATTTCTAGTACATCTAAGATTTCATATCCGGTTAATCTGATAAGATTCACGGTTTGGAATTAAATTAAATAAAATTCATTAAAATGATTTTCAATCAAAGATTAGGTTAAGAAATAAAGAGTTAGGAAAGGATAAAACTAAACCCCATGGTACCAATTCCCGAGCACTTTAATAAGGTTATTTTAGCGTAACCGACTCACGATCTTAGAATCTCTCGCAGATCATAATAGGTATCCAATCGACCTAGGTAAACTGATTGGTGGCGACTCCTAAAAATCACGTTGCTACAACCCTTCATGTCTAGCCCAGGTAAAATATGAGAATGAGTCTCACAGTGGTTGTAATTGGTAATTAATTATCTGTACTTTTTTAAAAAAAAAGATTTATCCACTAGTTATTTAACATAAAATGCAATTATGCATGCATGAGTTGCTTTGACGTAACCTAGTAAAGTCAATAAAATATAAACATAGCCTAGGCATTTTTCATAAACAAAAGAGTCAAGATGTCAAAACATACAAAACCACAAGTTGTTATACTATATCTACACATAACTAATCATGTGTGGCCATCATAAAAAATAAGACTACTTCGATCACCCAAAAGCGACCCTAAAGTTCACTACACCATCCCTTGACATTGGAGGCTATTAGTGTACATAACATACACAAAGGCTAGATATTATTTAGATTCATCGATCTAGCTCCCCCTTTAGATGCAACTCTCAGTGGCAAGTCTTTGAAGTCCCCCACATACCTTGTTGGCCTTTATGGCCAAGAAGACTATTGTTAGTAAGGAGGTTTAACCAACAAGTAACCAAATAAACTGGAATCTCTAAGATTCACATAATAATGTACCTATAACAAAAGGCTTCCTTAACAACCATCAGTGGTTTTCAGGCTCAACAACATAAGTATCTTTACAACACAAAATTAAGGGAGTGAGAATCTATGATTCTCGGTAAAGGATGTTCAACTTGCATGAAAAATACTAAGGACAACTCACACATATGTGTATATGTAATCTACTATGAGCTCAAAATAGTGATAGGCTAGACTTATGCGCATAATGTTTAGTCCATTGGGATTTATCCTCTACCTAATCCTCAACTATAAGGTAAAGCCTCATCTACTATAAAGCATTGCTTACTAGCCTAACTAGTGAAGTTCATTACTAGTTAAACCTTCTTTTATATTCTACAGGGGCACTATGATTGGGCTGCTAATTCCTAGGCTCCAAAGAACCCATCAGGTGTACTAAGGTTCGCATATCAAGACTATGCACCTGAAGGTACAGCTAATAGTGCTAAACCTTCCACCCAGCCTAATGTTGTATCATTGTGGCTAATTAACTAGGTTCCTCATAGGGTGCACTTTCCACCCATGAAACCTTGAGAAAAACTCATGGATCATGAAGGAGTTTTGGAAGTCCCAAGGTGCCTTACACCTAAGAATGGCATGCTAGACCTTTTGGGACACTTCCTATGGCCGCAAGCCATGTTAAAGAATGCCATCACTCACCATAAACCTACAAAACCACTTACATAGGCCATAAATACACCATCATATTCATGCCTACGATACATCATTACTTCACATAAACCATAAATCTAAGCCGAGTCCACCATGAAAAACTTGCCCTAAATCAATGTCGTTGGCAATACTACTTGTTTTCAAGAAGGAACCACACTTAAATAGCATCAATTAAACATGAAACCTTAAATCTCTTACCTCAATTTCAACCAACACGCAAGGATTATGCAATTTTCCACTAAACACAAGGCTCCACTAGGTTGTTCCTAGGTTCCAAGACAATTCACGGCAAATGGGACCAAATCAATATAAACCATCAAAAACCCATGCATCAAAAGGCCAAAGGAACAACAAAAATCCAAGAAATGCAAGTTACCTCATGCATGTAACAAGACCCAAGCAAGAAAACATGGCAAAAAGCTTCCAATGCATAAAACACACATGAGACCAGCTACTCAATGCTTAAGCCCCTTTGGATCTTTCAAAAATCACCAAGAAAACAATGTTTTATGAAGATTTTAGTATGAAAGTAAGAGAAGCAAGAGGGCTTATAGGTTCGAGGAGGGGAAGTAAGAGGCATAGTCTCCCAAGCCTATTCTCAGACAAGTTATAAGTCAAATCCCTTTCTCCATCAACTTTTCTAATTTTGACAAAAGAACCCCTTCCCAAAATAGTAAAACCGCTTGCCAAACACCAATACTTAGTAAAATTTTTTGTGCTAACATAGGTTAAGGCTTTAAAAGTCATTTTTAACACTCAAAACTCAGCCCGAACTTCTTGGAACTTAACAAACATTGACTAAATTACTTGACCTTGCTAAATATACTTAAAATGAGGTATTAAATATTGGAATTTATTAGTTTACCTCCTTCAACAGAGTTTCTTACTAGGAAGGCCATAACATAAGTTGGAAAGAGAGAATTTTAGGGGTGTAATATGGGCTCCATCTAATGCTAGCATTCTTTCCTTCTAATCGGCCAATGTTGATTTAAATTTGTCAAAAATCCCTGTCCATGCCCCCAATCTTATTGAATAGCCTACTGGCATACCTACGTATTGGAAAGGCAGTGATCCCACCTTGCAACTATTATATGCAAAAACTATGGCAAATGTTACAAGGAGTTGAGGTTCACTTTGTATGTATTTCGATGCAAATCATAGGCACTCAGAAGTAAGAATAGTATTCATGATGACATATGATATTTAATATTCTAAAATTTAAAAAAAAATATTGTTTTAAATAATCTTGTGATACACGCTTTGAATTCACCCTTTGTTTTTCTTTTCAAGTTAAGTTACGTTTTCTTTTTATTTTTGTACTTTAAATAAATTTGATGCCTTTTCTGCCCTTTCAATTTACTTATTGTAAAAAATATTTTTTGTGTACAAAATTATAGTCCATAACACTTATGAGGTTGCTTGGTTTATGTTTAAAGTTTTTCTACAAAGCTACCTTTATAAAGTGATTATTTATACTCCAATACTTCAAAAAAGGAAAATCAAAAGCACTTTCGAAACATTTTTCCTATGAAAGCAATATTTTCATAATGTTTTCCACAATGTAATTGAAAAAAGATAAATAAATTAATTAGCTTTTCATAAGACATTATTGTAAGTGCTTTTGTTATATAAAAAATATTGACTTTAAAATGGTGCAAATTGTATTAAAAAAATAAATTGTCAGAATCTATTTTTAAAATAAAAAACAACCTTAATTTTCCTTAAAAAATGTATTTATTTTCAAAAAAAAAATAAAACATAAAATATGACAATCTTCATTTTTCCTTAGAGAGTCATATTTTATAAATTTTATTTTTAACTTTATTCATTGAGACCAAGAAAATGTATAGTGGGTCATTTAGAATAAATATAAATATTAGAACAATAAAAATAACAATATAGACTTTAATATCTGGGAAAGTCACTAATCAATTTGGAATGAATCATGACAACTTTATCATAATTTTTATCATATTTATTTCTAACAAATTATAAAGTTATAGTTAACTTCAATATCAATTCATATATCTATATGTATCTATATATTATAAAAAATATGAAGATGCATAAATGTTGAACGTCCTTTTTACCCTTATATTGTAAGTTATTTTGCTCTTTTAATGAAACCTAATTTTTTCATTATTTTATTAATTTGATTTATATTAGCACTAAAAATACTAAAAGGGACCTTTACATTGCCACTAAATTTTATTTTTTGCTGCAAACTTGTTTGCACTTGATTTTGCACCATAGAATCAAGTATTGCAAATAAATTTTTTTCTTCAATCTTATCTTTAATGACAAATCCTAGTTTGCCACTAAAGTTTTTTTATTTTTTTCTTTTTACATCAAACATGCCGCCTTTGATTCTATATTACTATCAAATAATATCTCAAATACAATAATAAAAATTAAAATTTCAAGTTAAGATATATGGCCTAAGTTTGTATTTGCAAAAAAATGTGTTCAAATATAAATTTTTTTTCAATTAATTTTTTTCCCAACTTAGATGAATATACACTATATGAAAACCTTTTTTTCACAACTTAGATGAATATACACTATATGAAAACCTATGTATCTGGTCCATCTTAGAGTAATAATATAATTCAAATATGACTCAAGCACCTATTATGAAAAAAATAAAAAAAAATTATCATTGTAGCAAAGGTCATTGGAAAAAGTTTTAGAAATGAAAAAGTTCTTCACTATTAGAATTAGTTATGTAGCAAAGGTCATTGGAAAAAGTTTTAGAAATGAAAAAGTTCTTCACTATTAGAATTAGTTAATTATATTATAATAAGGGAACTTTTAGCAGTAATTTTTTTTAATATTTTCCAATGTTTTAAAATATTGGAAAAATTAAATTATAACATTTATTTTTTCCACATGGTAATCCAATTTAATGTTGTAACACAAATTTTTATTCTTAGCAACTAATTCTTTTTTCTATACTAAATAATATTGAAATATTATTTTCTTTTTTTGTTTTTTTAGAGACAATCAAATCTTTCAGGTTGCATCAAATTAGAAGTAATTTCTATTTGTATAATATATTTCATGATAGACACTCATAACCTAGAAATAGTTTTGGAGTTGTTAAGAGATAAAGTTAATAATTTTACATTGTGATTGTAAGTTTTCATTGTACCATATATTAGGTTAAATAAGCAGAGAAGTTTGGAGGTTTATTTGTTTGAGAGGTATAATTAAATTACATATTTTTAGGTTCTAACCACATAAAGTATAATATGACAAAGGAAGAAGTGAGAAGATTCCTAGGATGACATATAATAAGTTTTGGTACAACAAAATAAAAATCCATCCCAACATGTACTCTATGTATTGGATAAAAATTTTATTCATTTTTATCCAAAATGAAAATTTGCTGCAACTTTATCATTTTTTACGTTTTCTTAATACTGTCCTATACTTTCATATTTGACATTGATACACAAAATTCTTAAAATATGAAACGTATTTTGAAAATTTATAGTTTTTCATAAAATTGTATATTGTTCTATTCAGTTTACTAAGTTAATATTTTTCTTTATTTGATTAACCAAAATTTCAATGCATTTCTAATATTTAAAATTTAAGAAAATTTGTACCATTTACAGACTATTTATATTAGGATAATAAGATTAGTAATTGAAAAGGAAAATTAGAATAAAAATTGGTGATTTTCTTCTATAAGTCTTTTTTTTTATAGCAAAACACTAAAAAATGCCACTAAATTTAAAATTTTTTAATAAACAAGTTTTTTATTTATATAACTGTTAAACATGCCTTAAAACATAATGATTATCAATTTATTTAATTTTTAAACTTTAAATATTTTTATCAAACCTAAAAGTGTAACTTAATATCTGTAAAGAGGAGACTGTTGAAAGAGCTAAGTCTGAAGGAAAAAGTGGATTTTCTTACACTAGAAGAAATTATGCATATGCAAGAAGTAAGGGATCTGTCCAGAATAAAGTCAGTTTGTGGTTGACTTTGTTCAAAAGGACGTGGGACAAAAAACATTCATGAAGTTAGCATCCATTATCTGTTTGAATCCACTTAAAGAAATTGTTTTGAAAAAAAAAACTGGGAAATTTTAGGGAGGAAGACACGATTCCATGCAACCAAGATATCCTCCCCAAATCGTCCCCTAGACATTAGGTTTTGTTTTTTTACCCAACCAGCCATTTCAGAATCGCGTAACCATCCCCCTCCGAAACAGACTTTCGGTCGAAGGCCCAATTGATACCAGCAGCGGCAGGTGTTGACGGGACATCTTCCCGTGATGATTCAGGATGACGGCAAATGAAGCGTCGTCTTTCTATCAGCTTCCTATCTACGTCGCGATTCAGTTCGATGACTTCTTGCTGCCATGATTCAGGACAACGACATACAAATTGCCGTCGTTCTGTTGGCATCATCTCTGTGCCGCAATTCAGTCCGGCGACATCTATCAACGGCATACGAATTGATGTCGTTCCGTCGGCGTCATCTCTGTGTCGCGATTCAACCAGACCATCGGACCTCCCTCCATCGCCGGTAACCGAAGCGCCGTCAATTGAAGCACTGTCACCTGCCCGTTGATCTGCCGTACACCGGTGATAGTGGAAATCATGGGCCATTTTATATTTGTGCGCCGGTAAGAGTGGAAATAGGACTACAGTGGGGAGATTTTGTATGGAGTTGGTTATAACTTTACTAAATGAAATTGGTAGTGATGAGGATGGGGCAATGCTTGTTCATGGAAGTAAGATGTGTGGAATTGGAAGACGCATTGTATGGAAGTGTTGGGTGGGTAGAATGTGTTTTTTTTTGTCTTATGTTTGTTATTTAGTACGTGTATTTAAACCGTTTGTTTCTAGAGAATATGTATGGTAATGGTGATTTTATGTACGAAACTGGTTAAGGATTGTATGGTAATGGGAAGTTATTGTATAAAGTCGATAGTTGGCACTGGTTAGGGGATACTGGTTGTGTTAGAAATTGTATGAACCCATAGTTATAATGTGAGGTGGAGTGCATGCTGTTGTGCAGAAATTGAATGTGATTAATAATCAGTTGTATGATATTGGTTACTCCTAGTAGTTGTATAAATCTTGTTCGACCTTGTATGAAATTGGTGTTATAGATGTATGATATTGGTTACCCATATTAGTTGTATAAATCGGGTTCGACCTTGTATGAAACTGGTGTTATAGGTGTATGATATTGATTACCTCTAGTAGTTGTATAAATCTGGTTCTACCTTTTATGAAACTGTTGTTATGAGCTTGCATGAAACTGGATCGACGTTTTGTAAAACAGAGCGAATTGTGTACGAAAAGAAACATTGCGATGGAAATTTGTATGTTCTATATGTTGGTGTATGGATCTGTTATGAATTTGTACTAAATTGGTAGGATTAGTATGTGCTCGATAGAAAATTGTATTGGATGAGTGCTATTATGTCTGACTTCATCATGATACTGTATGGAGTTATTCGAATTGAAACCGATTTATCGTTCTAATATGAAAAATATCATGAACTGAATATAAATTGTAGGATTCTGGGTTGACATCGTATATGGGCAATGGTGTAGTTGGAATATAAACTAAATATATAATGCCGGCAACATGACAAAGAAAACATCAAACACGAAAACAAAGAAAACATAACCCTCTGACTTGTGACACACAAGCCAAACTAAAAAGACAAAAACCACAATAGAAAAAAAGGCAACCTCCCAGACGCTCTTCCTCAACACCATTCACCCCATCGGAATGAGTTGCAGCATTTTTTTCTCCTTCTATATTCCCTTGCGAACCATCCAACTCATCCAATGGCAATTCGTTAAAGTCAAGAAACATATTGAAAATATAAGCTTTATTGCTTGTAAATGAAAAAAAAAAAAAACAGTGAAGAAGCAATGAAAAGATGAAAAATGGACAAATAATTGCCAATTGCACAAATTATTTAAAATTTTAAATGCCTTCATAGCTAGGTTGAGTGTGCGAGAGAGAATAAAAAAAAGGTCCAAAAAATTGATTACCAAAAATTAATTTTAGCAAAAATGGAAGTTACGTGTAACATCAAATAACTCACACAATTATCAACTCCTTAATTTAATATCATTTCCCGGATTTATCTCAATCCCAACTAACGAACCGAAACTCTTTTCTCCCCAAAGTTGACGAATCTAAACGGCGAAGTACATACTCCGCGTGCATGCCAGACAAGGAGCGAAAAGTGATCAATTCTCAAGTGATGGGTTTCTAGGCGTGCTGGGCAGTTGGTTGTGTATTGCAAGTCCTTTTACCATTATAAACGTGTATGCTCCTCAAGATGCAAATCCGGAAAAGAAACTTCGTTCAAGTCTTTTGGAGATGAAGGCCAAATTTCCTGGAATTTGGTGTATTTGTGGAGATTTCAGTACAGTTCGTAGAAAGGAGGAAAGCAAAGGTTGTAACTTCGATGAATCAGTTGGTCCCCTTTTTCAATAATTTATTACCGGTAAAATAGAAAGTAATTTTATCTCTGATGCAGGTCTTCAAGAACCCCGAATGGCTGGAAAGAAATTCACTTGGTTCAGAAAGTCGGTACCAAAATGAGTAAGTCGGACAGGTTTCTAGTCTCATGAATTTTCTGTGACTTGGCCACAAGCTTTGGTGATGGTTCTCGACAAATTAATATCATACCGTTTCCTTCTGTTTTTGAAATCGATAAATGTTGCTTTTGGACCAATACCTTTCAAGTTCTATGATGTTTGGTTAGAAGATGTAGAATTGAAAGGGCTAGTTATTTCAGAATGGGATAAATCTGATGTACAAGAGCGACCTAGATTTGTCCTTAAAGAAAAACTGAAACAGTTGAAGAAGGCCATCAAAACTTGGAAAACGCAATCTGGTCATGATTTGAAGTCAGAATTAGAGGCATTAAAATCTAAAGTAGACAGGTGGGATGTTCTGGTAGGTGAAAGAGATCTATCTGCAAATGAATGGGCTGAAAGAACGGAAGTGCGATCACAATTTTTGGAGAAGGAGAAAATAAATGAAAATATGCTTCAACGAAGAGCAAAACAGAAGTGGTCGGTTGATGGAGACAAAAACACCATATTTTGTTTTTCGGTAGCTGCTGGAAGATCCATCTCGAATAAAAAGGAAAGTTCACAGGCATTTTAAGGGGCTGTTCCAAGAGGAAGAAGTGTGCAGGCCAGACTTCTTAAGGGAAAAATGCAGTCCAAAAAAATTATTTGGAGCAACCTTTTTCTGAAGAAGAGATAAAATAATCGGTTGGAAAATGGAAATATGGAGGTTCAAAAGCCCTAGTTCTCGATGGATTCACCTTCAACTTTACAAAGCAAAATTTTGAAGTCTTGAAGCATGATATATTCAGATATGTTAAAGATTTCAAAACCAGTTGCAAGATTGAAAAGGGAGCAAACTCGTCATTTATCACTCTTATTCCAAAGAAGGTGAGTCCGATTTCCTTGAAAGAATATAGACCTATTAGCCTCATTGGATGCAAACACAAAATCCTTGCAAAAATTCTGGTAGAAAGAGTCAAAGAAGTGGTTCCTTACATTATTTCTTGGACACAAACTGGTTTCACAAATGGGCGCCAAATTTTAGATGGAGGGCTTGTCGCAAATAAAGTGCTTCATTTTGTAAAAAAGAAGAGGCTGAAAACAATGTTGTTTAAAGTGGATTTTGAAAGGGCCTTTGGTTGCGTAAATTGGAAGTTCTTGGATACAGTGATTTTTCAAATGGGACTCGGCACAAAATGGCGGAGTTGGATAAAACTTTGTATTTCCTTGGCCACTGTTTTGGTTCTAGTAAATGGCTCGCCAACAAAAGAATTTAAATCGGAGAGAGGTCTAGGTCAAGCTGATCCATTGTCCCCATTACTCTTTATTTTGTTGGTGGAAGAATTACATATTATGATTTTGGAAGCTTGTGAGAAGGGGTTATCTAAAGGGGTTCAAGTTGGAAATGGTGAAGGTATTATGATATCTAATTTACAATATGTGGATGATACAGTATGTATTGGTGAATAGGATGTCGAAAATCTGTTAAAATTTGAAAAGACTGCTAAGTTGCTTTTAGCTTGCATCGGATCTAAATGTGAACTTGTGTAAAAGTAAATTGTTTGCTGTGGGCGTGGATTCAAATGAAGTTGATTTGCTTGCTAATTTGTTAAGGAGCAAGGCTGAAGAGTTAACGTTTTCAAATTTGGGACTCTTGGTTGGTTCAAACAAGAATATGTGTATGGAGTGGGTAAGGGGGAGGGAATGCAGTGAATTTGAAGTACTGACATCTTTGCTTGGAGGCTTCAATCTTCATCTATCATCATACGATAAATATTCTTGGGTAGCTACGTTTGGAAATTTTACTATTAAGAAGAAGCTCTCTAGGATCATCTTGTCACTTCTTTGTAGTGGGTCAATTGGGTGCCCAAAAAGGTGAACTTTTTGGTTGAACATATGGAACACATTCTAGTTCGGTGCAGATATGCATATCAAGTTTGGAAACTTGTTTTTCCCTGATGTCAATTCCAATCTCCAACCGGGCTTTAACTGGAAAATTTCATCTCCTTTAGGCCGAACAATCACATTGCCTTCAAATCAACTCCATGGCTGGCAGGCGGTGACTTTTACCACAGTTTGGGCGATATGGAATGCAAGAAACAGGCTGGTTTTTCAAGGAAAAAGTTTCTCTATCTTTGAAGCTTTTTTATGAAATTCCTGGTTAGAAACAGGAGCAGGAAGATTCAACGCTCTTGGGGTGATTGGCTTTGTAATCCGGGCTTGCTATTTACTTCTTGATGATTCTATACGTACAGCATGCTGCAATTTGGTGATTATGTGCTACTGAGGTAGAGTTCTTCATACAGAGACAAATTGCAACTTGTATTAAGAATAGTTAACCTCTACAGGGAGAATTACTACATTTTTGTGGGACAGGGTTTATAAATCTATTTTTTTTATGGGTTATACATATCTACAAATAAATTTCATCTACTACCTGGAGTTTGACTTGTACATTTTTCTCCTATCTTTCAATAATGTCTTTTTCTTTGCTGTTCAATATATATAATGAAAAAGTGCAAAGATATATAGTGACTAAACCTTAAATTATAAGTTATTAGTTTCTTTTAGGTACTAAGAATATATTCTATTTTTCTTATCCCTAAGAAGGCGTTAAGGAAGATCAACTCTACTTTCCAAAAGTTCATTTGGTCTGGGAAGGCAAATGGGTAACGAAAGGCATTAGTAGTGTTGAAGATTGCCTCAACTTTGTTCTTGGCCTTCATCCCATATGGACTAGGAAACAAAGGCTTAATGTCTTAGTTCCCATGTATCTCCCTTCATCCCACATTGGCTAGATACAAGGCCTTAGTGCCTAGACTCCTTATATAAGGAGCTTAGTTGTGGCAATTAGAATTTATCCCACAATCTAGTAGCCACTTAGATTGTATTCTTCTTCCTTCTTAGTGAATTTCTTTCTTTCAGCTTGCTGCCCAAGGTTTTTCCCCGATTTGGGGTTTTCCTCATAAATTCTCGTGCCTATTTTCTTTGTGCTTGCGTTCTGATTCCTAACAAACTGGTATCAGAGCCAAGGTTAGGTTAGTGATAACTGCTTATAGTATGCTCTGTGGTTGCCCCTAATAGGCAGATCCTCCACATCAGAAATAAGTAGTTTATCACTCATCTTGTGGTGTTGGGTACTGTTATCGTATATAGTTACTATTCTCATATATGATAACTATTCCAGTATATGGTTACTGTTCACATACTGTTTATGTATACGAGTATTATTTTCATATATGATCACTATTCTCATATATGGTTACTATTCCCATATACGGTCACTATTGACATGTAATTGTCGAAGCTTATTTTTGCTCAGAAAGTTCATAGCAGAGCTGTGATGGCTTCAACATTGACAAAGCTTGATAAGGCACCACTCACGTATAGCACAAAGTTTTCAATGTGGAAAATCAAGATGAAAGCAATTCTCATAAGTCTTGATTTGGATGAGGCACTACTCCGGATAGAGAATATGTCTGGAATAGAGCAAGAGAAGGGGAGAAAGAATCTGAAGGTGCTTGCTCAAATTCAGTTACACTTATCGATAGAGATTCTTTAAGAAGTCAGTAAGGTGACAACTGCTGCTAGCTTGTGGTTGAAGCTTGAATCGCTTTTTCATGACGAAGAGTCCAGCAAGTAGCTTATACACTAAATCTAGGCTGTACTTGCATAAGCTGTCAGAAGGTAAGTCTATTAAAACATACATTGAAGAATTTAAAGAAATCATCAATGATTTAGAAAATCTTGATGTTAAGACTCATGATGAGGATTTGGCTATGCTTTTATTATACCATCTACCACCATCATACAATAGTTTTCGTGATACCATGCTTTATGGAAAAGATACAATCACTTTAGAAGAAGTTTGTTCCAGTCTATTATCAAGAGATATGATGGACACTTCAAAGTGTGAAGAAATCGAAGAAGGCTTGTATTCAAGAGGCAGATCAATTGAAAGGAAGAATGAAAGAGGTTCATCTTCAAGGTCCAAGTGAAAACATCGAAATCTTCGTTGCAACTACTGTAAGAAGCAAGCTCATATTAAGGATGATTGTTACAAATTAAAGAAGAAGAATCAAAATGGTGGAAATGGAGACAAGAATAAGCAGACGCCACCAGATGAGGTTAGTGTTGCCACTCATGAAGATGACTTTGCTTTAGTTGCTGAAAACTCGTTGATAAACAGCGTAGAAGCTCATATAACTGCACAAGCAGAAAATAGCAGAAGTGGCGAATGAACCATGGATTCTGCTTGCTCATTCCATTTGACTCCCCATAAGGACTGGTTTTACACATATAAACCGGTCAATCGAGGAGTAATCATGATGGGGAATGACAATGCATGCAGAATTGCGAGCATCAGAGACATCAAAATGTGAATGCATGATGGGATAGTGAGAACACTATCAAATGTTCGGCATGTTGTTGATATGAGAAGAAATTTAATTTCTTTAAGTAAATTGGAAGAAAATGGTTGTTCCTTTATTGGCAGGGATGATTTGCTAAAAATTGTCAGATGATCGTTGGTAATCATGAAAAGCCAGCGGAAAGGAAAACTTTACATTTTGGATGGCAAGACCGTGGAAGGCCAATCTGCAGTTGTTGAATCATCTATGTCCGATGAGGAGGTAACAAAATTATGGCACATGCAACTAGGCCATATGAGTGAAAGAGGCATTTCTGAGCCGAGCAAGAGGGGAATACTCAAAGAACAAAAGGTCAGTAAGTTAGATTTCTACGAACATTACTTATTTGGAAAGCAAAAGAAAATCTCTTTTACTACTCTTGCAAAACACAGTACAAAAGGAACTCTTGATTATATTCATTCTGATGTTTGGGGGCCATCTCGTGAGGCATCTCTTAGTGGAGCTCGTTACATGGTTACCTTTATTGATGATTTTTCAAGGAAGGTTTGGGCATATTTCTTGAAGCATAAAAATGAAGCTTTTTCCGAATTTAAGAAGTGGAAGACCATGATCTAGAAGCAAACTGGGAAGCAGGTGAAACGGCTAAGGACAGATAATGGTCTGGAATTCTGTTCGGGAGAATTCAACCAATACTGCAAGGATCAAGTTATTGTACACCATCTGACCATTTTAGGGACTCCATAACAAAATGGTATAGCAGAACGGATGAACAGAACCTTGTTGGAAAAGGCAAGATGCATGCTTTCAAACTTTGGATTGGGGAAGAAATTTTGGGCAGAGGTAGTCTTTATAACTTGTTTTCTGGTAAACAGATCTCCTTATACTTTTATTGGTTTAAAAACACTTGAAGAAGTTTGGTTGGGTAGTCCGGCTAACTATAATGATATTAAGATATTTGGATGTCCCGCTTATGCACATGTGAATAAAGGGAAGTTAGATCCTAGATCGATTAAATATGTCTTTCTGGGATACACTATAGGAGTTAAAGGATACAGATTATGGAACCTTCACACTTCCAAAGTTTTCATAGCCAGGAATGTTATGTTCGATGAGACATCTATGTTGCATCAAAAAGCGGAGTTGACTGTCACTGATTCAAGCATTGAGAAGGATAAGATTGGAAGCAAGGTGGAGCTTTAAATATATCCTGAAAGCCATGATCAGGATGTCAAGGATACACAAGTTGAGGTGGAGCAACAAACCTCTATAGAGGACATTCAGGCTTCTTGTTTAATTGTTATCGATCGTCCCTATCGTAGCAATCAAGGTATACCTCGAAAAAGGTTAATTGAGGAAGCAGACTTTGTTGGGTTTGCTTTTGCAATTGCTGAAGAGATAAAGAGTTGTTTTGAACCTGCAAATTATAAGGATGCAACTAACTGTCCAAATTCTACGGAGTGGGTTGTGGCTATGCAGGAAGAGATGGAATCGCTTCAAAAGAATGGCACTTGGACACTAGCTAAACTACCCAAAGGTAAAAAGGCAGTCAAGTGCAAATGGGTGTTCAAAAAAAAAGGAAAGTATTCCCGGAGTTGAAGAACCAAGGTATAAAGGTAGACTAGTTGCAAAAGGCTTTAGCCAGGTATCGGGTGTGGACTTTAATGATATTTATTCACCTGTTGTGAAGCATAGTTCTATCCGATTGTTTCTTGGTCTTGTTGCATTAGATGATCTTGAGTTGGAGCAGCTTGATGTTAAAACAGCCTTTCTACATGGTGATTTAAAGGAAGAAATCTACATGGAGCAACCTGAAGGTTTTCAGGTCAAGTGGAAGGAGAACCATGTCTGCAAACTCTAGAAGTCATTGTATGGTCTCAAGCAATCACCTCGACAATGGTATAAACGCTTTGATACATTTGTTTTGAATCTTGGTTTCAGGAGAAACAGTTATGATTCATGTGTCTACTTGAGACTGGTTGGAGATGGTTCCTTCACATATTTACTAATTTATGTGGATGACATGCTTATCGCAACAAGGACCAAGTCAGAAATTGCCAAGATTAAGGCACAATTAAGTGCAGAATTTGATATGAAGGATTAGGTACAGCAAAACGCACCCTAGGCATGGAGATCAGGCATGATCGTAAGGCTAAGAAGCTTTTTCTTTCATAGAAGGGTTATGTACGCAATGTTCTAGAGAGGTTTGACATGAGCAAAGCCAAACCAGTTTCTACACCTCTTGCTGCACACTTTAAGTTATCATCGCATCAATGTCTGGCCACAAATAAGGAAATTAAGAAAATGGAGAAAATAACATATGCAAGTGCTGTTGGGAGTATTATGTACGCGATGGTTTGCTCTCGTCCCGACTTAGCACATGCAATTAGCCTTGTGAGCTGTTACATGGTTAATCTAGGACAAGAGCATTGGCAAGCAGTAAAATGGATATTAAGGTATCTAAAAGGTACGGCTACGACTTGTCTTGAGTTTGGTGGTTCTAACGCTAGATTGATTGGATATGTGGATTTTGACTATGTGGGTAATCTTGACACCCCACGATCCACATTAGGATACGTTTTTACATTCAGTGGTTGTGCTGTGAGCTGGATGGCTTCCCTACAAGCAACAGTTGCTCTTTCAACTACAGAAGCAGAATATATGGCAATCACTGAAGCAATGAAGGAAGCAGTTTGGCTTAGAAATATTTACACAGAGCTTACTCAAGATGATCACAGGCTGGAGATATATTGTGATAGCCAAAGTGCTATTTTCTTAACAAGGGATAACATGTTCCATGAGCATACAAAACATATTAGGGTCAAATATCACTTTGTTCGTGAAATTATTGATAAAGGTGATATTGTGGTCATAAAGTTCAGCACGCTAGATAATGCTGCTGATATGATGACGAAGACTCTTTCTGGATCTAAGTTCAAACATTATTTGGACTTAGTAAATCTTATTTGTTGATTATCACTTATTTGGAGGTGGCCATGAAGATTAGAGAAGAAGGTTATAGATCAATTTGGTCTGAAGGTGGAGTTTTGTTCATATACAACAAAATTGATGTAAGGTGGAGACTGTTGAAGATTGCCTCAACTTTGTTCTTGACCTTCATCCCACATGGGCTAGGAAATGAAGGCTTAATGTCTTAGTTCTGATATATCTCCCTTCATCCCACATTGGCTAGATACAAGGCCTTAGTGCCTTAGACTCCTTATATAAGGAGCTTAGTTGTGGCAATTAGAATTTATCCCACAATCTAGTAGCCACTTAGATTATATTCTTCTTCCTTCTTAGTGAATTTCTTTCTTCCGGCTTGCCGCCCGAGGTTTTTCACTGATTTGGGGTTTTCCTCATAAATTCTCGTGTCTCTTTTCTTTATGCTTGCATTCTGATTCCTAACAAGTAGGATGGGAGAAGATTTCCAAGCCTAGGAAGGAAGGGGGCCTTAACCTGAAGGATATAGATGCTTGGAATTATGCTATCATTGTCAAGCTTGTGTGGGATATTTACTTTGAAAAATATCGGTTGTGGATACATTGGATTTATGCATACTCTATTAAGAGAGGTGGCTTCTAGACAATGAAACCTATGTTTATAGCTTCTTGGATTTGGATTAGCATCCTCAAGTGTAGGGATTGGATGTTGAGGAACTATAGAGGGAAGGATGCAACTCTGGTGGCTTTAGAAAGTGGGAAAGTTTATGAGTCTGTTAACTCAAAAGATAAGCATGTTACATGGGAGGATGTAGTGTGCAATGGTTGCTCGATGCCAAAGCATCATTTCATATTATGGGTATTACTCAGGGATGGGCTATTGACACAAGATAATAGGTGTAGATAAGGAATGGCTGGACCGAATAGGTGTTATTTGTACCTAGGAAAAAAAAAGAGAGAGAGAGTTAGAACCATATCTTCTTTAATTGGAATTTTGCTCATGCTGTATTTGCTAGAATTATGAGGTGGCTAAGATTGAATAGAGGATCACATAGATGGAAAGAGGAGGTCTACTAGTTGTGAACTAAATGTAAAGCATAAAAAGCATTGGGGAAAGTATGTAGGGCAGCTCTTGTTATTTTGGTCAATCATATTCGGAAGGAGTAAAATCATTGATGTTTCAAGGAGGAAAAATCATCAGTTTAGCAAGGTATTGACAGAATTTATTTTGATATTTGTGCCCATGGAAGCCATTTGGAATTACTAAGAAATCTTGGTTGGGGGTCCTAGAGTACACTATTAAACTATCTTTGGTTTGTTTCAGTGCCCTGGTATGCCAAGAGTTTTTTTAAATTCTATCATTATTTATTAAATTTACTTTTCCCAAAAAAAAAAACAATTCTATTTTAAGGAATCTATGTTCCTGTGGTTGACTAATATATGATAAGAACAATATGTAAGACTAGGTTTTCAAATCTTAGCGATGTGGTTATAATTTATAAATCAATGGATAAACATTAATTACAAAAAAAAAAACTATACAGGACTTGTCCTTGATCATTAAAACAATCACATTGAGTTGGCCATCAAATAGAGGGTTAATGTAGATTTGAAATTTTGGGGATCAATGTATTTTTTTATTAGGGTTTTTTACAATTAGCCCCCTGAACTTTAGGCAGTATTACACTTGCCCCCTGAGGTTTAAAAATATACACTTACCCCCTGCTTTTTTAACTCCATTAGTTAGCCGTTAGTCAAAATTACAATCATCCACCTTGAATTTAGTTCAATTACAATTATACCCAAAACTTTAGCAATCTACAATTTTCCAAAATTGCCCTTTCCCTCTTCGTCTTTCCACTGCCATTCTCCTTCACCTCCACATTGACCCATCCATATCCATGCCTCCTCACCTCCTTACGTGACTTCTCCTTCTACTCCAATACCCTCTCCTTTAAAACCCTTGCTAGCGCTTCTCAAGCTCTCGACGATGACCTTGCAGTTGCTACATTGAGACTTACCTAGACCAAGCCCACTGATTCAAGGTCCTTCATTTCCACTTTCCTTGGCAGCACCACCAACGCTGCTGACCATGGCATGCTCCAGACATATTGAGACTACAACAATTACACCGCCTTTCAGCTTTTGGCCGCCAACAATGAGTTCAACTTCTATTTCTACGGCGCCGTTGTGGAAGATGTCAATGCGGTGACCAATGCCATTTAGAAATGCAAATATAAAGCCCAGGGGTCAGCCTTAGTTGAGCCTAACTCTACCTTCCTCAAACTTTGAGAAATTTGCATTATTTTTACCAAGTTTCTCAGTCCCAAATATTTGAATTTGCTTTTTGACTAACAGCTATGTAAGTCATCTATGTAAGTCTTACCGAAAAAGAGATTTGTTCATATAGAAAAGAAATAAAACAAACACATAATAATGATATCAATATAAAAAATTGTAAAGTTTATCAAATTATCTAGAAGTTTGTAAAACACTCTTACCATATTAGTGAAAAATACAATATGAGCCTTTAATTATTGGAGATAAATTTTTATTTAATTTTTTATTTCTTCCATCATATTCTAATTATCAACAAAATAATATTTGGTTTCAATTATTTGCCTCCAATTTTGAATAGAGTTTATGGAGTCAAATATTTTATTTGTCTCCACGTATATTAATTAGTGAAAAATATCATATATACTTCTAAGTTTTTGCCTCATATTTTCAATATAGGTATTGGAGATAAATGCATTATTTGCCCCCATTATGTCTGTCTCAAATGATAGTTCTTCATGTAGTGAGTTCAAAATAAAATAAAAAGAAAAAATTAAAATGAGAAATTTTGAAAAACAATTTATTTTGAAAATATGAGGTAAAACAACATTGCTACTTGTTTAACAATGATTCTAACAAATGAATTACTAGTAACTACTTTGATATATAGAGATTATTCACTCAACTTGAATTATATTGATTAAACTTTATATTTAAAAAGTTTAAAAAGTATTTTTTTAACACTTTTTGAAAAATCTTAGTATGTTTTCTTAATTTTTTCCTTTTCTTAGTCGGCTGCAAAAAAATTATAAAAACATTATTCATGTGATTAATAATTATATATATTGTTTTCTAAAAACATTATTCAAGTGATTATTAATTAGATATTTAAATGATATAATTTTAGATTAAAAAATCAATTAAAGTAGATGGATCCATTGAAATGTTAGCTTTCCTCTTTTCTTTTTCAATTTGTGTCGATCCGTAGAAGAACATGTTAGGTGAATTGGGGTGAGTCTGAATGGGTCGAGGCAAGGAGGACAAGTGACTTTGGGGATAAGGTCAGGGAAGGAGGTGATGGAGCAAGAAGGCGGGGTTGGATAAGGGGGAAAGGGGGCGGTAGAAATGGATGGTGTTGAAATGACGGTAGTAATGAATAAAAGTAAAGAGAGGAGAAAGGGAAGGGCAATCTTGGAAAATTATAAATTTCAAAAGCTTTGGGTATAATTGTAAACCAAAATAAATTCAAGGTGGGTGCCTGTAATTTTGACTAATGGTTGACTGACACCGTTAAAAAAGTAGGGGAGTAAGTGCAATATCACTTAAAGTTGAGAGGGTAACTGTAAAAACCTTTTTTATTAAAAGCCAAAAGTTAGGTAATTAAGCCTTGTTAGTAATATATAGTCACTTATAGTTACATGTCTTGAAAAAACTCAATATTTACTTATTAAGTATATTCCTGACGTTACCCATATTTGTATCATACTTATTAAAAGGAATATATTTTTGCTTGAGTGTCTTATTGAATGTCCCACTTGTGAGCTTGGCATATGTCTTATTTTTCTATGCTAAATAGAATCTCAAAACATTTGTTAAAAACTTAGCTTATGCCTCTTTAAAAAGCTAGATTTATGCCAATGCATTAATAAGAAATCTATTTAATTGTTTGCGCCAACAAATTTAAGATCATTATTTTAATCATTAGTTTTTTCAACCTAAAGTACAAAAATTAAGATAAAATTTTCTAACTTGACTTTTAAAAACAATTCTAAAAACATAATATCATTAAGACCATCAAATTAAGATCATTTCTTAACAAATCGCATATTATCAATTTTAAATTTTATACTTATGAGAGAAATTTTAACTTCTTTGATAAGACTTTAAAGGTATGAGGAGAAATTTTTATAAGTACTTGAACATAACAAATAAAAAAAATTTGTTACATTTTTTGCAACCAATGTTACCTACAGCATATTCTACTACTACTACTACTACTACTATTACTACTACTATTACTTCTGTTGCTATTGCTACTAGTATTGTTGTTGTTGTTGTTGTTAGGGAAAATTGCATATATCATCCCTAAACTATCCCAATGTTGTTTAATAATCCCAAAACTATGAATTGTTACATCAATCATCCTCAACCTACCCAATTGTTGCACCTGTCACCGTGCTGTTATTTCAAGCGTTAAAAAGTGATGGAAGTTGGGGGGAAAATTGCATAGTCAGTCCTAGTTCTTAAGAAATTTTTCCATTTGAGTTCAAAATTTTTTATTTTCTATTTGACTTCTAATTTTTTTTTATTTAAGACTTTTAAGTCTTTTTCTATTTTAAGCATTTTTTGTATTTTTTTTCTTCTTGTTTCTTAGGAATTTTTTTTGTTGATTTATCAAAGAACCTATTTTAATCATTACTAGGATTTATGGGACATTTTTCAATTTTCAAAAGCAACAAATAGAATCAACGGAAAATAAGGAGGTGAATAATTTGAAATAATAATTGTTAGTAAGAATTGATTTCCTCGAGATAAACTCACCTATTCCACTCTTTTTCTAGTGAGTTTTTGTCTTCCGATTCTTCTGCTTGTTGCTTTTGTCGTAGTTCTCCTACCTTCAAGTTCTTAATTCTGAGCTGAACATTTTTATTTTTTTCCATTTCTTTTAATATGTTTTTTTTTCCTAAATACTCAAAATTTTTACAAGAAAGGGTCACCAACATAATTTCTATATAATCTACCATACACTACTCATACCTTACGTTATTTCCTTCTAAAATAGGGAATTTATCAGAACTTGAGACTCTTGACATTTCCAGCAACTGCCTTGTCAAAACAATTCTTGGACAGGAGTGTGGTCTTTCTTTATACCTTTCTTTCTTTCTTTCTTTTTTGATAATAAAAGAGAAGTATTCTATCATTTCATTAACTTTAATTCACCAATCTATAGGTAAGTGGTCTTGTCCAACTATGTTACCTAAATCTAGTTGAAAACAAATTAGGAGGGACAGTACCAAGCAATGGAATATTTTAGAATCGGTCAATAGTTGTTGTTTTATGCAACAAAGACCTCTATGTACTATGGCGTTAACTTGTTAGATGGAAGAGTCTTACAACTGCTCTTTACAGAATTCCCAAGAATGGTCTGCTATTGTGGGTGGAGCTTTGTTTGTTATCATTGTAGCAGTGATATTGGACTTTTTCTTGAGGAAATTGATTATAAGAAATAGGAGAGACAATCATCGTGATGGTGAGCAAACATGGTGGCTTTGATGGTGGTGAGGTAAACAAAACGCGAATGGAGATTAGATATACACTTTTTAGGTTTGAACTAGAAACCAGTAAAAGTTTAATACTCAAACCAAAAAGTTTCCTAGGCATTAGAACTGACTGTGCAATTTTTTGCCTAACTTCCATTACTTTTTAACATTTAGTATAATGGTGGAATGATGGTGCAATAATTGAGTAGTTTAAGGATGATGGATGCAACAATTTGTAGTTTGGGGATAATTAAGCAACATTGGAGCTAGTTTAGGGACAACACATGTCAGTTACCTTATTATTGTTATTATTATTATTATTATTATTATTATTATTGTTACTGTTATTGTTATTGTTATTATTTTTATTATTATTATTATTTACAATAAATAGAAATCAAATACAATGAGCAATCTATTACTAATGGATGACACAAATGAGGATAGTTATGATGAAATATTATAATAAAAAGCTACAAAAAAAATAAAAAATGAAACTAATGAGAAATATATCTAAACTAAAACAAAGTAAAATTATTATTGCTACTATCTATTTTGAACAAGATAGTTAGAATTATAGTTATTTATTATAGGCCTTATGGATATCAAGCTTCAAACTTAATGAGAAATATATCTAAACTAAAACAAAGTAAAATTATTATTGCTACTATTTATTTTGAACAAGATAATTAGAATTATAGTTATTTATCATAGGCCTTATGGATATCAAGCTTCAAAATTGCCTTATAACCTCGAGCACAGCCACTCGACTTGGCACGCTTGACTGCATGCATGATTTCCTGAGCTGCAATGACATCACCCTAAACACTACAACCAGGCATAGAAGCATTCTAATATTTTGAAGTCAAGGAAGTCATAATATGTTTCAACCTGTTGATAAGCGCTTTCACAATAACTTTGTAGATGGTGTTGGAAAAACTTATGGGCCAAAAGTCCTCAACTTGATGGGCTTCGTGGATATTTGAAATCAAACAAATAAAAGTATGACTGATTTGATGTTGGAGATAACCACCATTAAGGAAGGATAAAACAACCTCAGTGATTGGAAATAATATAATTCCAGTATAACTCAAGCACTGTAACACCCCAAATTTTATAATTCTTAATTTTTGAAATTTAAAAAGCAATTAATTAAAAATAATTTAAGAAAGATGAGGTAAAAACCTTTTTTTTTAAATTTATTTTTTTCCAATTAATAAAATTATTAAACCAAAAAAAATAATTAAATGACAATCACAAGAAAACAAAATACAAATAATGATCCAAATTTAACAATCCATATTATTTTCTTAAAAAAACAACACGAGTTAAAATCTAGTCCCAGCTAGTTTTTCGAGGGGCTACAACAAGCCTTCACTCAATCTGCTCCACATCCTAAACCTCATCACATGGTTTAGCTTACTCTATATCCTCATAGTACTCACCTAAGGAAAAAAATTTAGAAGGAGGGTGAGCACCATTTGCTCAGTAAAAGGGAAGTATCAAACCCTTCACATGGGTCTTAATATTCCCTCAACAAACAACAAATGAAAAAAAAAATTTAAGTTACAGTAATTTAATCAAAGAACAATTTCATCCAACATCATGACAACAACACTGAAGTCCTACTAGCATGCTTGAACTAATATGCATATGCATAATTCCTTTTATTAATTAAATCATATCATTTTGTTAAAATCATTTAATCTAATACTTGAATGTTGTCAAATGAACCTAGGGCTATGAATGTGTACGTCACCCACTCGTAGGGATAAGGTAGTGCCAATAAGGATGCCACCAAGTCATACAGTTTCCAGATACTTATGTCGAGGTAGAGCCTCTCGTGATACCAGCCATATATATGGTCCCCCGCCAGCTATGGTTCGGTAACGCACAAATCATATCTCCAAACTCCATCGGGATTGTGTGCTTTTCTTAATGATGATCCTAAAATTAGAACAGCCAATGCAATGAGTTATATTCTCATTTAATCACTATAAAAACTGAACTCGAGGTGACAAGAGTTCATTTCGATTACTGATGTGTTTTTGGCATCTCTGTCGCTCTTGGAGTCCAAAATAGTGCTAAGCCTTTTAGAAAGGAGTTTCTAGGTCTCTATAACAACTTGGAAAGCAAAGACAAAATATTTAACAAGGGCTGTAATTTTCAAAATTGACAAACAAAAGGATTCCATAATGACTATGGTGGCTTATCAAGGATCAAGAACAAGTAGGGGTATGATTGCACCAGGAATGACTGAACAACCCTAGAGTTTTGAATAAGGATAAACCTCCTAGTGAAATATAACATAAATTTAATCACTTTAGGTGCTGCAAAAAGAATTAAATGAGTGATAGAAAAGGATTTACACTTGTATAACCTAATTCAGAGTTGCTAGTACATATGGGATGACTTGCGATGTCCAGATAGGATTCCTCTGCAACTTAATGAACCTAGGCAAGAAAAAGTGTAACGACCCAAGTCCAGAACTGTCAACGGAACACTTGCCCACACCACATGGGCTATCCTTTAGAAAAGGATAAGCGCTAGGTGCTTATGTTCTAGAATTAGAGCCTATATATCCACATAAGGCTTCCCACAATTCACCCATGTAAGATGTGGGGGTGTTACAAACTCCCCCCTTATGTACCCAATGTCCCCATTGGGGTCAATCGGATTACTTGGTTCCCCGGACCAAGTAACCTCTCTAATCGGACAACTATGGTTACTAACCATTTTCTTACCAGTTATCCTACAATTATTATTATTACTATTTACATTTATTTTACTTTTCCTTTTTTTTTTGTTTCTTCGTGATCCCACCTATGACTCCAATTGTAATTTAACCGAATTCTGATAGGCTCTTTTCTCTTTTCTTTCTCCAACCATTCTCCATCACCAAGGCACAATGGAAAAAGAAATAGCAGCCATGGCCGCCGCTCTCCATCTTGTAGTCCTCATTATCTCCTTGTAGTTTCAGCTACATCTCTCTCCCCCATTCTTTTAGTTCAATTAAATAGCCCCATCATTCCTCTATTGTTCCTGGTGTTACTCATTAAAGTGGAGAAGAAGGCATCGCACCAAAGCACTCTCCGTTTCGTTACTGTCGTGATCGTGTTCTTTGTCGAACCACTGTATATCCATCCTTTTGGGCTTTATTTTCCCATCATCCAATCAATTTTGAATTTTATTTAATTTCCTATTATTGCCTAGGTTCATTAAGTTGAAGGAAAACCCCATTTGGGCACCAAAAATGATTCTACGCATATCGGCGATCCCGAATTTGTTTGTGTAAGTCTAAATCATTCTATATCACTCTTTTAATTTTTTTTCCCAGCACCTAAAGGCCTTATATCCTTGCTGTAAATCTTTGTTAGATTACCATTAAACCAAGTTTTGGGTTTTTGCACTCGTTTCCGTTGAAATCGGATCCATACTCGCTCCTAAGCCCCAGTAAGCCACTGTAGCCTTTTTAAAATTATCTTGGCCTCCAATTTCAAACCTTACAGCCCTACTACTTCTCTTTTCCTTGCTATCTATGTTGTTACAAAGGGTTAGAAAATCCTTACTTGAAGGTTTAGTGCTTCTTTGGACTATTAGAGCACCAGAGATCCTGAAAATACATTGGTAACCGAAATAAAAACTTTTTCCTTTCAAGATCAATTTTTTTAAAAGCTACTAAAGGAGCCTATGACTCAGTGTGTGGCTGCTGTAATTTTTAGGATCAATATCAAAAAGGCTCCCGGCACGATCCCGAATAGGCACGAGGCCACCGAAGACACTCCGAAACCTTTTTTGCCCACTAGTTAAAATTTTGGCCTAGATGTTAAGAACATGAACCTTCCAAGTTCCATTTAGGAAGAGCGGGTTAGTTTTCGTGGGCCCTCTTAGGCCTAAAATAAGCATCAACCTGAATAATAAATTCTAAATAAAAGATTAGGCTAAACAAAATCTTTAAATGCATGAGCAACATGGGTTGGGTAATTAATTAGTTTTCCTAGAATTTTATTTTATTTTAGTTCTCTTCCATTGAGAGGTAATTTTGGTTGGTTGGTTGTGTGGTTGTAATGATGTGATGTATGATGTATGTTTGGTGCTAGTATCATACTAGGATCGCTTGTAACAAGAATTAAATTAGAAGTATGTTAGGAAAGCCTAAATAAGCCCGTTAGTACCATGTTTAGGGTCGGCGAGACAAACACCGCTAGTACCATGTTTAGGGTCGGCGAGACAAACACCGTTAGTGGCATGTTAGACCCGTAATAAATTACTATAAGCCGGTAGATAAAGGATTAGGAGCGTAAATGCTAAATTACCAACTTAGAAAGAATTCATGAGAGAGGATATGAACATATATTATAAATACACTTAAAAAGATATCATTAATTGTCATGTCATCATGGAACACTAAGCTAAGGTAACAAGACAAAAGAAATAGAATGGATTAGAATCATGGCACTAAACTAAAAAGGGCTAAATAAAATGAGCTACAGTCATGCATCAATTGGTTGTTGCATATGATTGATGTTTGTCATACACAAGATTACATTAAGTAAAAGATTGGAGGAGTAAGATAAACATAAGGCATGCAAGGTTGGTGATGAACCATATCTACATGACCTAACAAGCCGTAAATTTAGACAAGAGGTTCGGAACGGACGATTTGAACCCCAGAGGCATGTTAGGGCGGTGGTGGACTATCCCTAGTCATGACCCGATATTGACATGGAGTATGAAGATATGATTTGCGCGCTGCTAGACCATAGTTAGCGAGGGACCATGCTAATGGATGGTATCACGAGAGGCTCTACCTCGGCGTAGGTATCCCGAAAGGCTCTGGCTTGGTGGCATCCCTAGTGGCACTGCCTAAGAGTTATCCCGAGAGTGGGTAATGTACACACTCACCACCCTAGGTTCATCCGATGACATTTAAGTATTGGATTAAACAATTAATCAATAAGATATGATTTAATTGGTAAAAAGAATAATGCATATGCATGGTAGTTCAAGCATGCTAGTAGGACTTTGATATTATTGTTATGATGTTGTATGAAATTGTTCTTTAATTAAATTGCTATAACTTAAAGTTTATTATTTGTTGTTGTTTGTTGCAGGAATATTAAGACCCACGTGATGGGCCTGATACTTCCCTCTTACTGAGCAAGTTGTGCTCATACCTCTTTCTAACATGTTTTTTAGGTGAGTACTATGAGGAGACAGAGTACACTAAACCATATAATGAGGTTCAAGATGTGGAGTAGACTGAGTGAAGGTTTGTTGTAGCCCTTCGAAAGTAAAACTAGCTTGGACTGGGTTTCAACTTTGTGTTATTTGATTTCTAAATATACATATGGTTTGTTTAAATTGGCACATTATACGTATATTAGTTTTCCTGGGATTGTCACTTAATTACTTTGATTTCATTTAATACTCTTATTATTTGGAAAATAGATTAAAAGAAAATGTTTTACCTTATGTTTCTTAAATCACTTTTAATTAATAACTCTGGGCAATTTCGATATTTTCCGAAATTAAGATTTATAAACTTGGGGGCGTTACAATAAGGAATTAAATAACATTAAGAATTTCTTGGATGATAGAGAAACAAAGCCCAAAAGCCTAGACTTACACTAGTTTGACAAAGTGCATGATCACAATGACATCAGTACCAAGGGCACAATGATGATCCTTCGGTGTGATGCCTTCTTCCCTACTCCAGTGAGCAAAACCAGGAACAGTGGCAGAATTCTAAGGCTATCTAATTGAATTTAAATAATGGGAAAGCAAAATATGGCCAAAGCTAGAAGAAAATGACAAGAACAAGGTGGGAAATAAAGAACATGGGTGCCATTTTTTTTTTGTTGTAGGCTAAGTGGCGGTGAATTGTTGGAGAAGAAAAGAAGAAAAAAATGGCAAAAGTTTCATAGGTTTTAATTTAGAAGCCAACTAGACTCTCGACCCAAGTAGGGGGTACGGGAAAAGAATAATAAAAGAAAACAAAGAGTTGTAGTTATATTTGGATAATATTGAATGTGGTTGGAAAGGAAAAATATAGATAAGTAAAAAATGGAAATTGACTTTGAAAATTCTAATATTTTATGGGCAGTATATGGTTTTAAAGTTTTCAAAAATAGAAATTAAGAATAGGTGAGAAACTATCGCATGCAGCAAAAGCATGAACTTGATATAAACCATGAATGTGCGTAAGTTAAATTTTGTGAAACCTAAGCGAACAAATTTAGAATTAAGTGAAATAAAGTGCTTTTAACTCATTTTCAAAAGAAAATTCCAATGGCGTTCTTGGATTTTTAGTTCTATCCTTGGTTGGGAAATGACAACAATGCCCTTATCCTAAAGTAGATGACTTTGAGCTTTCGACTTGGAATTTGACTTAGCGACCACCAAAAGGATTATCTAAGGATCAACATTCTTAATTTTACATTGATTTTGAAATTGATATGCAAAATTATGAAAATACCCTTGAGGGTAAAATCATAATTTTTGTCTTTAGAGTATTTTGGTAATTTTATTTTTTTTTAATTTCTTGTGTTATTACAAGAACCTATTATGAAAACAACAATTACCATTTTAGCAAAGGTCATTGGCAAAAATTATTGGAAAAAAATTCTTGGCTATCAGTATTAGTTGTTTATATTAGAATAAGTTGACTTTTAGCAGCAAATTTTTTTTAATATTTTCCAATTTTTTAAAATATTGGAAAAATTATAAGAAATATTTTCTCCACATACAAATTTTTTTTCCTAGCAACTAACTCTTTTCTACAGTAAGTAACATTAAAATATTTTTTCATTTTGAATTTTTTTTAGATCCAATCAAATCTTACAAGTTATATTGAATTACAAGTAGTTTCTATTTGAATATTATATTTCATAGTAGAGGCTCATAGCCTGAAAGAAGTTTGGAGTTGTTGAGAGATGAAGTTAATAATTTTATGTTGTGATTGCAAGTTTTCATTTTATCAGATACTATGAATAATAAGGAGAGAAGTTTGAGGTTTAAATGTTTAAAAGTAATAATTAAGGTACAAATTTTTAGGTCTTCACTACAGGTTTTGACCACATGGGGGATTATATGGCAAAAGAAGAAGTTAGAGAATTATTAGGAGGATATAATAAGTTTTGGTATAACAAAATAAAAATGCCAACATGTACTCTATGCATTGGATCAAAATTTTATTCATTTTTATCCAAAATATAATTTTGTTGCGATTTTATCATTTTTTTCAATATTGTAATACTAATTTCCTATATTTTCATATTTGACATTGATACTTAAAATTCTAAAAATATGACAATTTTTTTAAAAATTTCTAATTTTTTAAAATAGTATTTTTCTATTTAGTTTACTAAGTTAATATTTTTATTTATTTGACTAATTAAAATCTTAATGTGTTTCTAATATTTAAAATTTAAACACATTTATACAATTAAAAAATATTCATATTAGGAAAATAATTATCATTTTTAAGCACGTTTAGTAGTAAGATAAATCAAAACATGTTTTTTACAAAATTTTAAATTTAATGGCATTTTTAAGTTTTTTGCCGTAAAAGAGACTTATATAGAAATCATAGAAAACAATCAAAATGTTTTTTTTCTCTTTTTCCTTCACAACTTTGTTAGAACGAATTAGAAACATTCACAACTTTGTTTAATAAAATAGTTACTAGGAATTTATTCTATTTCAAGGAGTCTATTTTATAACAGGTAACTAGTTTTATTTTAAGAATAATGGGTAAGACTACGTTTCAAATCCTAGTTATGTGAGTATAATTTATAAATCAATGGATACACATTAATTACCAAAAAGGTAAAAAAAAGCTATACATTAATGTCAATATTTGGAACAATCACTTTAAGTCAGTAATAAAATAGAGTGTAAATGTAGATTTGAAATCTTGGGAATGAGTGTATTTTTTATTAAAAGTCAAGAGTCAAGTAATTAAGCTCTTTTAGTAATGTATAGTTACTTACAACTACATATATTTACAAAATCCCAATGGTTACTTACAAAGTCTATACTTGACATTACTCATATTTGTATCATACTTATTAAAAGAAATTTGTTTTTGATTAATATCTCACTGAATATCCTACCCATGGAATTCGCATATGCCTTGTTTTTCTATTTTAAACAAAACATCAAAACATTGGTTAAAAACTTAGCCTATGCCTTTGTAAAGTGAATGTTATGCTAATGCATTAATGGTAAATCTATTAAATTGTTTGAGCTAACTAATATAAGATCGTTATTTTAATCATTTTTTGAATCTAAAGTATAAAATTTAAGATAAATTTTACTAAATTTGATTTTAAAAATTTCTAAATTCATAATATCATTAAGATAATATTCCATTAAATTAAGATCTTTTCTTAATAGATTGCATATTATTAATTTTAATGTTTCACTAGGAAAATAAATTTTGACATCTTTGATAAGAAATTATAGCTATGAGAAAGAAATTTTTATAGGCACTCTACCATAAAAAATAAAAAAAAACTATAATAGTTTTTTTGAAACCAGAATTATCTACCGCATATTCTACATTATATTATCATTATTATTGTTATTGTTGTTGCTGCTATTATTGTTGTTATTATTATTATTATTATTATTATTATTATTATTATTATTATTATTATTATAAAAACAAAGATGAAATTTAATAAATTTAATTTAAACAATTTTTAAATTCATAATATCATTAAGATGAAATTCCATTAAATTAAGATCTTTCCTTAACAAATTGCACATTTTTAATTTTAAATGTTATACTAAGAAAAAAAATTTGACATCTTTGATAAGAAAGTATACGTATGCCAAAAAAAATTTTATAAGTACTCTACCATAAAAAAAAGTCTATTAGTTTTTTTGCAACCAGCATTACCTATCACATATTCTACATTGTATTATCATTATTGCTCCTATTATTGTTGTTGCTATTATTATTAATAATAATATTATTATTATTTGTAATAAACAGAAATCAAATACAATGAGCAATCTATTATGATGGATGTAAAATGAGGATTGTTATGATGAAATGTTATAATAAAAAACTCCATAAAAATAAAAAAATGAAACTAATAAGAAATATATCAAAAATAAAAAGAAATTAAATTATTATTGCTATTATTTATTTTGAACAAGATAATTAGAATAATAGTTACTACCTCCGTCTCACAAAGCTTATCCTCTTTACTAGTCATGGCAATTAATTCATGATTGTCTTTCTTTCAAAATTTCTTATATAAGTATAAAATTTTTATATGAAAATAATACCTTAAAGACTCCAGTTTATAAATATATTTTTTAAGAATTTTTTATAATAAAAATTAATATAAATATATTTAAGTCAAATTTTAGTAAAAAAAATGTTAAATAGCCAACCTTTGAAAAACAGATGGAGTGTTTGAGTAAAAATTAGCTTAGTGTTTTGAGTCACGTGCAGTGCTTGTCTACAATTACTAGTATTATTATAGCCACTAACAAACAAAAAAAAAATTTCCTATCTATCACAACTCTATCACAACCCAAATCCAGAACCAGTTGATAGCACACCTGCCCACACCACATGACCTATCCCTTATGAAATGGATAAGCACTAGGTCATTAACCTCTAGAACTTAATGTCATATATAAGTCACAAATCCCACATCTCACCCATGTGGGATTCGGGGCCTCACTTATATGCCCAACGCCTAATGTCCTCGTTGGCTCCTAAATTGGTCCAGAATCTTCAGCCTGATAAATGATGGATATAGATTATGGTTTACCATTAAGGAGACAAAATTTGACCCGACCCTTTCAAACCCAAGCCCAACCTGACCCGATTTGACCAAAAAAGACAACGACTCAAACCCGACTTTATCCAACTTGACCTGAACCTGAACCTGATTGAAGTGGAATCCGAGAAAACTCGAACATGAGCCCGACTTTACTCAAACCCGAAATGAACCGATGATTAAACCTGACAAAACATGATTTTAACTTAAATTAACATATATTATATGGTTTTCAAAGACTTTAAAAAATTATAATTTAACATATGTGACTGATTTTTTTCTATTATGTGGATTTGTTTTGCGTGGTAGAGTGAACAAGTGAAAGTTATGGGAAATGATTAATGAAACGTGTCATCTGAATTTTTTGAATAGTTTGAATTGAATCTATTCATATTAGGAGTATTATTTGTTAGAAAAAAAATTAAAAAGTATATATTTAGAAACTATATGTCTTTATTTATTATTTAAAATAAATATTTTTCATTTATATACTAATATGATGAAAATAAAAAATAATAGATTAATTGTTGAGTAGTGAATGTTGCAAAGAACTTGGCACAGAGGGAGTATTTTATTAAAGAAATTATATATTAATATATCTTCATAAATTATATACCATTTTTTTATGTCTAGTTAAATTAAATTTTAATCAAAATTGAACAAAAAAATTTGAATTGATTCAGCCATTTCAACTTATGAATTAGTGAATCGCGTAAACCAAACAATCAAGTTGAATATGATCTATGACCTGATAACCAGACTTGATTGGATCCGAACCCAAACAAACCCGGTCTGGCCCAACTAGAACCCAAAATCCACTTAGACCGAAAATCAACCTGAGCCCAAATAACCCGACCTAGACCTGAATACATGCTAACCTGATTAAACCTGAATCTGAATGACCTGACCTAACCCACCCAATTGTCATCCCTATTCATCATTCATCATTAGGGTTCTGACCCGTGGACTTTGGCTCGTATGATCCACACCATAATGGTCCTGGGTTCATCATTCATCGTTTGGGCCTCTACCCACGCACCTTGGTTCGTACAATCCACACCATCATGGTCCCGGGTTGGCTTTGATACCATTTGTAATGACCTAAGTATAGAACCGGCCAACAGAATACTTGTCCACACCACATGGGATATCCTTTGAAAAATGATAAGCACTAGGTGTTGAAATGGACTATCAGTAGAAAGAAGTTGTCGCATCCCATACCGGTAGATGCAGCCACATACTTTAAACCATTCTTCTACTTAGGCACCATCTGTAATGACCAAGGTCCAGAACCGGTCAATGGAACACCTGTCCATACCACATGGGGTATCCTTTGTGAAAAAGATAAGCACTAGGTGATTAAGCTCTAGAAGTCATATATATAAGTCATACATCCCACTTCTCACCCATGTGGGATTTAGGGGCTTCACAAATGGTTGCTCAATGCCAAAACACCATTTCGTATTATGGCTATTACTAAAAAAATGTGCTACCAATGCAGAATAAGAGGTGTAAATGGGGAATAATTAGGTGGAATAGGCATTATTTGTGCCCAGAAAAATAAGAGAGTCAAAACCATCTCTTCTTTAACTACACCTCTGCAAGTGCTATAATTGCTAATGATGAGAAGACAAAGATTGAGCAGAGGATTACATAGATGGAGACATTAGGTACCAGTTTTGAACTAAATGTTGAGCAAAAAAAAAGTTGGGGAAAGTATGTTGAGCTACTCTTGCTGCTTTGGTCTATCATATTTTGAAGGAGCAAAATTATCGATGTTTCGAGGAAAGATTGTCAGTTTAGTAGGTTATTGAGAATGGATAAGGCTAGATTTTCAAACTTTAGTGATGTGAGTATAGTTTTTAAATCAATGGATAAGCATTAACTGCCAAAAAGATGAGAAAAAACTATACAGAGCTTGACCTTTATCTTTAGAATAATCATATTGACTCAGCCATAAAATAAAAGGTAGGTGTAGATTTAAAACTTTCGAGTTGAGTGCATTTTTTATTAAAAGTCAAGAGTCAAGTAATTAAACTTTTTCTAGTGATGTATAGTTATTTATAGTTACATGTCTTTGGAAAACTCAATGTTTACTTATCAAGACTATTGTAATCACCTAACCCTAAATTGATTCATTTATTATTTTGGGTATTTATGTTAAAGCCCAAAGCAAAAAAAAAAAAAAAATTGGAAGTACAAAAAAAAAAGGACATCAAAATGGGTTAATAAAATGGGGGAAATAAGAAAACTTAGGGTTTGGGTATTTCTCTCAATTTCTCATGTGGCTATTACTTTGTGTTGATGAAGTGGAAAAATAAATTATCAATCAAGGATCAAGAGAAAGTAACTAGTGAATTTTTTTAGCAAAAGAAGGATCTTTGGTGAGTATTCGTTAATTATTTTTAGTGTACAAGTTAGTTGTTCTTAGAATTTAAAAAAAAATTTGGATTGATGATTTAATTGAATATGACTTACTTTTGATGATTAAAGGGGATAATTGATTATTGAGATTTGTTTCAGATGAATTAGAAACAAGTTTGGAGAGATTTTGGCTAGGCATGGTGGAAGTCAGAGAGTAGTAGAAGATTTCGAACGGAGAAGACGAAGAAATGTTTGGGTACAAATTGGGCTTATAACAACTTAGTTCCTAAGGTTTAAAGTCATGTTCATTAGCATCTGATAGTTTAAAATGTTATAGTTTGGTCACCGTAAAGCTTGTGGCTGGGAAAGTTAATCGATTTAGTTATAATACTAGTCCCTGAGACTTTTAACACCACTTCAATGAATTCTTAGGTTCCAGAAGTATTCATTTGGATCATTGTTACTTAGTGATTTTGGATTATTCTTTAAATTGATTATATTTTGACATAAACTTTCGTATAATTATTTTAGGGGACTAAACAAGTATTTTCGGAGTTGGAAAGTCACATTTTGAGGTAAGTGGCTACTACTATTTATAAAAATTAAAATTTTTTTATATTATGTATATATATAGTATTTCTTCAAAGTGTTAAACTTTCCAACTTAGTAATTTTTCAATATTTTGATTTAAAGCTATTTTTTCATTAAATTGATTTTCAATCAGAATAAGAGTTTTCAAATACATGTTTTATTTTGAAATTGTTTTCCAAGTGTTTTATTAATTTACTTATTTATCTACTTATTTGAATTTTATCTTATTTATGCAATATATTGTGTTTGAATAAATAAGCTAGGCTCAGGTATGTTTTGATTGTGATATTTTGTGCCAAAATTTTATAACAATTCTAATGCTTTGAATTTTTGTTCCAACTTCGTTTCAGTGGGTGTTGGTTCTGTGCCCGTACAACTAGAAAAGTGTAGTTTTAGACCTCCCACGTTGGGTATTTTGTTCCATTCTGTTCTGCAATGCAATGTTTTTAGGACTAGTCCTTCTTGGATCTCTACTATTGGTGATTCTTAGACAATTTTGGACGCACTACAGTAGTTAAAGTGTAGTCACAATGATCACCCCACCATTTTTGCTCAAAATTTCTATTCTATCCATCTGCTATGAACTACTCTAACTTGGTTAATGATTTTATTTACAAATATTATTTACTCATCTCTCAAAATTGCTATTACATTGATTATGTTTTGACTCATCAAATAATTTTTATTGAAGTTTATGTGATTATTTTGTACGAATTATTTCTACTTGATGCCCATATATTTTTTGTATATTGTACATAGATAAGGAGTAGTTTGAGTTAGCTAGCAGAAGCAACTACAAGACCAGCTGCAGTTCAAGAAAGTTAAAAATATTTTGTTAGTACTACTATTAGAAATTTATTTATGTTTAGAAAGCTCTTTGGATTTTGTTTCGTTCCTTAGAGCTTTGATATTTTATGGATTATGTTCCAATTTCAAGAATTGTAGTTGCTCTGCCACTTATTCTTAGAAGTTGAATTTTATAAGTTTGGAATTAATTGGAATATGTAGCCTTGTATTCTTTGGGAAATTATTTCCTTGAGTATATAGTGTGTCATCGTCTCGAGACTCCTAAGGTGGGTCTTTGGGGCTTGATAGAAGTGGTATCAAAGCATAGGTTCGATAAAATTTGAGACCCTAGGTTATGGCAATGCTAGGCTTTTGTTGCATTTAGATACTAGGTATCCTCTTCATCTGTTGGAATAATTAAGAATATGGCTATCATCAGTAAATATATGGCACCCAGGTGTATCACCCCTCAGCATAAGGCAAGTGGAAGAAATGATGACAATGTTCCTATCACTCATTTAGCAGGACACGGACGTGAGGTTCATGTTCCGTGGAATGTAGCAAATCAAGCTAACCCTCCTTCACAGCCTAATGCAGCAGTTGTGGCTAATGCCTTGCTACAACAGTTGGTTATGCAACTTGGTCAACAAGGTCAAATAGGTACTCCTACAGGTATTGGTATTAATAGTGGGAATGGTAAAAAGGGCCTGAATGAACTTCTAAAGTTACCACCTGATAGATTTAATGGTGAAGATGATCCAAAGGAAGCCAGGCACTAGCTTTCAACGATGGAAGATTATTTTGATCTTCTTCAATATAATGACAAATAGGGGGTAGATGCTGCAACTTTTGTCACGAATGGTCGAGCTAAGGATTGATGAAAGATTATGCGGCCATAAATTTTTTATGGGTTAACATGGCAACAATTCAAGTAAGTTTTCAACATCAAGTTCTTCCCTGAAACCTATAGGATGCAGCTGATTAAAGAGTTCATGCAACTAATGCAGGGAGATATGACTGTAGCAGAATATGTGAAGAAGTTCACCAAGCTTTAATCTTATGCCCCAGATTTGATAGTTCAACAGAGTTCAAAGGCAATGAAATTTGAAATGGGGCTTCGACAGCTTGTTCAAAGTGGGTTGCTCTATATAGGCTTCATACTTATCGAGTGGTGGTGGAGACTGTTATCATAGTGGAAATGTAGCTGGGTCCTATTGTCAAGGACCAAAAGAGGAAAGATAGAACTGGGGGATCTTTAAGCAAACTATTTGGAAATATAAGAAAGAAATAAAATTTTGTCCCAACCTATCATGGAGTTTATATGATTCAAGATGTACCAACGCGTGAATATTGTGGAAAATTTCATTTTAATGATTGTCACTGGAAGACTAGCGGTTGTTTCCGTTGTGGTAAAAAAGACCATCTGATTGCTAATTGTAAACAGTAAAAAGACTAGAATGTTAGTGTTGTGCCCAAAAACCAATCATGAGATGATTGTATTTTTGCACATTGAGTCATGATATTTTATTAAGGCATTAATCCAGCAATTTTGTTTGTTGTTTTTTTTCTGCATAACGCAATAAACATAATTGTAATCCTAGAATAATGATATTCTCAAACATCTCTAGTCTAGTATTATTGTGGAGCGGTTGCAATAATACATAACGACCAGCATATGTGGAGATTAATATAAGATATTTAGTCTACATATGGGTACAAGTTGGAGAACTTGTGTACTGGACCGACCCACCATGAGAACACTACATGGATCATTATATGAGTGTCATAAGTGATTCTCATAGTGATCATGGTATATGTAATCCTTTGACCTAAGATCATCAAGGTTCCCTACATGTGAGTCACATAATTTGATACTTTCCTTTGTTGCTCGTAACTGAGTGAACTTGAAGGAGGTAATTGGGAATGTCACATATCATGCGGAGGGATTTGTATGATCAAGATAGGATTTGTCCCTCCTATGTAACGGGAGTGATATCTTCGGGCCCTTTGATAGAGTGAAACTTAGAAAATGCATGGCCATGCTCGGATGAGTTGATATACGATATCAATGTCATCAGTTTAAGTTGGTCTACTCGGTAATTAAGAAACCAAAGATTGGGTTATACGAGAGTGACACATTCTATGTCTCGTGCTCAGTCTTGATATCTTGGACAAAGGGACAATGGCATATATTGATAATGATCATAAAGGTTTAGTCGAATCATCGACAATCTTGTCACTTGGGTAGCAATGATGTGTTGCTAGACACCGCTCATTGCTTATGATCATAAATGTGATTTATGATCATTGCCAATGTGGTAAGAGCCTATTGGGTCGCACACATAGAGTTATTTGGATCATTAGAGTGCATGGGCTAATAATTTGGGTTTTGGTTTCACAATAATTTCGTATTAATAATGGGCCCAATAGTTGAGCCATTATTAAGCCCGAAAATTAAAGCCTAATTGGATTAGGGCTTTGAAACCCATTAGGCCTGGAAGTTGAGTCTTACTATAAATACAACTTTTAGTGAGAAATTCGCAGGTCTCCTTGCCCTAGCCTCACAAAAGGACAGCCACACTCTTTTCTTGCAATTCTTTGGAGGACACAAGCTAGCATTGCGAGCGCAAGAGAAACGCATCTGCCGGGACATGGTGGAAACGTGGTGATCCTGAGAGGCTTGTGTGGATACCATAGAGAGCTTGAACACGTCAACTATTCAGGTTTTGTGATTCGACTCTACAGTTGAGTGAGAGATCTTAACCAAAAATTAGGTATTAAAATTTTTGAACACCCTGTTTATCCAGTTTCACTTGGATCTTGGAGGGTTTCAGTTAAATTCCGCTGCGCTGTTTGGCTCCCAAAACCCAACACAGAAATCCTCACTGAAGCTTCTAGGCAAGGAGTAATCTACCATCTCTAAGGAAGATGAAAAAGGACGTGCAACAAAGTCATAAGTTTGAGGTCGGATATATGCACATACTTTGTAGGATGCAGATGACTTTAATGCAGTTGTTTCAGGCACTATGACAATCAGTTCTATTTATACTCATGCTAATTAATCTTTTGCATCACCAAAGTTTGTTGCTTAGATTATCATGTGTGCTTGAGCCATTGGATTTTGAACTATCTATTGAGACCCCTTTAGGAAAGTCTATTGTTACTAATTCTGTTTATAAATTGTGTGTAGTCAAAATTGAGGGAAGAAATATGCCTGTGAATTTGATTAGGCTGGACATAGTTGACTTGGATGTGATTTTAGGGATGAACTAGTTGTTGGTGAACTATGCTTGGGTTGATTACCATGAAAAAAAAGTAGTATTTCATGTTCTTAATGAGCCAGAAATCATCTTTTTTAGGAATAGGCAACCCATCCTAATTTGTCTTATCTCTGCTATGCATGCATGTTGTCAAGGATATTTAGCATTTATCGACGATATTAGCCAATCTGAATTGAAGCTGGAAGACATTTTTATTGCCAAGGAGTTTCCTAATGTTTTCCTGAGGAAATTCCCTAGTTGCCCCCTGATCGAGAGATTGAATTTTCCATTGATCTTGAGTTGGGGACTACCTCAATCTCTAAGGCTCCCTACCGAATGGCACCTGCAGAGATGAAAGAGTCAAAGGTACAGCTACAATGGTTGCTTGATAAAAGGTACATTCACCCCAGTGTGTCACCATGGGGTGCTCCTATTTTGTTTGTGAAGAAGAAAGATGGAAGCCTGATGCTTTGCATTGACTATCGTGAGTTAAACAAGGTGACTGTTAAGAACAAGTATCCATTGCCTTGTATTGATGACTTATTCAATCAGCTACAGGGTGCACAAGTCTTTTCTAAAATTGATTTGAGGTTTAGGTATCATAAACTAAAGATTAAGGCTGAGGGTATGCCTAATACTACTTTCAGGACCAGGTATGGTCATTATGAATTTGTGGTTATGTTGTTTGGTCTAACAAATGTACCAGCTGTTTTTATGGACTTGATGAGCCGGGTTTTCAAGCCTTATTTAGATCAATTTGTCATTGTATTTATCTATGATATTTTGGTCTATTCTGAGAGACCAAATGAGCATAAGGAACATTTGAGAATTATTTCACAAATATTAAGGGAGAAGCAGTTATATGCAAAATTGAAAAATTGTGAGTTTTGGTTGGAGAAATTTTCTTTTCTTGGCCATATAATTTCAAAAAATGGAGTTTCTATAGATCCACAAAAAGGTGAAGTGGTGGTTGTGACGGAGCGGCGTCCCAGTACACCAAATTACTTAACTTGTAAGCCTTTAGGGACTGTGATCTGACTTAGTTACTATTGGCTAACCATTACTTGTAGGTAAATTAAAAAAAATTACATGCAACTAGTTTCTTAGCCTACCCTGTAAGAACATATGCATGTGTTTGTCCTGGTAATGCAAATAGTTAAGTAAACTATTTCAAAAACATCGCTCAAGCATTGCATTTAAAAAGTACTTAAACTGTGCCAAGACAATGAAATACTAGTTACTTAAACTTCAAGTAATAGTTTTGTACATACACATAAGCTCTAGTATGAGCCAAAAAGTAACTTAATGGTCTTACACCATAATACGCCCTAATAGAGGCAATGTCTTAGTACATAAGGTACCATATATACAAGGTAAAATACTACTAAGATCATTTACTTAAGCTATGAAGCTCCAAGTGTGAAGCCCTCACTTATCCTTGTGCAACTCTTAGCCTCTAAACTATAAGGCACAAACCCATAGTTAGTAAAAAACTTAGGTTATACGTAACTTAGGAATACAAGGTTCCAAGTAGAATGAGTACATGCAAAATAGATAAACTTAGCACACAACAATCCCATTAATTGTTGGGCCCAAGGTTAGTACCTGCACAAATAAGCTTAAGAGGGTGAGTACATTGTCGTACTCAATAAGGGGTCCCTCAGTACCTACAAAGAAACTCAAGCAACCATGTACAAATGACAAACAAGCAACCAAGCATCCAACAATCAACCACAAATAAGAAAATAATAAGAAATGCAATGCATGAGTGAATGATATACAACATACAACCCTTGGGACTTCTTAAACCTTAAGGTGTCTTAAACTTGCTGTGAGCTCAAATTGTGAAGGTACTTGAGGCATTAGCCCACGTATCCTGAATCCCTTATCTCCCTTAAGTCCTACTTATGGGTCTTAGAGTAGGTTGTTACCCATTCCTGTCACTTACCCATCTTTCCCTTGGTTATTGTGCGGGGTAATCAACTTAGTGGCTTGACTTACCAAGTTCTTCAAACTTGACTCGGGCTCCCTTAGAAGACCTACTTACCAAGCTTCTTAGCTTGGTTGGGACTTCCCTAGGTTCTACTCTAGTGACCCGAGATCCAGGGCCCAACACTTAGGCCATTAGAGAAATCAAACCCTACTTAGCCCCCATTTGGCACCTTAATTCTTCCCTAAGGTACCCCTAATTATCCACTGAACTTAGCCCTCTTAAACCACACACTTAATTACCCTACAGAATTGATGCTTCAAAATATTTTAGAAGTGAGTTGGGAACTTAATTTGAGCGTGATACAACCTTAGGATTGTATGGGAAACACTTAAAGATCTTTTTAGGAGACCAACAAAGTCATTTAAGGAAATTTTAGGTTGATGTTGTCGTACCTTTTTGTTGATGTTATCGCATTTCACTTTTTCCCCAATCGCTAGAAATAAAGCTGTTGCACCCATTTTATTGATGCTATCACATCTTACTATTTCCCTAGTTGCTGGAAATGATGCTGTCACACCACCAAATGAAGTACAATAGCATCACACCTAATGCTTCATTCACCCAAAGGCTTTTTATGTTCTATTTTGCCTCCTAATCTCATTGTCTTGAAATCCCTCTACAAATTAGCTCAAATCTTACTTCTAATACTTAAATTATGTAAGAAATGTATCAATTTAACTTAACCCCTTACCTCAAATTCAAAGTAAAGCAAGATTAAAGCAAGCAAAGCCCACTTGAGCTCAACTTGTTTCCCTTGAGTTCTAAGCCTAAATCCAAGTAAAATGGGCACCACAAGCACTAAATTAAGACCATCACTAACCATATTTCAAGCTTAGAACTAAGTTAAACCCATGGAAAAACTCACTTTAGGGTTTGAAGCCAAAACTCGCAAAAGGGAAGACAAATGCACCCAAATCACCAAAAATAAGCTAGGGCATTGATATATATGCTTTGGGACCTTCAATTTTGCATGAATTTTGTGGGATTTTTAAGAAATGGTGAAGATTAGCTATGGGGGAAAGGGAAAAACGAAAATGGGTAGGGAAGGAGATGATGAATAGTTATTTTGCTTGTTCTAAAATATCATCACCTACTCCCACTTAAAACTTTGACTTATTTTCTACCATAAGCCAAATTTAATTTATTTTTCTTTCTTTCCATCACCCACCAGCCAGCTACCCTTAGTTCCCAAAGGATAAAAATTATCCCCTTGCCCTTAGCTTTTCATTTTTATGCCACAAGTGGTGCAAAAGACCCTAATTCCTTAGTTAGTGCATTTTAGTCCCTTAACTTCCATTTTTTGTTCCAATGGTTAGAGTAACTTATGGTCTTAATTTATTTGGTCCAAAAAACTTACATGACCTTAATTTCAATGAAATTATAGCCATGCCACTCACTTGGGTAAAAATTATCATTTTACCCTTTTTGCCCTTTAGTGCCATTTTACACTTAGGAACTCAATACAACCTTATTTAGCTTGCTTTTCTTGCTTAATAGGAAACTAATTTGAGGCATTTAAATAAAAACACTTTAATTAAACATACTTACCAAGTCAAAACAAGGCATTGACTAGAATAGTTGTCACAATGGTAAATTAGGCTAGACCCTCTAATGTTGCTAAAATTCGTAGCTTTCTCGGTTTAGCTAGTTACTATCATTTTTGTTTGGTTTGTTGAAGGATTTTCAAGGATGACTATGCTTCTATACAAGTTGTTTTTGAAAGAATGCTAAGTACAAGTGGACTGAAGATTGTGAGAAAAGCTTCCAGGAGTTGAAGCGAAGATTAGTTACTGTGTCTGTCCTTACCATCCCATCTAGCACTGAAGGTTATGAAAGTTTGTGTGATGCTTCACATATTGATTTAGGGTGTGTACTTATGTAGAATGAAAGAGTTGTTGCCTATGCCTCTAGGCAGTTGAAGCTATACGAGAAGAATTATCCTATGCATGACTTGGAATTAGCTTTAGTTGTCTTTGCCTTAAAGATTTGGAGACACTATTTCTAGGGTGTTTCTTGTAAGGTGTTTACTGATCAGAAAAGTTTGGAATATAGCTTTACACAGAAAGAATTGAATCTTAGGTAGTGGAGGTGGTTGGACTTACAGAAAGATTATGATCTGAATATTTGCTATCATCCTAGAAAGGCAAATGTTGTTGTTGATACTTTAATTCATAATTCCTCTAGCATATTAGCTTATTTACTTATTGACAAAAGAGTTATATTCTTAATGATCTACAAAAGTTAGGAATAGAATTTATAAAAGATGGTGTTTGTAGTTTGCTTGCTAACTTGATGGTTCAACCGACTTTAGTTGAGAGGATCAAAATTTCTCAAAGTTCAGATGAAGGAATTTCTAAGTTGAAAGAAGAAGTTGCACAAAAGAAGTATCTGGGATTTCATATTCATGAAGACAGTTTTCTAAAGTTTAGTGCTCGACTATGCATCCCTAGAGATGAGGGTTTAAAGGAAGAAATTATAAGAGAGGCACATAATACCACTTACACTATGCATCCAGGTGGAACTAAAATATACAGAGACCTATGAGAGCATTTTTTGTGGCAAGGAATGAAGAAGGAGATTGCTCAATTTGCTGCAAAGTGCCAGACTTGCCAACAAGTCAAAGTGAAAAATCAAAAGCCTTCAAGACCTTTGCAGCCTTTTCCAATTCATGAATAGAATTGGGAACACATCACTATGATTTTTTTTGTAGGACTTCCAAGGACTACTAGAAGTAATAATGCTATTTGGGTGATTATTGATCATTTATCTAAATTTGCACACCTTTTGGCATTCCAAGAAGGTGCAAGTCTAGAGAAGTTAGCTAAGTTGCATATGAAAAAGATCATTTGTTTACATGGTGCCCCATTATCTATTGTTTCAGATAGAGATTCACGGTTTGTCTCAAGATTTTGGGGACAATTACAGAAGGCCATGAGAACTCAACTCAAGTTCAACACTGCTTATCATCCTTAAACTCATGGCCAGTCAGAATGAATTGTTCAAATTCTTGAGGATATGCTCCAAGCTTATGTGCTAGACTTTTGAGGTAATTGGGATGATCATTCAGCACTTATTAAATTTGCCTATAATCATAGCTATTCGTCTAGCATTGGAATGACACCCTATAAGGCATTGTATGGACAAAGATATAGGTCACCAATATGTTGGGATGACATAGATGATTGGAAGATTTTGAGTTGAGATATAATTGCAGAGATGGTAGAGAAGAATCAAATTATTCGTGATCGTTTATGAAATACACATAGTAGACAAAAGAGTTATGCTAATTTGAGAAGACGGGTGTTAGAGTTTGAGGCTGGGGATAGTGTTTAGATTAAAGTGCCACCAATGGAAGGAGTTATGAGGTTTGGAAAGTATGGGAAATTGAGCTCAAGATATGTGAGTCCTTTTGAAATTCTAGATTGAGTTGGGGATGTCGCTTGCAAAGTTGTGTTGTCGCCATCTTTCTCAGGAGTGCACAATGTGTTTCATGGATTGATGTTATGTAAGCATGTGCATGATCCCAATCACATAGTTCAACATCAACCGATCGACATTATGCCAGATTTAACGTATGAGGAGCAACCAGTTGAGATTCTTGATCGAGAAGAGAAAGCATTGATGAGACACACCATTCTATTTGTGAAAGTTTGTTTGGAAAGACACACTTTATTATAAGCTACTTGGGAACACGAAGAAGAGATATGCAAGAAGTATCAATTTCTATTCATCAATAAAGGTAAGTTTCGAGGATGGAAGTTATTATAAGGGTAGGAAGATGTAATGGCCCAACCCTAAATTAATCCATTTATTATTTTGGGTACTTATGTTAGGGCCCAAAGCAGAAAAAAAAATGGAAGTACATAAAAAAAAGACGTAATAGGATGAGAAAATGTGTTAATAAAAGGGGGAAAATAAGAAAACTTAGGATTTGGCTATTTCTCTCACTTTCTCATGTAACTATTGCTTTGTGTTGAAGAAGTAGAAAAAGAAATCATTAATTGAGGATCAAGTGAAAGTAATCTGTAAATTTTTTCAGCAAAAGAAGGATCTTTGGTGAATGTTCATTAGTTATTTTAAGTAAACAAGTTAGTTGTTTTTAGAATTTGAATATGGTTTTGGATTGATGATTTGACTGAATATGATTTACTTTTGATGATTAAAGGAGATAATTAATTATTAGGATTGTTTCAGATGATCTAAAAATAAGTTTGGGGAGATTTTGGCTGGGCATGGCAGAAGTTGGAGAGGAGCAGAAGGTTTTGAATGAAGAGGACAAGCAATTGAGTTTCAGGGTACAAATTGGGCTAATAACATTTTTGATCCCTAAGGTTTAAAGACGGGTTCATTGGCACATCATAGTTTAAGTGGTTATAGTTTGGTCACTGCAAAGCTTGTGGCTGGAAAAGTTAATCAAGTTAATTACAATATTAGTCCCTAAGGCTTTTAACACCATTTCAGTGAATTCTTTTGGTTCCAGAAGTGTTCATTTGGGTCATTATCGGCTAGTGATTTTGGATTATTCCTTAAATTGATTATATTTTGACATAAACTTTTGTGTAATTATTTTAGGCCACTAAACAATTATTTTAGGAGTTGGAAAGTTGCATTTGGAGGTAAGTGGCTACTACTATTTCTAAAAATTAAATTGTTTTGATATTATGTATATATATAATATTTTTTCAAAGTTTTAAGTTTTCCAACTTAGGTTTGATATTATGTATATATATAATATTTTTTCAAAGTTTTAAGTTTTCCAACTTAGTAATTTTTCAATATTTTGATTTAAAGCTATTTTTCATTAAATTAATTTTCAATCAAAATAAGAGTTTTCAAATACATGTTTTATTTTGAAATTGTTTTCCAAGTGTTTTATTAATTTACTTATTTATCTGCTTATTCGAATTTTATTTTATTTATGCAATATATTGCGTTTGATTAAATAAGCTAAGATCAGGTATATTTTGATTATGATATTTTATACTGAAATTTTATAACAATTCTAATGCTTTGAATTTTTGTTTCAACCCCATTTTGGTGGATGTTGGTTCTGTGCCCATACTACTGGAAAATTATAGTTCTGGACCCTCCATATAGGATATTTTGTCCATTCTATTCTGTAGTACACTATTTTTAAGACTACTCCTTCTGAGCACTCAATCATTGGCAGTTCTTAAACGATTCTGGACTCACTACAACAATTTAAGTGTAGTTACAGTAATCACACCACCTACTTTGCTCTGAATTTCTGTTCTGTCATTCTGCTTTGAACTGCTTTGATTTGGTTGGTGATTTTATTTACAAATATCAAAATTGCTATTGCATTGATTATGTTATGATTATTCAAATAAATTTTGCTGAAGTTTATGTTATTATTTTTAAGAATTATTTATACTTGTTCCTCATATATTTTATGTATATTGTATTTCTGTTCTCAAAATTCGCCACTTACTGGGTATTCGTGCTCACTCTTTTTTCACCCTCTTACACAGATAAAGAGTAGTTCGAAAGCTAGCGGGAGCAACTACAAGACTAGCTGCAGTTCAAGATAGTTAGAAATATTTTATTAGTACTACTATTAGAAATTTAGTTATATTTAGAAAACTCTTTGGATTTTGTTTTGTTCCTTATAGCTTTGATATTTTATGGATTATGTTCCGATTTCAAATATTGTAGTTGTTCTGCCACTTATTCTTAGAAGTTGAATTTTATAAGTTTGAAATTAATTGGAATATGTAGCGTTACATGCTTAGGGAAATAATTTTCTTGAGTATGCGGTGTGTCATCGTCTTGAGACTCCTAGGGTTGGTCTTTGGGGCGTGACAACTATATTTGACAATATCATACTTATTAAAAGAAGTTTTCATTTGCTTGAGTTTTTTATTGAATGTCCCACCTGTGGACTTAGCGTATTTTTTATTTTTCTATATTAAACAAAACCTTAAAAAAAATTTATTAAAAACTTAGCTTATGTCTCCTTAAAAAGCCAAAAGTTATGCTAATCCATTAATAGGAAATCTATTTAATTGTGTGATCCAAAAAATATAAGATCTTTATTTTAATCATTAGCTTTCTGAATCTAAAGTTTAAAACTATGATAAAATTTACTTTCTTAAATTTTAAAAAAATTTCTAAATACATAATATCATTAAGTCCATTAAATTAAGATCTTTTTCTTAACAAATTGCATACTATTATTTTTAAATTTTACAATAAGAAGAGAAATTTTGACATATTTGATAAGACATTAAAGGTACAATGAAGAAATTTTCATAAATACTCCAACAACAAAAATAAAAAAAATCTATCAATTTTTTCACAACCAGTATTACCTGTAGCATATTCTACAAATTATTATTATTATTATTATTATTATTATTATTATTATTATTATTCGCTATTATTCGCATTAGTATTATTACTCCTCCTCCTCCTCCTCCTCCTACTATACTATTACTATTAGTGTTGTTGTTGTTATTGTTGTTATTATTATTATTATTATTGATAATAAATAGAAATCAAATACAATGAGCAATCTATTATAATTGATGGCATAAATGAGGATGGTTATGATGAAATATTATAATGAAAAATAATAAAAAATATAAAAATGAAACTAATGAGAAATATATCTAAACTAAAAAAAGTAAAATCATTAATGCCACTATTATTTTTTAACAAGATGATTAGAATTACAGTTATTTAAGTAAAAAATAGCATAGTATTTTTATTCACATGCAATGCATGTGTGTAGTTACTAGTATTAATATAATCACTAACTAACAAAAACAAGTTTTTCCCCATCCATTGGATGGGTTAAACATCTAGATATGAATGAATACTAAGCACAAGCTAGGTCTTATTTTTTGTTCACCCTTTACAAGTAGAAGAATAATCCTTTAGAGCATGATTCTTGCAAATCTTGAAAAGAAAAAGAAGCCTTTAGAGCCATTGAAGCACACACAACCTACCTGAATCAAATTGTTTGAAGCCAAAAAAAAGAAATAATGGTGCACCTAGTAACCAAACAAAGTTGCATATGCTGATCATGAATCATTATTCTGCAAGTAAGCAAAACCAAGATCCAATTACGTCATGCATAATATGTGGCCAGACCTGATTGCTGTTGATCATCTAAAATCTAGCAGCCACCAGGTCTTCTAATTTTACTGAGGATAAAGGCTTGGGCAAGGCTGGCCATTGAGCGTGGATCAGGGCCAGAGAAACTTGCCGCATGGTGGGACGCCGAAGAGGGTCCTTTTGCGCACACTCCATAGCAATCTTCACCACCAAAGCTACACTTTTCACGGCATGGTCTTCTGGCGGAGAGATGCGCTGGTCTATCACTTCTTTGACAAAAATACCCTGGCCCGGCTCCTCCTGCAGGAGTAAGTCCCCCGGATGTCTTCCCATTATTACTTCCATTGCCACAACTCCAAAGCTATAAACATCGCATTTTTCATTCACTCGCATCATGTAAGCCAGCTCTACAGGAAGGAAGATTAATCACAGTTAGTGAAATGCTCAATTCTTTAAGACTTGTTACCTAAGCAATGTCATTTACCTGGAGCTATGTAGCCCAATGTTCCAGCAAAGGAGGTCCAATTGGAAGAGTCCGGCTTCAAGAGCCTCGCTGTACCAAAGTCAGAGACATGGGCCTCAAAATCCGAATCCACGAGAACATTGTTACTCGCAATATCTCGATGGATTATTGGCGGGGTGCAGTCATGGTGCATGTATGATAGAGCATTGGCCATTCCTCTCACAATGTTTACTCTTCTGTTCCAATCCAACTCCTTTGCTTCCTGCTCATCGTTCAATACACTTCTCAAGCTCCCCCTTTCTATGAACTCGTAAACCAAAAAGGTTAACTCCTGTTGTCGAGAAAAGCCATATAGTTTCACAATGTTGCGATGCCTGATATTTGCTAATGCACATAACTCATTGTTAAAAGCTTTTGAATGAACTGATCGATTGGAATCTTCAGATTTGTGTAGTTTCTTCACGGCAATTATGCGACCGTTGGGCAGCAGCACTCTATAAACATTCCCGTAACCTCCTGAACCAATGCAATATCCAGAATCAAATCCTTCTGTAGCTTTCAAAATATTGTCATAAAGTAGTTCCCCATCATAATCCCACAAAGTGAATATATCTACACATTCCTCCTCTGGTTCACGCCTTCTCTTGCAACAACTTTTCTGAAGAAACAAAAAGCTTCGCCCAAGATCAACAATAGAGGAAGAGTGCATAAAAGTGGGACTACAATGAGAAGAACAGTTCTGTTGTGATGATTTTTTTTTGCCAGAGATGTTGTTTCTGGATGGAACACAAGCTGGTAGACTTCTAGCTTTGCCGCAAAGCCAATTGTTATTACTCAAGGCATCAGCTGAAGCCTCACGAAAAGCTTTGCAATCTGGAATAGGTCCTTGCAATTGGTTGTATGAGAGATTAACAACTGTCAAACCTTGCATTTCAACAAAAGAAGTTGGAATGGAACCGGACAATCTATTGTGAGAAAGATTTAACATCTCAAGTGACTTTGATCTAGCAAGCTGAGATGGTATCTCTCCCACCAACTGATTTTGACTTAAATCCAGAAATTCAAGGGCAAAAATGCTTCCAAGTTCTGTAGGAATACTGCTATCAAGCTTGTTCATGCTTATATTCAAGTTCAGGAGGCTAGTGCAAGTGCCAAGTTGGGGCGGAATAGGCCCGCCTAGTTTATTAGTAGCCAAGTTAAGAACTTGCAACCCAGATAGCATTCCAATCTCCGGGGGAATATTTCCTGATATCTTGTTATCCTGAAGCAGAAGGTTGATCAATTTTTTCAATCGGCCCCCAAAGATGTCTGGCATCTTACCACTGAGATGATTTGAAGACAGATCCAGGTACTGCAAGTTAGTTGCTTGAGCTAGCTCATGAGGAATGCTCCCAGTGATGTTATTGTTTGCGACTTTGAGGGCGGTAAGATTATGACATTTCCCCCAACTTGGAGAGATTTGGCCATACAAGTTGTTGTGGCTCAAATCAATGTAATCTAAGGTTGGATATACACCAAAAGCTTCTGAAATGTTCCCTTCAAAATGATTTCCGTCAAGCCTTGCTCTATATAAGCTTTTGCAATTTTTCAAACTTCTTGGGATTGGACCGGAAAATCGGTTGTTACTTACAGCCAACCATGTGAGTGTTCCATTGAGGCATATGTTAACAGGCAAGTGGCCTTCAAATCTGTTATTGCTAACTGCAAGTTTTCCAGACGAGTGATATTATTGATCTCCGTAGGCAGGGAACCGGATAACATATTATTTGTAAGGGAAAGAATTTGTAAATTACTCAAGTTTCCTATTGAAACAGGAATAGAACCAGAAAGTTTGTTGTAGTGAAGGATAAGCTGCGATAATTTTGCCAAGTTGCCAATGGAGGATGCAATTGAGCCAGATAACATATTTATGCTCAATGGAAGCCTTCGTAAATTACTCAAGTTTCCTATTGAAAGGAACAGAACCAGAAAGTTTGTTGTTGTGAAGGGTAAGCTCTGATAATTTTATCAAGTTGCCAATGGAGGATGGAATTGAGCCAGATAACATATTTGCATCCAACAAAAGACTTTGTAAATTACTCAAGTTTCCAATTGAAACAGGAATGGTGCCACTAAAACTATTATTCGAGGCTTGCAGTCTTAAGAGAGATCCAAGCTTGCCCACTTCGTCTGGGATTGATCCAGACAAATATCTATTGAAATATAGGTAACGGAAAACCAAATTTGTGAGGTTTCCAATGGACCTAGGTATGGAACCAACGAGGTTATTTCTAGACAAGTCGATGGAAAACAAAGATGTCATCATTCCGAGCTCCATAGGTATAGTACCTCCTAGGTTATTGTCTTGGAAATCAAAACGAAGCAGTTTGGTCAAATTCCCTAGAGAAGCAGGGGTGGAACCGGTTAGACGATTGCTATCTAACTTGAGAAATTGTAAATTATTCAAGTTTCCTATTGAAACAGGAATGGTGCCACTTAGTTGATGTCCGGTAAGAATGAGCACTTGAAGATGTGACAGTGATGTCAATTGGGAAGGAATATGGCCAGAGAAGTAATTGAAGGAGAGGTCAAGATAGGTGAGCTGGGTCAAATTCCCTCTAGAAGCAGGGATGGAGCCTCTTAGTTCGTTTGCATTAAGAGAGATGAACTCGAGGCGCGCAATGATGTTATTTCGGAGGAAATATGGCCAGAGAAGTGATTGAAGGAGAGGTCCAGATAGGTGAGCTGGGTTAGGTTGCCAATGTTAGAAGTACGATAGACAGAGATAAGGAGAGAACGAAGGGGAAGAACAAGATAACCAAAGACGGAAGGAGCTGCGGGACGGAAGCCGAACTTATTGGTTACGATAGGTCAACATAGAGGTGCTCGAGGCGCGGCAGTGATGCTACCTGGGAAGAAATTTGGCCAGAGAAGTCATTGTACGATACGTCAAGGTAGATGAGGTTGGTGAGGTTTCTTAAGTGAGAAGGAAGGGGGCCATAGAGAGAGTTGTTGATAAGATCGAGCTTCAACAGATGAGGGAGGAGCAACAGGTTGAGCTCGTGAAGTGTACCTGGGGCCATAGAGAGAGTTGTTGATTAGATCGAGCTTCAACATATGAGGGAAGAGCGACAGGCTGAGCTCGTGAAGTGTACCTTTCAGGCCATAAGTCCGGAGGCTGAGATTAGTGATTCTTCCTTCTGCATCACACTCGATCCCCAGCCATATGCAGGGATTGCTTTCATTCCAAGAAGACAAGATGGACTGACTTCTGTCATCAAGGCTTGCCTTCCATTTCAGAAGGCTCGCCGTTGCATTTCCAGTTGCTTTATCAGAAGAAGCAAATACTAGGGGAATGAGAAAAGAGAGAAGCAACACCAGGTACGATGATTTAGCAGTAATCGACATTTTTTATTCTTCCTTCTTTACTGAAAATGTCTATATGAGAACGGCTTACTTTGACAAGAAATTTCATTTCAGGTGTCTGTATTTAAGTAGAACAAGATGTGGAAAATTAAACTTTGTGGAACCAAGTATCACAATCTAGGAAGACCATGCTATATCACCGTGGTCAACAGGGTAGTCTTTGTTTTGTGGTTTACATAATTTTATGATAACAATCCAAATAGAAATACATAACTAGTTTATAAATCAATCTATAAAGACAAAAAATGAAAAATAAAAGAAAAGATTTAAAAAAAAAACATATCGAGAGGAAGCATATGAGAATTCAGTGGCAAAGGTATAATTTAACAAATTATTATTGAAGAGTAAGTTATTTTGGAGAAAGCTCAAAAGCATAAATTGGAAAATGAAAGGTATATTGTGAAGTAAAAATGTTATGAATTGACCTTTTAACATTTGTAAGTAGTATGTTAATTACGTTATATTTTTCTTAGTTTGTATTAGTTAATTGATATAAATATGTTTGTTCGAAAAAAATTAATGGATTTATGATTATTATGTTGACAGTATTACTTGATATCGTGACGTCCAATTGCATATACATACGAGTACTTAAGTTGTGATGTTCAATTGCACGTTATGGTGTATATTGATCAATATTTAATAGTTAAAACAACAGATACAGATGTAGGAAGAATAAATTCAATGGCATTTGGCATTTGCCGGAACAAAAATAATAATAATAAAATCAAAGATGACATTGGAAGCACTTAACCAGCCCAAAATCAAAGATAACATTAGGAGTGGTTTTGCATTGCAATAATTTGGATTGGTTGGCCCCCCCAAATCTAGTACCGCTTAGAGTGGCCAACCGCCACCTAATTGAGGAGGTGGGTCATTGGAAGTATCAGAATTTTAGATCGGTTAAGTGATCCAAAACATAGAAACGGTTTGCTCCAAATAGTTGAGAGTAGGTACGGTATGAACAATTTTACAGAGCTGGAAGAAACCAATTCCAAATACTTATGAGTGGTTAAAACTGGTCCTAAGGACGAATCTTGCATGCGCTAGGCTTCTCTGTGTGCCCGGACACACAAGCAGTATATGTCAAAGTGTTTGGTCTTTGGCAGATTTCCGTTATATATGAAATGGATGAGAAATTGGATCAGATTGTTGGCATCTCGGGTTCGAGCATTCCTACTGTCATGTTCGAGTTTTTTTTTCCCTCCTCTCTCCTTTCTTATTGTATTCTTCCATTTTCTTCTGTTTCTTCTTCTTCTTTTTTTATTTGTTCACACTACAAGGGTGAGGATTATTTTCTATAGCAATTTCCCATGCTAAAATGGCAAGATGAATAAATTGAAGTAAAAGTGTCGGATGGAGAGATAAGGCCAATTTGTCCAACGGTTTTAAGGCAAATATGTTTCTAACTATTTTCCCACAACAACTTTTCATACAGTTTTCTTGTGAAAAGGAATCCTACGATTTTCCTTGAGAACTATTTCCAATGATTTTTTGATGAATAAAATAATAGCAAATTGAATATCTCAAAATTGTAGGAAATAAATATTTTCCTACAGATTTTTTACAACAAAAATTGTGTCTCAAAATTACAAGAACATAAACTGTGACAATTTTCCTACATTTTGTAACCCTAAACCCTATCCCTAAACCCAAACCTTGCTCCAAACACTAATACTAAGTTGGCCTACACCCTAAGTCTCTACTTACAAGTCCTCAAACCCTAACCCTAAATCCCTAATTAACCCTAAACCCTAATAGTAAACACAAATCTTATTAATCCTAAACCCTAAAACTTAAAACTCTATCCCTAAACCCCTTAAACCACATAAAATTGAATGTCTCAAAATTGTAAGAAACAAATACTTTCCTATAGATTTTTTCTGATGAAAATTGTATCTCAAAATCTTAGGAACATAAATTGACACAGTTTTCCTATGATTTATAACCCTAAACCCTAAACCCTAAAACCTAAACACAAACCCTAACCCTAAATCCTTAAATACAAACCCTAGCCCTAAACCCCACCCCAAACCCTAACCCTAAACTAGCCTAAACCCTAAATCTCTAAACCTAAGTCCTCAAACCCTAACCCTAAACCCCAAACCCTAACACTAAACACAAATCTTATTAATCGTAAACCCTAAAACTTAAAACCTTATCCCCTTAAACCACATAAAATCCCTAGACCTTATTACTAAATGGCTAAACCAGCCCAAATCCTATAACTCCAAACTCTAAACCCTAATTGAAGATCTAATTCCTAACACATTATCCTTAACCTCAACTTTAACCTTGTAAACCCTTCCCTTAATTTATGGTAACAACTTTTCCATTCCGTTAACTTACATTACAATTTTCATAATACATTATTAATTACGTGATTTGTTAACCACACATCAAATGCTCAAACAAAAGAGCAAGATGGAATTGAGCCAACATTTGATAAGTGGTGGATTCAAACTCACACTCAGAAGAAGATGAATCAGCTTGTCAATTCGATTGCGCTGTAGCTTAAGGTAATAAATTTTCATACATTACGGCTAATGACATTTACATATATATTAAGTGTTTTTACTAAATCTAATTTCATTTTATTATAAGAGGGTTACATGCAAAGGGTTCAGCAAAAATTCCCAAATCTGGACAACTAACCATAGTTTGATGCACAGTTGTGGAGTGAGGTACAAGGCCTACTAAAAAAGGGTCGACTATCGGGCATTGCGCTTTGCCTTGCTGATCTTTATACGTTTGGACCAAACCAGGTATTTTCCATTCTAATTTAACTTTATTTATTGATTTTATCACTTTTACCATCCTAACTATTTCTTACTAACTACATTAGCCCCCATGTGTTGATTTAGCTAAGATTGACAATGCCCAACTACAGTGCGATTTCACCTAACTCCAAGCGGTGGTTCATGAGCAACGTCAAGCTAGCTAGTCGAACACCAATGCTGCAATGAACACCGTGATGAATAAATTGATCCAGCAAGGTATCATACCTACGTCAGCTACCCCAGCTGAGTTCCAGACCATATCCTTGACTCCGTATGATGATGATGGCAGTACCTAGCAAGATGGCGGTGATCAGACAAACTCTGCATCCGGTTGACTATTATTAGTTGATCTTATTCGAATGGAAATGTTTTAGCTTATCTATTAACTATAATCCATTTTTTTGTATTACTTTTATAAGTTTAATATGTGTGTGTGTGTGTGTGTATTCATTGCATTCATCTATGTATATATAAAATTAATATATAAAACACTATGTGTGTGTGTGTGTGTGTGTGTGTTATTTTTCCTAAAAAAAAGAAATAAGTTAGATGTCACAAAAATGTCACAAAATCATAGGACATTTATTGTTAGAAAAGTGTAGGACAAATGATGTCATAAAACTGTAGTACATTAATTGTCACAAAATTGTAGAACACTTATTGTCACAAAACTATAGGATAGTTGTGTTAGAAAACTGTCAGACGAAAATTGTAAAAAAAGCATAGGTATTAAATATCTCAAAACTGTTGAAGTATTGGTCTCAGAAATTTGCCGGATGGTCTTACACTTTCTTTTTCCAACACGGGCATTTTCTACAATCTTGTCCTATAGTTTTTATTGTACCAAATGGTAATTCCCTATACTCTTCCTATATATGGTTTTTATTATCTCAAATACCTTTATCTCTTATAGTTTCATTTCGTCTCCCTGTCTTTCATTTGTTTCTTTTTTCCCCCTCTAAATTTTATTTCCCCTTTTCTCTTTTTTTATTCTTCTTTTGTTTTCATTTGTTTCTTTTTTCAAACAAGAACTAAAACAGCTAGTTCATATATGTTCTTTTATCAGTTCTTATATGTTTTTTTATCATTTTTATATATTCTTTTATAAGTTTCATTTGCTCTTTTATTAGTTCTTATTTGTTATTTTATCAGTTTTACCATTTTTATCATTTTTATATTATGGTTGTTTTTTCTAAAAGCCACATTTTCTTCATTTTTTTTATTTCAAATTTTTCAATTAATAAAGAAACAAATATCTCATTGAGCCAAAAGAACAAACAATTATTAGAGAAAAAATAACAAGTTCATCTAAAAGAGCAAATGGATTCCGACAAAATAACTGATCGAACATCTCACTTTATATTATTCTATTTTTTTAGTTTTATTGTTTTCTGATTCTAGTTTTCACATTTTAATTTTTTTATTTTGTCACTTGAAGAGAACAAATATCTCATTGAGACAAAAAAAATAAATAGTTACTGGTAAAAGAATAGTTAGTTCCTCTAAAAGAACAAATATATGCTAATAAAAGTACAACTAGTTTCTATCAGTTGTTACTTATTTCTTTATCAGTTTATCTGTTCCTTTATCATGTTTTATTTGATCTGTTATCAGTTTTATCTGGTTTTTTATTAGTTATTGTTTGTTCTTTTAGCATTTTATTTGTTCTTATGTTAGTCTTTGTTTGTTTTTGTATTAGTTTTATAAGTGCTTGTTTGTTCTTTTATAAATTTTATTTGTTCCTTTAATAATTTTATCTATTTTTTTAACAGTTATTATTTGTTGTTTTATCATTTCTATATGTTCTTATATTAGTTCTTATTTATTCTTTTATTAGTTTTATTTGTTCTTTTAAAGTTTTTATTTTTTATTTTATCAATTTTATCTGTTCTTTTATTAATTTCAATAAGCTATTTTTTTCTTTTATTGTTATGTGTTTCTTATTTTATGAGTATCTATTAATTTTTTGGGAGAAATTAATTGTTTTTGTATCATTGTCAGTTTGTTCTTTTTGAGGAACCATATATTCTTCTAAAAGTAATCATTTGTTCTTTTAGATTCTAATAAAGGAATAACTAGTCCTTATTTTTTTTTATCAGTTTTCTCTGCTGTTTTATTAGTTAAAAAATTTGAAATAAAAAATAAATAAAAATAGAAAATATTTAAAAATCAAGAATAATAAAAAAATAAAAAGTGAAAAATAAAACTAATAAGAAAAGGTAGACAAATTAAAAAGAAAAGTAAGAAAAGCAACAAACCTAGAAATAGATCAAATAAAAAAAACAATAACAAAGAAAAATATAAATTGAAAGAATGAGAAGAAAAAATAAAACCACAAAATGAAAATAAAAAGTAAAACTTGAAAAGGAAAATAAAAAAAAGTTAAAAAATAAAATGAGTAAAAGCAAGTAAAAATGAAGAACAGAATAAGCAAAGAAGTGGAGCAATATTGAGGGGTGGGTGGTTGCTGGAGGTTCAACCCATTGCCCCAGGGGACCTCTTGCGTCTGCCCTAGCGTACGTTCGGCAGGGACGGAATGCATAACTTCATTACTTTCTAATTTGTTTTCAAATCAGTTTTTTTATTTTTCTTTTTTGAAAAATGCATTTAATTAGAAAATAATCATGATATCTTTATAGGGTATTTTTATGTAAACATTATTTTTTTATATTTTTAAGAAATCTAAATCAATTACTTTTATTTTATTTTTAACATGAAACAATTCTCATATACCAGAATACGAAGAAGAAATAAATTTTAAAAATGTAAAACTAATTTGCATAAAAGCATAAAGCAAGTTTCTTTTTTTTTTTTGGAATATGTTTGGTTTGAATTTTTACATATAATTTTTTGGGGATGGACAATGTGTTATTGATTTAGTTTTGACAACTAACAATTTAATATCAATTTTAGACAATTCCATATTAATAGTAGACATTAATATTGCTATAGGTTTTTATACAAATTGTCTCTAAAATTGGGCAACTACTAGATTTAGTTTTGAACATTACCTAACTAGATATAGACATTCAAACTATCATATTAGACACACAACCTATCTTGCTAGATGTTCGACTGCCACAATCGAACACTTGGATACCATAATCAAGTAGATTAGATACTTAACTTATAACACCAAATATTCAACCACTACAATCAGACAATTGGACACTACAATCAAACGCTTGAACATCAATACTCAAATAGGTAAACAAGATATTATCATACTATATTTAGACACTCAACCTATTATATTAAACATCCAATCACCAAAATCAAACACCTGGACACCACAAACATAGAAAAAATGAAGTTAGACATCTTTTTACTTATTATAAAAATTAGTAATTCAATGCCAATTTCTATGTATGAGATGTCTAATTATATGTATAAAATATCTAATTACATTTACATGGTATCTAACTCTATCTAAGATGTATCCAAATTCATATATATATATGTAGACAAGACACAAATATGTAAACAAGATACTCCCTTACCAGGTTTAGACACTCAACCTACCATGCTAGACATTTACCACCATAATTTGACATTTGATGCCACAATAGTACACATACACCGTACAAACCTGGAACATTTACTCAAACCATACAAGACATTCCCTTACTATATGCAGACATTCAACTATCACAGGTTGTGAATTATTTCACCTTAAACATGAAACAATAAATGTTAACTAAT